>JARWMC010000020.1:10000000-10600000 GCA_029959065.1 Colias behrii
GGTGTGTTATCATAAATCTCGTGTCACAATGTTTGTCCTCAATGGACTCCTAAACCACTTAACCGATTATAATAAAATTCGCACACCATGTGCAGTTCGATCCAACTTGAGAGATAGGATAGTTTAAACATGTAGGTACCACGGGCGAAGCCGGGGCGAACCGCTAGTAATTCATTAAATATTAGTGTATAATTCGCAATTAATTTTAAGAAGATATTAATTTTAAGTAAGTAAAAATTAAATAAATAATTCCCAGGTGTGTATCTCGCAAGTGATACATATGCAGAAATAACATTCAAACAAGAGGAACAAAGGAAAGAGATTCAAGAACTCCTCCTCAAAAAGAGAGCCCTTGAAGAAGAGAAAGAAAGATTGGAGAAGGTAATCTATTTTTATAAAAAAAATGTATGCGTGTACTAGAGTACACACGTAAGAAGTGAAACTTCTTTATGACCTTAAAAATGTCACGAGTATGGCGTAACGCAAAAATGTCACGCGTACGGCGTAACGCAAAAATGTCACGCGTACGGCGTAACGCAAAAATGTTACACTAAATTTTTGTCCAACCCCGATAAAGAAGTTTCACTTCAAAATCTATAAGAATATAACAGTTACAATTACAATAAATTTTCATGGTACTTAAACTTTCATCCCCCATTTTATCCCCTTGGGGGTAGAATTGATCACAATACAATCAAAATACTTACGTCCTAATATGCATAATTTCAGCCCGATCTGTTCGTTTGGGCTGTGTGTTGATAGATTACTATGTCAGTCAGTTCACCTTTGAGTTATATATGTATATTTAGATATTTGTATTGTGTATGAGTGTGGTATAAATAAAAAAAAATATAAAACATAAAAATTAATCATGAATTCCACTTTACTCAAAACTATTAAATTTTGAACATTGTTAGTGAAAACTTTTCATAAACATCTATTTGACTTTGGCTCAACAAATGAAGAATCATTCCACTTTATAATAATAGTAAAGATTTACATATAAATTATTATTATTAATAAAATATTAATAATTATTATGTATTTATAGGTATTTGGTGACCTAAATGGAGCTCTACAAGCTGAGAGACAGCGCTGTGCTGAGACCTTCAACCAACTGTGCGGGGTCGAAGATAGATTGGCGAATACGCGATATGTAAGTACTTATTTATTTTATAAAAATCTAGCCTTTATAGTAAAAGAAAATAATGTTAATATGTAGGAGAAAAATGTCATATAAAAAACACGTGTGGCACTCGGGGACTGCCGCGGTAAAGCTATTGCATGCTATGCCTTCAAGCCACACCTCCGTGTCCGTCGGAGTGGGGAGTGTGAGGTTTTTCGTTACGCAATTTCTGGATTCGGTCCCCGCGCTCAAGGCCCGCGATAGAAGCTATGCAATAGCTTAAAAAATAATGATGATATAATTTATTAATAAGAATGTATTTCTTAACTAACATTGAAGTGCAATAAACAACTAGATTCACAATCACGCAAAAAAATTGTCCGAAGCCAAAGTCTGCCTACACGTATATAAGGCAGAGTTTTCTAATGAGCGGTTCATATAGACTCACCATTACTGCAATGGAATATGATAATTTGAATGAAGGTTTTAATGTTTCCTACCAGGTTGCCTGGTAGAGATTGCTATTCAGCAATAAGGCCGCCTGTTGTACAAATGATGCCTTTTTGCAATTTTGTTCATTTTCTGCTTTGTCCTATCTTGTACAATAAAGTATTAGAAATAAATAAATAAAGATTATATTTCCAGTCCGGGTTATGTGTTTACATCAATAAATATTTATTTCAAATAAATTATAATTAATTAATAAAATCAACATATATATTTATGTAATAATCATTCAGCAACTGCAAGAAACACAGCAACACGCGGAAGAGCAGCGATACATTGTGCAGAAACAAGAGGAAACCGAGCAAGTGTTGTCGAACCAGGCTAAACAGTTGTTGCAAGTTGCTGATCTAGCGACCAACGATGCTACTTGCTTGCACAATGTTGTTGATAAACGCAAGTGAGTATTTAAAATTATATTTAACTAGCTGAGCTCCACGGTTTCACCCGCGTGACTCCGCTCCTGTTGGTTTTAGCGTGATGATAAAATAGCGTGCATAAAGCCTATAGCCTTCCTCGATAAATGGGCTATCTAACACCGAAACACCTTTTTTTCTTCGTCTCCACCTGGAATCGAACCCAGGACCCCTCGGTCCTGCGCTCACTCGTGCCAAGGAGGCGGTCAAACTTTAACGTACTATCCCCATAAAGAATACTTAATTGCATTTTCTAGTGTTTGATTTTACGCGAGTATTATACATTTAGAAATTAAAGATTTTTTAACGGATTTTAAACGCGATTTGTTCATTATATTATATATTATTACAGTCTGCCCGTGACCACGCTCGCTGTAGAGTATTCGAAACGTCGGGAAAATAATATAATGAATGAATCGCGTTTAAAATCCGTTAAAAAATCATTAATTTATAAATACTTAATTACCATATTATACCAATATTTATCGTCTCTTCTTATACAGGTCGGTAGAATCATCGAATTTGGAAATAACTCGTGCCTACCGCACATCGTCTAGTTCACACCGCGCTGCGATATCACATCGCACTGCAACGCACAGACAACATGTGGAACGACACACACATCGACTCGTGGCGTTGGGAGGTATTTATATATATATATATTTGTATATTACTAGCATTCCGCCCGCGGCTTCGTCCGCGATTTCAAAGAAAAACCCGCATATAAATTTTTATATATAAAACTCAAAGGTGACTGATATAGTGATCTATCAACGCACAGCCCAAACCACTGGACGTATCGGGCTGAAATTTGGCATGCAGGTAGATGTTAGGACGTAGGCATCCGCTAAGAAAGGATTTCCCGAAATTCTTGCGGGAACGGGGAAAAACGGGGATGCACGTACAAAGTCGTGGGCGGAAGCTAGTTTTATACTATTTGTGCCCCGCGGTTTTACCCACATCGCTCCGTTCCATTTGGTCTTAGCGTGATGATATATAGCCTATATGTTAGTAACATTCATGCAAAATTCGAAATAAATCCATGTAATACTTTTTTAGTTTAGCCCTAACATACATATAAACAGACAAAAATACGCCCAAATTAATTTTAAAAATATATTTAATGTACATACGTTATTTTATATTATTCAACTAAACTTCGTTTCAAAGCGCTTTTGAATCTACAAAATACAAAAAACTAATAATAATATATATAAATAACCACCGGTAATTTGACCATGACGCGTTCTAACTATGAAGAAATACCATGACGCGTACTATATTATATGTATTAATGTATTTATTCTTATATTTTATTCACAGAACAATACACAGAGGAGAATATACAGACTTTAATGCAAAACAAACAGAAGTTTAACGAATTGATACATATGGCGAAGGAAACTTTGGAAAAGGTATAATTTTATATTTATTTCATGTGTATCCTTTTAAAAAGGAAAAAAATAGTTTTAATTATGAAAACCTTCTTGTACATTTAAGATATCTACATAATAATATGTATGTGTACAAATAAAACTTATGTAAGTACATATTATGTCAAAAATGATAGTTACGATATTTAGACTAAAATCATTGCTGCATCTGCGTTTTTAAAGATGTCTCATATTTAATTATTAATGAAAATTTACAGAAAAAACATCAAAATCTAATTATTTTATTCCCAGCTATCATCCCTCCCCATAGAACTACACTCCACAATATCGTCGCACGCATCGACGAACAGACAACAAGTGCATACAACGCTAACTACACAAATGGAGCAAGTGAACAACGTAGTACAGAATATTGCGAAGTGTTTGTCTGTATGTCTGCAACGAGCTACGGAAACTGATGTGTGCAGCGATCTCGATAAATTCTTGCAGTATTGGGTGAGTTTATAAATAGCTTATATGTACTTCACTACATAGATATAATATTATCCTACTTCACTACAGATAGCTTATTACCCTACTTCACTACATAGATATAATATTATCCTACTTCACTACATAGATAGCTTATTACCCTACTTTACTACATAGATATAATATTATCCTACTTCACTACATAGATAGCTTATTACCCTACTTTACTACATAGATATAATATTATCCTACTTCACTACAGATAGCTTATTACCCTACTTCACTACATAGATATAATATTATCCTACTTCACTACATAGATAGCTTATTACCCTACTTTACTACATAGATATAATATTATCCTACTTCACTACATAGATATGAAACAAAGTCGCTTTCTCAGTCCCTATATCCCTATGTGTGCTTAAAACTTTAAAACTACGCAACAGATTTTGATGCGGTTTTTTTTATTCTCGAGGAAGGTTTTAGTATATAATTTATTAGGTTTTAGACAAAGCGGGCGAAGCCGCGGGCGGAAAGCTTGTCATTATTTATTTTATTTATTTTATTTATTTATTTACAATTTATGGTGCCGTCATACAAATAAATCCTTAAAATTAAAACTTACAACTAGTCCAGCACAGAAGGCGGCCTTATCCCTTGAGAGTGAGCTCTTCCAGGCAACCTACCGTGTGGAGTAATAAGCTAGTCTATATCTATATATATGTTAACGGAAATGTATGTCATCCGTCATTGAGTGAACGGGTGGACCGATTTCGATAATTATTTTTTAACGTGATAACGTTTTTAAAATCGTTTTAGTCGGGTGACATGTTCAGAAACTTGTGTCATACCAAAACCTCACGAGCGCGATCGCAGGTATAACGAGAGAGAGACGGACCGATCTCCCGTCTCATCTCGAGCGCTGCCACCAATAAGACGTTATCACGTAAACATCTCGATCGTAAACCTACTTTACAAACAACCAATTTTTTTATTATATTCCTTGAAGTATGAGGATGGTTCTTATGTAGAGAAAACGTAAATATTTACCACGGGTGAATCCGGGGCGGACCGCTAGTTATTAATATATTGAATTCCCACAGCACAGTGACACGACAAGCCGTATAACATCAGTGTCCCAGCTTCATTCCCGGTGGGCGCTTGAGTTCAAAGAGTTGTTCGAACAACACGAAACGTTCACGCAACAAATGATGGACCAATTGCAACATAAGAGAGCAATCTTCGATGAACGACTGCAAGAGAGACTCGCTGTAAGTATAAATATATCTAAATATATAAAACTATGTAATATATAAAATATATATAACTATGACTGACTGACTGACATAGTGATCTATCGACGCACAGCCCAAACCACTAAACGGATCAGGCTGAAATTTGGCAAGCAAGTAGATGTTAGGACAAAGGCATCCGTTAAGAAAGGATTTTGATCAACTACCCCCAAGGGTTATCCCCTAGTAATCCCTAATAGGGGATGAAAGTTTGTACCATGAAAATTTATCTTTTCCACGCAGGCGAAGCTGCGGGCAACAGCTAGTAAATGTATAAAATCTTTATCAGCAACATATGATACATATTAAGTATTTATTTATGTCTAACTTAAAAAGAATCACAATTAAACTGGCGTATTTTGGATTTGTTACATCTGCTTTTGTCTGTGTGAAGCGGATCTGGATATTTTTTTTTTTTTGTCTTTTTTTTCAATGTTTTCATTTTATATAGAGTAAGTAATCTATGGAGATTATATACAGTAATATAGTGCTTATGCACATGAGAACAATTGAATGTGTTCACTTAATAAAGTGTTTTAGGGATAATATTTTTGGGTGCCATTTTTCTATTCAAAGTCATACAGTCTTAAGCTTTCTAAATAAATAAAATAATAATTATCCTACATTTTAATCCGCTTTAATTTCCCAATATATTACAACCAATACTAATGAGTACATAATACAATTTATATAATAATGTACAATAAAACACAAATTTCGTGCAGATTTTCACAGCGGACAAGCAAGCAACGGAACAACGTATATCCGAGCAATTATCTCATTTAGAACAAGATAAACTACAACAAGAACAACTAGAGAATCAATTATTAAAATACATTCAAGAGCAGAGGAAATGCCAACAAGAGAGACACGATAGGAGAATGCAAGAGATAAACAGAGATAGAGAGTTCGAGAAGAGAATCAATGAGCACATAGAGTGGTTGAATAGTGTAAGAGAGAGTAGTGCGAGGGAGACGCAAGATATTGTGAGCCGGTTGGAAACGAGTGGGAAAGAGATGGATAGACACAAGCGGGTTGTGGACGCGTTGTATGTGGATTGTGGTAAAGGTTGGTAATAACTATTTTTGTATGGAATCTATACTAATATTGTAAAGCTGAAGCTGTTTTAAACGCGCTAATCTCAGGAACTACTGGTCAGATTTGAAAAATTCTTTCGGTGTTAGATAGCCCATTTATCGAGGAAGGATATAGGCTATCATCTCGCTAAGACCAACAGGAGTGGAGCCACGCGGCGTGACAAACTATTTCCCAGAATTTATATGCTTTCTCTGTCCCTATGTCCTTTTCTATGCTTAAATCTTTAAAACTACGCAACGGATTTTGATGCGGTTTTTTTTAATAGATACAGTAATTCAAGAAGAAGATTTTAGTATATAATTTATTAGGTTTTAGACAAAGCGGGTGAAGCCGCGGGTGTTAAGCTAGTGATTAAATCATTTTTCCTACAAATTATTATTATTTTTGTACATCCTTTCCCTATTATATTAGAACAACAATAGAATAAATAAATTTATCACTTCTAGGTAATACATCAGTATCGAACGCTTGCAATGAACTGGGAGGGAACGCTTTGGAAATCGTTCGACATGTGAAGAAAGAATTGGTCACATCGCTGCAAGATACACAAGGATATGTCCAAGTAAGAATTTAACAAGAAAAATAATTATTATTGTTACATAATATTTTTAATTAAACTTGTAAATAATGAGTGTTACCACTTTCTTGCAATTTATATTTATTTCACTTAGGGCTGATTTTTCAATCGTTGGTTAAAACTTATTCGTCGAATAAGGTATTAAACTACCATTTCAAAAATATTTTCTTCTTGCCCTTCTTTGACAGTTTATGGGTGACATTTTAATATTATCGTGTAATACTTTATTGGACGGGTAAGTTTTAACTAAGGATTGAAAAATCGGCCCTTAGAAAGGAAATAGATATTAGATTGAAATATGCAAAAAAAATACAATTTGAATATTAAATTATTCAAATGATGTTAAAAATTTGTTTTAATTTAAGTGTTATGGTATATAAGGATAATATTAAAGAGGACAAAACAAATCTTTCGAAAAATATGGAAATGCTATTAATTTGAAATCTATTAAAGAAGTCATACAAGCAACTACTACACGCGCGGTGTGTCCCTTAGGGCTGGTTTTTCAATCCTCGGTTAAAACTTATTCGTCGAATAACGTATTAAACTACCATTTCAAAATGTATTCTTATTGCATGCAATTGACAGTTTACAAGTGACATTTTAATATTATCGTGTAATACTTTATTGGACGGGTAAGTTTTAACCAGGGATTGAAAAATCGGCCCTTAGACACATAAAACTGAAAGAATAGAATAAATTCGATCGCTCTGGCGGGTCACGAGTGGCCGAGTTGGTCAGGCATCCGCCCCGGAATGGCGCGAAAGGATGCGGGTTCGAGTCCCGCTGAGTGATCGTTTTTTTTTTCTATTCTATGTAAATAACTACTATACAATTCAAATTAGTTCTTTCCTTTAAAAAACATTAATTTCTGTATTAATAATGTTAAATAATCCAATAAACAGAAAGAAACAACAAAAGCAATGGAGACGAACAAAGAGAAGATGTTGGAATTGACTTCACAAGTGGACAATTGTATGGACTCGCTGGCTCTCAACTGTCAGCAGGCTGTCATCGGTTTGGCGCAAGAGATGAAGGTAAGATAATCTATACATATAATAAAATGTTAATGAAATCGTATGAAAGTCAAAACTGTACATTGAATATTGTTTTTAAGAATACTTGGGGCGTGAACTACAATAGATATTGAAGCCAAAAACATATTTTTTAGAATATTTGTCTGTTTGTATGTTCGGGCTAAACTTACTTCAAAGTTGTAACAGCGATAGCTTGAGACCTAAGGACATAGGATAGGTTTTATCCCGGGAATCCCATGGGAACGGGAACTATGTAGGTTTTTCTTTGAAAACGCAGGCGAAGCCGTGGGTCGAAAGCTAGTTATTAATATATGCTTTTGCATCACTGTAAAAGCACAAACATAAATAATGACATTTGAACGTTTAAATTCTAAATATTTCTTGAATGTTTGAACGAATCTAACATGTTTCAAATAAAATTTATAACTATTTTTAGTTCCTACAACTTTTCATAATAGATTTTGTTTTTATGATACATAACTTTTGGAATGTTATAATGAAGGTATGTCGCAGGGAAATTGTATAATCTCGCCATTTCGCTCGGCATTTTGTAAAATGCTGAGGATTTACTTTTTCCAAAATTCTACAAAAAGACTTACGGGCTCCTATTTCTGTGTAGTTTTAAAAACACGAACCTAACCTAACCCACCCCCTTATCCAAACGAAAAATTTCTGATTACGAATTCTCGACATATTACAAAATGCCGAGCTTTTGTAAACGGCGAAATAATACAATTTGCCTGCGACATATATACGAAAAACCAGTATATCTTTTATTCTGAAACACAATTTTTTTCAGAACTCAGCATCGCACACAATGTCAGAGATTTCACTGCTCAAGCCGCAAGTGGACACGATAATAACAAATACAAGGGAACAACAAGTAAAACAAACGGAAATACTGAAAGATATCAACAGTGAAACGGAACATTTGACCGACTGCGTAAATGAGGAAATTGGAAATTTGGAACAGTTGGAGAGCAAGTGTCTAAATGAACAATATGTTGTTTATTCGCCTACTGGTAAGTGAATTAAGGATTTAAAATATTAAATAAATTGAATATTCATTTAATCTTATCTTCTTAATATATATATAAATCTCGTGTCACAATGTTTGTCCTCAATGGACTCCTAAACCACAACCGATTATAATAAAATTCGCACACCATGTGCAGTTCAATCCAACTTGAGAGATAGGATAGTTTAAACATGTAGGTACCACGGGCGAAGCCGGGGCGGACCGCTAGTTTGATATATTTTTCTTGTAAAACAATAATTTTCGTTATTATTATCTGAAAAGGAATTTTTAACTTCAAAAGAAAATAATGTATTATATTACCGAATACCGATGAAAAACTACAGACAATGTATTTGTAAAGAATGTATTTATTAATGTAATTCCTAGAAATTTTGAAGGTTGAAAATTATTCATAAGTGTCATGTAGAATTTAAATTTAATTTTAAATCATATTATAGAAAGTTATGAATTACTTTTTGGAAACTATTTATCTTGATAAATTATTTTTTACATTCACTTTGACTTCTAAGTTAAAAAGAGCGTGTTTGCCGAGCACACGTGTCAGAAGTGAAACTTCTTTGGCAAGATTCATAGATACTATATATGAATATGACTAATACTAATACCGATAATCATATAAATCGTCCCCTTACTCCATGACGTGACGGCATAGCCGTGACGCGAACTTGAAATTTTACAACGCGCCTAAAGAAGTTTCACTTCAATAGAAAAGGGATATATCAACACCTGAATAAAAAAGACGTGTGTCACTCGGGGACTGCCGCGGTAAAGCTATTGCATGCTATGCCTTCAAGCCACACCTCCGCGCCCGTCGGAGAGGGAGCGTGAGGTTTTTTCGTTACGGAATTTCTGGATTCGGTCCCCGCGCTCAAGGCCCGCGATAGAAGCTATGCAATAGCACAGAATACATAATAGTAGCTAAACGCTACAGAACGGACACTCCGCCTCCCGCCAAAATTAAACACTTACCTCACCCCGCACGATCAGTCTAAAAATGGTCCACATTTTTCTACAGGGACGATACGCAACGAAGATTGACAACATTAATCAAATTGACTTAAAGTAATTTTATTATTTTGGATTTGTGATTATCGTTTTTCGTAGAAAATGGTTAGATATTGTGCTGTTTACGGATGTATTTCATCAGAAAAACGCGAATTTTTTTTTTACTCTAGTCACAAATGTGCCAACCATAAAGCGTTAACACACACATTTACAGTCTCTACAGTGTGACTGTCAAAACGATAATTTTGTATGGAGTGTCCGGAGTGTGGCAATAGCTTAAAATATTACTTATTTTTCAGGACAAACGCCAGCCCGCAGACAGTACAATTTCCCCAGGAACTTAGCGGCCACTTCCCCACACGAGAGGATCATAGCTCGCTTCAGGGCCATGAGGGAACAGAATGAAGATGTGAGTTTATTTATGTTTTACACTCGCGGTTTCACTCGCGTAGCTCCGTTCTTGTTGGTGTGATGATATATAGCCTATAGCCTTCCTCGATGAATGGGCTATCTAACACCGAAAGAATTTTTCGAATCGGACCAGTATTTCCTGAGATTAGCGCGTTCAAACAAACTCTTAAGCTTTATAATATTAGTATAGTTTTATACATACAATTCATAACTCTATCACACCAATTAGATAGTATTTAACGATATCACGCGAAAACCACTGAACCGATTTTGATGATACATGCCATATCAGTAGCTTAAATACAAAAATAACACATAAGCTATAGCTTTCTACAGAAATACAATTAATAATAATTATATTTTAAAGAAATATAATTTTTTCAGAGTGCATCAGATATAACGGACAAAACGAACGAATCGGAGGACTCTGCGGTGGAGCCTTCACCGAAAGCGCCTGAAGTAATTGACATTGATGGAGAACAAAGGGTAAATTGAAAAAAGGGTATTAAATGTTATTTATATTCGAAAATGTTATAATCACTATCTTAATCGACCCCCTTTTCTATGGAAAGTGTTATGTTTGATAGTTTGAAAAATCGTTGATTCATAGATACAAAATCAATTTTTTCCCAATAAAAAATGTTGAGGGAAGAGCACAAAATATACAAGTTTGTCATATTGTATCCGTTCGTATGTATGCTTGCATATAATTTGAGCTGTTACATTTTTAAATAATACAAGCCGCTCGATCCGGCTCCGCCCCAGCTGACTCAGAATAAAAAATAAAATAACCTATGTTACTTCCTAATGTAGCTTTATATTAATGAAAAAATCAAAATCGGTCCTGTACTTTTGGAGCCTATTCAATGCAAACAAACAATAAAATCTTTCCTCATTTTTAATATTGTCGTAGAAATATAAATAAATATTTTACTTTCCAGAGACACCAAGATCAATGCAAGGAAAACAGCATTATAAATAGATCGTCATCATTCAAGAAACCTTCGAAATTACCCTCATTTTCTGCGAAAAAACCTCTCGCTGAGAGAAACTGACGAAAACTTATTGACTGTAAAAACTATTTTAAATAGAAATGTATGAAAAATAGTTATGGTGTTTTGTTACAATCTTGACTTATAACAGTTATAATAATTATGATTTTTTGAATTAATTTAAATATGGCACTAAAATTTCTTTGAAGAGATAAAATATAAAATTGACTCAACACCAACTAGTCTCAAATCAAGCAAAACATGTGCTTTGAAAGGCAATTTAAACAAAAATATTACCTACATAAATTGAATCTTCTTCCTGATACATGAAAAAATGTAGCTGTAATTACTAAATTTAATTATTATTATGTATTTTAGATTAATTTTCTACATATTTAAGTGCTTATGTATATTTAAAAATTAATAAAAATATATTGGAAGGAAATATGGTTCTTGTTTCTAAAAAAATGATTATTTGAGTTCGGTAAGTAAATTATGTAACGTAGTTTTTTAACTTACACGAAAAGTAATGTAGAGATTTCAGTTATTTTCTAAATAAAAAAAAATGATCACACCATTCATTATTTCACGGAATATTTATAAATAAAAGACAAATTAACAGTAAAACCAAATCACGCCGCCATAAAAAATGTTTATTTTTTGTAAATAAGGTCCAAAATGGATTGCAGTGCAATCTGTCATCTTTTAAAAATGGCTGAAACGTTTGACCAATAGCGATGCAATTTTCCCGCGAAAATATTGATATACACCAAGATATACACGATATATTTATTTTGACATTGTCGCGCTGTATCTGTAAAAAAAAGAAAAAGTGAACCAAGTGTTCCCAACATACCGTTTATAAAATAAAAATCTAAAATAATTATTATGTGCACATTAGTATAAATAACTTTTTAAATTTTGATTACGTAATAATATGTAAAATACACACTTTTCTTTTCTCATCTGTAAGTTTTCATTCTTCTTATGTAATTTTCCATATTATATATGTATTACATTTAACATTGAAATAAAAACAAATACCACGATTAATTAATTAAAGTTTTTAGATTATAATATGTATTGGTAAGAGACGAATTCTCTGTCAAGTGAAATTGACCACCGATAGCAAAAATATATTTCCTAATTAGTTATAAGATAATTATAATGATGTGTCGCATTGGCATTTAGTTTTAATGCAGTCTTTTAGTTTTCAATGTGTAGTTGTTTATACTGTAGCGAAAACATCTGCGAACATAGCTTTTTATTTATACGACATTATGATTGAATTATAAATAAAATATGATATTGAATGATTGTTTTATTTTTTATAACCTTATCAACCTTATTCAACGGCGGTGTCTAGAGCCGAAAGAAGAATTCCTCTGAATTTTTTAGCAGCACACACACACACCCACACTAATTTTATATTAAACTAGCTGTGCCGCGCGGTTTCACCCGCGTGGCTCCGCTCCTGTTAGTCTTAGCGTGATGATATATAGCCTTCCTCGATAAATGGGCTATCTAACACCAAAAGAATTTTTCAAATCGGACCAGTAGTTCCCGAGATGAGCGCGTTCAAACAAACAAACAAACAAACTCTTCAGCTTTATAATATTAGTATAGATTACTACATAGGCAGCAAGAGTTCGATGTATGACGTCAGTTTGTGTAAGTACTTTGCATAGGTAGGTAAGTCCAAAAACTAAACAAAAACACGCTCAATCCATGGAGCAATACTCAAACTTATGAAATTATTTTGTTGTCACATCCTTGATAATTTTGAATTTAATCCGTTCTTTTAAAATGGGTCACAATCGAGTATAAAGAAGTCGGATGGGTAGATACCAAAAAGCAAGTATTTTAATATGGTAGATACTGTATACAATCATGTCCGCTACATACAAAATAGACAGACCAAAAAATATATAGAGATAGAGAAATTGATATATCTGAAATTACGTAAATTAGTATGTAGTATTTTCGGTAAGTACCTACTGGTAGAGGTAAGAATTAAACTTGTAAATGTTAATCTTAAATCTCATGTCGTGTAAAATAGTTGACTCATATTAAGAAAGTTAGTAATTCCGACAATTTCCTCTTTGAAACGGATTGACTAAAATTTCGTGGAATTCATCTTACTAATAAAATAAACGCAAAAGTTTGTATGAATGCAAAATGTGCTCTTTCATGCGAAAACCACTGAACCAATTTTGATCATACTGGGCAGAATGTAGGCTGTAGCTTAAGCACGCTTAAGTACTATAGGAATAATTATTTTAGTCATGGGTGAAGCCGCGCGGAACAGCAAGTCCTAAATTGTTAGGTATTTATTATTATTATAACATGAACTTCTGTAATTTTTTAAAACAATAAAAGTCGTATCAGTATAGTAATAACTTCTATTCATATAAATTCATTATAGTTAAAAAAAAGTTTCTTTATGAATCTCTCCTAATCTACACTACACTTTCATTCCAATTATAATATTTAAGAGATTCATGAATTATCTGCTTCTAGCGATTGATTTTAGTGTAGTTAAGTATTTGAATTAGAAACTGATAACTTTCGAAAAAATTATTTCATTTTCATTTACATTTAAACGTGATTTAACTCTACTATTCAAATCCGTTTACGATCATGAATTATAAAGAACTAGCTTCCGCCCGCGGCTTCGCCCGCGTGGTGTTTTGATAAAAGGTAGCCTATGTTCTTTCTCAGGGTCTAAAGATTGTCTGTGCCAAATTTCATCAAAATCTGTTGAGAGGTTTAAGCGGGAAAGCGTAACAGACAGACAGACAGACAGAGTTACTTTCGCATTTATAATATTAATAGTAGGGATAAGCTTCGTTTCAAATGTAACGTGTTTAATCAGTGATATTATCAATTTGTTCTTGATTATTCGAGATGCTAATCAATGGTACGGTATCCATTCATTACCACGACGGTGACGAGCGAGTGGCCGCCGTGTCGCTGGCTCCAGTCACTTGGACTTGCTACTTGCCATAGAGTAGAGAACGCAGATGCGGCATTTTGTAAAATAAACTTTGCCTATTAGAGGACCATCTCTTGTCAATATTCGAAATGTAGTCTTTGTTTTTTAGTTATTTATTGACAGAAAACGATATACCGCGTTTTGTACTAATTTAATGCATGGACTCATGGAGTCGAACCATTGTAGAGAAAACTCTAAAATGACTCTACATTTTGTTCTCTACATTATTGAGGTTTGGATGGATTGTTGTATTTAACGAATTTTAAAGAAGATATTAGTGCTCTAGAAAAATATACAAATTTTAAATCATGAAAAATTTAAGTTTGTAACATTTCTCTTAAGAAACAGATTCTACCTATTGTCTAATGGTACATTCATCATTCGATTAATTATACCAATATACTTATTTAATAAAGTCTATTCGCAATGAGATGAGATTGATGTTGATCCAAAATCATTAACTCAAAGACACACATAAAGCACATTCAAACATCCCACGATCTAAAAACCATCACTGACCCGTAAGTTGCATTGACATTGTATCGTCGGTAACGGCAACAGGAAGGCAGAAAGTAGGTAACAGTTCTACCGATCGCTCGCATACCTTACTCTGCGGCCGAGTTCCGTCGCTATTGGCAACCACAGCGGCTCCGGGCACTACGGCTAGTGTACGGTAACGCGAAGCGGCGCCCGCACGCCATGCGCACGCGCTCCTGACCCAGTGACGTGCACCATGAAAGTGATTATTGTGGCATTACTACTGGCTCTGCCTTTCTCCCGCTCTCAGGATGAATCCTTCGCGAGCTCTTTCTTGTCAGGTAACTCTATTTTTTATTAAAAAATACATTTATTGATAGAGTAAATAATTAACGGTAATTTTGTTAACTGTACTCTTCTAAATTTTATGCATTAAGTACACGTTAATTGTAATTGTAATTACAGTTAAACTCATAGTTTTCACACAACGTCGGGCCAAATGAGTAACCTACATACATAAATAACCGGGTCAAACGAGTAATGAATAAATTCCGGACTAATTTGGCGAGATATACCGTTACCACCTGACTAGTAACGGGGAATCTGTTTCTCGCGTCGCACAACAGCGTATTGTCTCTTGCACAGAGAAATACATCTAAGAATTTATGTGTGTTGATGCGAAACGGCTCGCAGATGATAGGAATTCGGATGAATTTTGAATTAATATTTATTTAAATGACTCATAAAATGATTTATGACTTTATCCAAATCGTGTTTAACTGTAATGATCTCTATTGCACAGAAAAAACGGTTTCTGTCATAAATTATTCATGAATGCGTGCGATTTCTTTTGATATTTGTAGTGATTATTGATATTATCTTAACAGACATCGATAAATTATGATATGAAGCATGATTTTTTAAATATCAGCTTTAGAAAAAGATTTACTATGTACATATAAACATTTATGCGATCATATCACATTAAACAGTGTACGCAATCCTGCAGCTTATAAATATGACATCTATAAACTGCATGAAAGAATACTTCTAAAATATTAATTCAAAAATAAATATCAACATGTTTTAGGGGGGTTAATTAGGGCATAGGAGGTAGTGCGTGATAACTTGAAGTACACGCGAGCAGTGGTCAGAATGCAAGAAGAAGAAAGTAATGTCTTACGTGTAAATTTACAAGCAGAAATTATTCTTAGTCTTCAAATAACACAAATAGAACAAAAGAAAACTTGTTGTAAACTATATCCATTAACAAGTGGTCCCTTGAGATATCACAATCGTCAATCCATAATAAACTAAAATTAATGTGATATCTCTCGATCAAAAAAATATTTTACAGGCAAAATCTTGTTTTAAATCCGATCCAAAATATGTTTCCAATAGATCCAAATAACTTCATACTCACTTATTTTCTACAAACATTTGAAATACCTACGTACTACCAGAAATGCGGATAAATATTGATAATAGCACAGACTAATAATAATATACTACGTATATAAATAATAGGAAAAAACTAATAAGTAATTATAATCGAAATACAACTTTATTGAAGCGAAAATTTAATGAATTATAATTTATTAAACTATGCTTCCGTCGATAAATATTAGGAACGCGCAGAAACAAAATACAATGCAATACAAACGACAACAGAATAAATTCATACTCTACATAATCTCTATCTAGATATGGGTAGAGATAACTAATATTTAATAATTGTTAGTTACAATTATCATGGAATTGTTTTTAAAAGCTGCAGAAAAACACGATAACTTCCAGATGCTCTAAAAAATATACTACAATAAGATAAGGGTCTAAATTATACACATATATTTACGAATAAAAAAAAGAGAAATCAATTTATTATTTAATAAGATATAATGACTATTAATTCGCGGATAGATAGTAAGAGGTCGTGATAACGGTGCGTACGCCGTTAAGCACGTTATGTGATAATTTATTCTACAGTTCTACACTAGAATATGCCCACGACATCGTTTTCCTAAAAAATAACCTATTTTAAACACAATACTCATAATTATTATAGCTGAGATTAAGGAAAATTACGACAATAACGTGCCTTTGAAAAGACATCAACGAGTATAGAGCTCTACGCTTATGATGTACAGCTTTACAAGATAATGATCGTTATTAAACATAGTAAAAAATAATACTGTTATTGATTAATATAAGTGATAAATAATACACTCTGATGTACACCTGGACACAAATGTAATTTTATATAACGAAATGTTTACAAACTATACAGACATAAACCAATAATTTGAAATAATAGTAAATGTTATTTTAGAAAGTTACTTTTCATTTATCGTGCTATTATATCCGCTAATTACAAGCGCTCACATTTAATCAATGATAGATCTATACAGGTTTCATAATTTGAGCTGAAGTTATGGAAAATTAGAATTTAATATCTGCATGAAATTAATTGAATCATCAATCAACAACTAAAGTCAATTAACATAAAAGGTCTATGAAACAACATTTATCGAAGCGAAGATTGGTTTATTGTTATAAAATTACTATAATGCTACATAGTTGATAAACAAAATAAATTGACAAATTGGTTTTCTCACGATAGAGCCATGATCTCAAATTATTCACACGCGATGTCGCCTTATAACTATTAAACTATGTTTATAGTTATTATTAGTTTTATAGTTATTGTTAAAAATTGATTTGTGAAAGATTTGGTTAGTATATTTATAGTATTTCGTATAGGGAAAATAAATGTTTATGTAGGTTTAGCTGAATATATTTTGAAACGTGTCTAGACTCAGACTTTGAAGAAACCCAATCAAAAACATTCACAAAACCTGCTGTATTTTACCTATTGTTATTATGTAAAATTTTGTTTCATCCTTATTCGTGGGCTGTTTTTGGTCTTGTCTATTTTCCTGAGAATTATGTGAAAATTAAATTTTGCCTTTGTTATCTATAACACGGAAATAATACTATTATCGCGTCTATAATTTACCTGTAATTATACACATTCCAAATAAAAACATAATACTATATGTAATTTTCATAAAATTGCATGATCGCAAAATAAAAATTAAAGTGATCACTTTTACTTATTTATCAACTATGTTACACAACAATTTGAATTGCATGTAAAGTATTTTTAAAACCTTTCCTTATAAACATTCTCACGCAAATATTAAACAATCTTGAAGTAAACAAAATTGATATAATTAAGTATATCATTTGTTATTTGACACGTCGTTTGTCAGTTGAAATAATTACGCGCAATGTAGATTCGAATCCCGACACGCTAGTTCGAATAGATTTTAATCTTTTCTTTTTCAATTGCATAATAAAAACTTAAAAATGTGTTGTAACGAACATTACTCGTATTTAAGTAACATTGTATAAAATATATATTGTTAATCTCAATACGTCAACGATGATAACAAAATTTATTTCGTAGCGGTTAAGGTTAAATAAAGTGATTGAAAATAACGATGATTTTCAAAAGTGTCTAAAAAGCTGCATGCAACGTATACGTTAGAGCGTGTTTAGAGAAATGTGAAAACAATTTATGAAATAATAATCTTCTTCTATTACTAAATCAGACGAAATAAAAATGTGTTAGTTATGTTAAAGAATATTTCATACTAGCAGTGCCCTGCGGTTTTACCCGCAGTGCTCCACTCCTGTTCGTCTTAGCGTGATGATATATAATCTATAGTCTTCCTCAATAAATGGTCTATCTAACACTGAAAGAATTTTTCAAATCGGACCAGTAGTTCCTGAGATTAGCGCGTTCAAACAACAACTCTTCAGCTTTATAATATAGATTTCAATCCCACAAGAAAAGCTTAGCCGTAAAGGTATTAATCTTAAATGACAGTCCCTTTGGTGCAAGGCTGATCAACATGATTAACTTATCAAAAGTTTGTTGTATGATTTGTTACCGTCTCTGTCACAAGGACTCGAGGGAAAGGGGTACAGAGAAAGTGCCGGTCGACGTCACAAGTTACCTCTGTTATTGACGCAACTACACTTTAAACAAAAACACAGTCCTCTGGGGACATCTAATGTAATTATTGATGATACGTTATAGTAGGCTGTGTTTAAGGTTTTACAACTACTATTAGTATTTAAAGAGCTTTAAATCATGAACACGTGATAACTTTCGAAGTAAACGTAATGTAGACAGTAGAGCCGATATAACAAATCTTTATTGTACCTAAATTTAGACAAAAATACCTAAAAATAAAAAGAATATACGAAAATAACAGAAAGCCTGAAAGCATTTAAGGTCTGTAATTGAGCAGTTTATGAGTTTGTAAGTCGTTCATTTTTGTTAGAAAATGTGAATTCTATATGATATGCTACTTTTCACATGGTTTTAACACAGACTAATAATATTATACTACGTATACAATTGATATTTTGGTTTTATGGCATTAAAATGCTTTATAAATATAAATTTATAAAGAATAGAAAAAATTCGATCCCGCCTCGCCTCCTTAGTCCCGCCTCGTGATCGAATTTTTTCTATTCTTTATAAATTTATATCTACGTATACAAGTTTTAACTTTTAATTGTAGCTATGATAAGGCGGATTCGAATCCTACCGCACTCTCATCATCTATTTATATTTATAACTAGCTGTGCCCCGCGTTTCAATCACATGGCTCCGCTCCTGTTGGTCTTAGCGTGATGATATATAGCCTATAGCCTTCCTCGATAAATGGGCTATCTAACACCGAAAGAATTTTTCAAATCGTATCAGTAATTCCTGAGATTAGCGCGTTCAAAGAAACAAACAAACTCTTCAGCTTTATAATATTAGTATAGATTTCTATGCAATTTAGAGTCTATGTATTTTAATGGTAAAATTATATATACACTCGACTGTAGACTATCAATATAAATCTATATTATAGACTACATATTATATACATTTAATTCAAAGTACCTAAATATTTCTAGAAATTTACTCGCAAAACTGAAGCATATAAGGATATTCATTCGTGTAATTAAAATTACATAGGTTAAACGACGACGATAGTTACGACTCTTGATTTCAATGAACACTTATTTCATGACCGTTTGACATTTATTTCGTGACACACGCAAAATATAGCAAGTGCAATCTCATTATTGTACAAACAAAAAATAATTATTAAGTAATTTGTACATTATCAAATATCAAGTAATTTAATAATTGTTCATTATTTTACTTTGATTGAAATTAATTTTTAATTTTATTATGACAATGTTTAGAGTAGAGGCTTAATTTCGTTTTTATAACAAATAGATGGCGACTTGGTATAGATATGTGAGGCATTATAAATTTATATTTCATCATGTGGTTTTACTATGTAGCAATACATTAAAAGGTCTCTGATTGATTGCAGCATTTTTCAGATTACAGATTTTCAATTTATGAAAAACTATTTATTTGTAGAATTCCTTGTAATTTCAAGGTTACATTGAGATGGACGTTTCATCCAATATATTTATGATAGGAGTTTATTGATGAAAATTTATTGTTTGTTTCAGCAAAACTAACTTCTTTCAGTATTTTATTCCAACGAAATTGCTGTCTCTTATTAGTTATTGCTCACATAGCATAGATAAAACGATTAGCTCGTAGTTTTAATAATATTTATAAAAATCCACGTGGACTGAATACTAGGAGAGATCAACATACACTGGTCGGTTGTCAGTCGATTTCTCGCCGGTGAATGACCGCCCACAGACCGCGGCTAATAATTAATTAATAGTGTCTTAGACAGATTGACGTAAGTTTCGATTGATATTGTTATATAAGATTTATGAATAAACATTATTGTATATAATTTCCTTATAATTTTTGTTCGGTTGATTTGATTTGTGGAAAACGCTCCAATTCATCGAACAATTTCATATCTTTAACAATGCGGACAACATAATATAATTCCTTGAAGAGTATAGATATATCTTTACTCTTATTCATTATCATATTATAATATGTTAGCGTTAAGAAATGCTTTTTTTAATTGAGATATTGGAATAATTAATATATGTAGATTAATTTTAAAAAAAGTTTTAAATATTATTTACATTTCACTTCACTCTGCATGTCGGATATGTACTGAAATTAGTAATATGGCAATTGAGATTAGATTCATGAATGAGAATTGTATTAGCTCCTGTAACAGGAATAAGCGTAATACCAAACTATAAATCCACTCTACTATCCATCTCTACACAGAAAATCATGTCAATCGTCACTTGTTTCGTTTTAAAAGACAAACAAACAAATACACACATATGAATCAAATTAATTATTACAGACAGTACTGAAGTACCACAAGTAAGTAAGATCTCCAACGCTTTGAAGATGAGCCAGGGTTGAAGCGAAAAATGTTGCAAGTAACATTTTTCTATAAAAACATATTTTTCACCTATCATACACAAAAAGCGTATTACATTATTACTTTCATTTCATAATAGCTCTGAAGTCGTTAGGACGTCTATAAACCAGTCAAGATCCAACCGGCACTTTCTACAATGGCTATTAGACCAGTTCTACACTGCGAGTATACTCTAATGTTCTAATTACATCAAGACGATGACTATATGTTATTTTACATTTTACTGAGCTATGGTGTTGTTTTTGTACTTAAAAGTACCTACTATATTTTTTGTTATAAGTTTTTATTGTATCTTACGATTCGTAATGAAGAACCGTTAATTAGAATTTAGATTTTAGTAGATACTTGTAATTTGTATTGTATGTATGTACTAAATTCAGTCAAATAATAAGTTAGACCCATTTCTATTACTATTACCCAATTCCTACATTCAATAGATATTTAATTTATAATTTAGGCATAAAAATTAAACGGTTCTGTGGCCTAGCTCATCTGTGGTCCACTGAATGACCGAGGTCCCTGGACGCTCTTATACGATAAATAAAACAAGAGACGTTTTAATTTGAAGTCTTATATTATTATCTGTTCATTTATTAATGTATTTAAGTATATATTATGTATAAATGACATTAACAGTTCTATGTATAGATTTATAAACTTATGTTACATACAACGATGACAAGGAATAAGGACTCGCTTCAGACGGAAACCATGGCAACCGCTAGTACTAAAGTCACTTGCATGTACTTTCATTTTCGGCATACGATTTCTCCTCTTAGGTCATCGGCTAACGGCACTCGTTTACGATTCAAGACACAAGTTTACGCGTAATTGTTATTGGAAATAATGATATTTTACGTGTGGTTCATTGAATATTATATTTTATGGTGTGAGTCGTTTATTTTGTTCGATAATCTTGTTTATCGAAACATACATCGGAAAATAAGTAATGGATAAAGTATGTGATGCTTTCGTAATTTTTCATAAATTAACTTAAGAGTTTTAATATTTCTTAAGCGTCATAATTATTGGTGGTTATTAAAAATTCATATACCTAATTACATGGCAACCTGTCTAGATGTCTACGAGTAAAAATAACAAACTTTCACACGATTTTTGATCACATTACTATTCGTTTCACATATATTTTATAGATACGTCCCGTATCGTACGTAGTTTCTGGAATGATAATAGTAGATAAGACACGATGTTATTGGATAATCTTATAATATTACATATAATATGACTCTCTAATAAATAGCATGTTATAATCGTCATGACATGGAAATCAAGTTAATTTACAGTTCCATACATTTTAATAATCTTTAGAAAAATTTGATAAACTACACTATAAATAATACAATAAACAGCTCGCTTCTTCTTTTAAGTTATGTCAGAGGCCATTTCCTTTTTTACCGAAGGAGGTAACAGTACGTGGAATGCGGTCCGGTTTTTGGGTTAGGATAACCGTTAGGTAATAGTCAATCTCCGATCAACTGTTTACTTGTTCTGGAATGTGGAAACTTGCCAATGACATTGGGCAAGGCTTTGGTGTAAGTTTAGTGTCTTTCGATCTATTCTGTTGTAATCTCGGACTTACCTATGTGCTAAAAGCACATAATAATTACACCTTCCAACATATTATTATCCTTCTATCTCATTATTATCTTCGGTCTGATGCATTTCTCATTCACTTAACTAATCATTGTCACCTGTATTGAGCTATAGATATCTCAATATAGGTACCTAGGGAGAAAATAATACAAGATTGACTGCTAAAACATTCGCGCACACTGGATCAATATGAATAATCAAAGCTTTTCAGCTAAATCACTATTCCGCTAGACGTAAATCAAATAAATTATAAAACGCATGTCGCCATATAGCACATATAATTGTGATCGTGAAAGCTATCCAGCTAACTAGTTGGTAGTTTACGTTTAGTTGAAAAGCGGCGCGGGCGCCGGCATGCTAAACATTGAGCTAGTAAAAGTTGAATGGATGCGTCATGTTATCAATGGTTTGGTGAAAATGTTTGCGCATCTTGTTAGGTATATGTAATTGTAAGATAAAAGGATGGAAGCAACTAAATCTGATAGTAGGCTTGTCATGAATGTTAAGTATAATGGTAGGATGAAGCTTTTACAGCCCCAGCAATGAAACTAAAATACGATATAGCCTGTACTCGTTTAGTGATTAACTATACTTATTCAAACATCTATTTACTATCAATTCCCGAATATATGTAGTTGAGGTATTAAAGAAAACTAATAGAACTTATCACGCATCGTTTTAATTTAATTAAGTAATTCATGTTTCGTACCTATTCGTATTTCGTAGGGTAGACTGGGTACAGTTGTGCCAGGTCCCGGTAGTGACAGTCGTCATATTTTCGAAAATATAGGGAATAGCAGAGGTCATGCAAGGGGAAAGAGGAGCGGCTTGCTCGTCTCAACCTGTTTCACAGGGTTGCATCATTTTCCGCGCAGTGAGTACGTGAGCAGAAGCCCATTTTGATTTTAACCGCCAAAAAGTAAGTTTGTTTTTTTCATTTTCATTTCCAAATTGCTGTAATATCTATGCTGATAGGGTATTGAGTGTTATTCATCGATATAAGTCACATATTAGCAGTTTAATATCAATAATAACATTTATTGTAGGTTATTTGGTCTTGGCGTGGTGATTGTATTTTTATAAAAACAGTCTCTGGTTACGGTTGTGACACTTTAACCGGGTACGGTTGTGACATAAGTAAAATCTGTTGTTTTTGTTTTAGATGCCTAGAAATCGCATCAGAAAAACTCAAAGAGTGTACCGTGTACTGTGTCGCAGTACGAAGATGCGTATGATGAAGTAAAACGCAGGACTTCTTTGCGCAGTGCTGCATATTAGATATTACTTATTTTGATAGACTTTCGCATAGCTACTACTTTACTATGAGAATATTTTTTTTTGTTTGAAAGATACCATGAGAATATTAAAGTGAAACTTTTATTACATCGTCTCAAACTTTTTGGTCTGTGTAGCGCATGTCGCGTGTATCGCGGCTACACGCGACATGCGCTACACAAAGCAGTGTTCGGAACCGTTCGAACAGTTTCACTTTTACCGTGGTTTCATAAAACCACACAACATTTTTTTTTTATTTTTTATTTGAAAGATGAGCACTTTTATTACGTTTGGAGTTTTGTTTCAAAGTAAAGTAGAGTTCCTACAAACATAAGTTTTATTGTGATTATGAATGTGATTGACGTTTCTTTGATAAGTATTGTAATTTTTACTAATTTTTAATGAAGACTATTATAGAAAGTCAGTATTAATGGAGACTGTTAGTATATCTAAAGATACTATAGTGCCATGAAAGTTGTGAAAGATTAAACTGTTACCAGATTTTATCACTTTTGTAAGGAAAGTATTTTTTGTTAAATGAGTCATATTATAAAAAATAAACATTTCTTGTAATGTAAGTAATAAGTTAAGTCATGAAAAAGTATTTCGTGATCATTTAGAGCATTTCTATCCCTTGGGTAATCATTTCACATAATTTTCATACTGTCACTATTGACCCCCAGTACTGTCACAACCGCCCCTGGGATGTGGTCGATTGTGACAATCTTCCTTTGTTTAAATTAATATTTTTCATAATTTAACTATTTGATTTAGGCCTAAAGTTTTAACATTAAGTCG
This sequence comes from Colias behrii, assembly GCA_029959065.1. Classification (NCBI taxonomy): domain Eukaryota; kingdom Metazoa; phylum Arthropoda; class Insecta; order Lepidoptera; family Pieridae; genus Colias; species Colias behrii. Next base: position 10,024,935 of record JARWMC010000020.1, read on the forward strand.
TTAACCAATGAATAAACTACATTATAACACAGTTTTTGTTCAGATTATTAGCATAATTTAAAAAATATAGGCGGACAAACTAAAATTGTCACTACTGTACCCAGTCTACCCTACATGTTTCGTAGTTCGTACAACACTTAGCTGAGGCTCCGATAACGTATTCACTTCATAGTTTGTCAATAAATACTTTCCCTTTCTTTCTTTCTACATAACTACTAATTTTAAGTATCACAATTTTCCAGATATAATATAATAAACATCGGTTAAGTGTGAGTCGGACTTGCGCACCGAGGATTCTGTATAAAAATATTTTTTGTAGTCACATGTTATAACTTTAAATTTATGCTTTTCGCAATTTTTCCTACATCTGGGATATAAGACGTTAACTTCGTACAAAATTACTTACAAGATTCTGTGTTCACAGGAAATACCCTGTAGGTCTTGAAACCCCTGCGAATGTCGAAATAACGTAAACAGACAAACAGATAGACAGTCAGATATCAAAGAAGGGTTCCTTTTTTTAAGGTTCCTAACCATAAAAATGACATCTTGGCGCATCTAATATTATTGTTCCCCATTTTCCAGGGCTCCTGGACACGCTGGACACCCAGGTGGACGCGAAGAACTGTCCCGGGGTGTGCATGCACGCGCTGACGTCGCTCATCTGCTCCAACGTGCTGGAGGAGGTGGAGTGCCCGAAGCCGTCCATGAAATGCTGTATTGATGAACCGCTGGGTAAGGATCTCTAATTCTGTTATTTTTGGTTTTTCGTCCTCATACTATTAATATTAGGTAATTAATCATTTGCATTATAATCAATAGAGATTTATTGCGACTTAAAAGCTGCTAGGTAAGCAAAGAACAATTCTTGCATCTTTTGAAACCTAAGTTACCTGAAATATATTTCTAAATATTGTAGCAATGGTTGTTGAAACCAAGGTTCAAGACTTTTCAGTGGCAGAGGGTTTCCTGTTAGGACATTAAAAAACTATTTTGTAAAGAACGTTATACATACTTTCTATTACTATTCAAGGGCTATTCAGTATTCATATGTTTCATTTATTAAAAATATAATAATAAGAACTTTTGAGAAATAGACTACTTACGTTTGAAAAATAATAGATTATTTTTGTATTTATAATTCTATCACTATTTCAGGCAACGACACAATGGTGACCACCAGACGACCGTTCACCACCCGCTACACCACCACCGAGAGCTACGACGACGAGGACCCCACAACCAGACAAACAGACAAATATAAAGACAGTGGTAATTATTAGGTACACCCTATTTAGTATTAGGATTCGTATGTAGATTTTTTTGTGCAGATTAGAGAATATTAGGAAGCTGTCTTTTTAGAAATCGAAATGCTAAAGAATAATGTCGTTGTTAATTTAGAAGTAAATAAAAACCAAAGAACATTGTCTGGAAGAAATCGCTATTTAGCGATAAGGCCGCCGTTTGTTACAATGTATCCGAGGTTAAGTCTCAATTTTGGAATTAATCTTGAGCAATAAAGCATAAATAAATAAATAAACATTGGTTTACATTCATAAAACAAAACTATTTTGAATCCCCAATCGAAAAAAGTAGAAAGCAAAACGTATAAATTGTATTTAAATAAATGATTTATATACCTACAGATGCAGCCTGCAATTAAAAATATTATAGGTATTGTTGCTCTATGTGGTTCAAACGTATTTAATTCTAAATTAATATGACTTGATCTTCTCTGAATAATCTAAATTTAGTTCGTTGCTATAATGTATCTGATAATAGACCTGAAATAAGTATGCAATTATAGTTAATATATTCGTAAATAAATACATTTTACAGGTAACATAGCTTGCCCAGGCGTTTGCGTAGAGTCCCGATTAACGCAGTACTGTGAAGCCTACCTGACTTCGGGTGGACTGTGCGTATCCGGTAGGCTTTGCTGTGTCTCCAAGGATGGGTATGGAGACCGTAGACCACCAGACCTGGTGGTGCCTAATGAGAAGAAACATTCAACTAAACGGCCAACTACTGCGGTAAGAAATATACTAGGAAATGTATTGTTAACTGTTTTGGTAATCGTTTATTATTATAGTTTTTAAACTCGAAAAGTACCAAAATGATTTGGTAATTAATTTTAAAATACATACGTTCTACAACGGAAAACTACGATACTTACTTATTTATCATATTGGGTACATTATTTTTAAATAAATGGGAGAGAATGACAATTTGCAAATCATACAATATTTATTAATATATTTTAATCAATCTAATAATTTCACAGATGTCTTGTAGAGCGTGGTAGAGCTAGCTCATATCTATAGCAAGTCAAATCTCCCTCTCCTATCTGTGCCCATATATTTATTCCCCTTTTATCCTGCAATATATTGTATTACATACAAATATCATTTTTATAATATTAAGACGAACCTCAATCACCGGTACAGCCTGTAAATCAGCGCTGTTTTTGTGCAGCATTTTGCTGAGGCTGTGTCCGTTTGCCTCATTTAATTTTAAGAGAAATTTTTTAATTTTTTTGGCTATAAATTTATTTTCTTTCTTTTCATTAGCTCACAACAACACAAGCACCCAGACGACCAGGTCGCAAGTGCCGTGGAGACTGTATAAGCGGTCTTTTCGCGTTGCTATGCGACCATGTGGATGAAGATGCTGTGTGCCCTTCAGAAGGCACGTGTTGTCTTACTGATGGTGGCGATACCACTACCAGGCGACCCACTACAAGTACCACGCCGAGGCCTACTACTCCGGTAAGTTTTTTTTTAATATACTTAGAATAGCAAGCTGTGGTATGCTAATTTTAGGTATGTATTTCAAGTGAATAAGAACCAATTAATGCTTAGAATTTATGTATGTAATCATAATAAAGTAAACACCGAATTCTTAAAAACTTTAACTTAATTCTTAAGTCCTTGGAACTTGTTGTTATGAATTAACACGTAATTAAAACTTTTTTTGTATTGACTATGACTTCAACGCTCTTTTATTTAATACTACCAAATACTATTTACTGTACAGAGAAATTAAACTAAAATTAGGTACATAAATAAAATAACTGAAACTCAAAAACATAATCTTCGCATGTACCTACTCTCAGTTATCATATAGTATATACGAACGTGTAATTTTTGTGATTGTACGAACATACAATCACACAAAAAATACACACTACACTTACGTAAAACCGAACCCTCTTTCTATCACACTGTAATAAATTCCATATTCCAGGCCCCCCTCCCCCGTTGCCCTGGTTACTGCCTGCTGAACATAATGGCTGCCTTCTGTGAGCGACCCGCCGTGCTCCTGTCACACACCAACTGTAAGCTCAGTGGCTCCATCTGCTGTGATAATACTAGGTTCGTGCTTATTGATGGTCTAGATTTTAACAAGATATAAGTATACAGTTAAGAAATAAATAAAGACAAATAACGATCGCCTCAAAACCTAAAGGACATCAAAACAAGAATTGAAGTACATAGGTAGTATTTATGATCAAAATAACATACAAGTCGTATCTAAGATACGCAAAAAATTATGTAAGTGAAAAAAATGAAGAAGAAGTATCTTCTAAAGTACAGCAAATATTAAAATTAAACAATTAAGTATTTGGATAATCGATACACTATAAAAAGTGGTAAAAAATACAACAAACCTACTTATTCTTTAGGGACCAACCAGTCTACCAGTAAAACAGTTTAAAATAATCTTCGCTTATATCACAATTGTTAGATAAACAGTTTTATATCTTTAGGCTACCACCGCGCACAACGCCCCGGACCACCACGACCACTACGACCACGACGCCCGCGCCTGTGGACCCGCGGCCTGACTGTCCTGGCTCATGCATCGTGTCCTTGCTGTCTTTCACTTGTTTCCGTAAGTATTAATCTAAAATTATGATTTATGACATTTTTTAATGTATGAAATTATAGGACTTTATCGTGAGAACTTTAACGAGCAAGATGTTCAAAGCACAGAAGACTAATATCGTTATTTTTCATTGATCGATTTACTTCCTTATATCAGTGTAATTATCTGACACGATCATAAACTTAGCTTTTAAATGCTTCTAAACCAATTCAGAATGCTTCACAGTTTATTTTAATCATTTGAATCTAAACAAGGCACTTTTTATTTCATCAAATTCATTTTTTTTTCACAGGCAACGCAGAAATGACAGACGTGTTCAAATGCAAAAAGGCGGGAACGCAGTGTTGCGCGCCAAAATCGAAAGTTCTAGAAGCGATGGGTATCAACAGGAACGACTCGTTCCCGCTCGCGGTCACTCACCCGCCGCACACATACGTGACCCCGTATACATACACGCCCGCTCCGACTTACACACCACCACATACAACGCCTATGCGTAGGTTTTTTACTTTATTTAAAAAAAATATTCCAATTTAAACCTGGTGTTAAATTTATGTAATGTTGTTTATCACCATTTTAGACGGGTTACGGTTATACCTGATAAAAATATGTTCATAAGATAAAAACAACTAACTATGTTGATGCGAATAAATATGTAAATAAAAAAGTTTTTTGTATATAAAATTACATAAAACAGGTTCATGAAATTCACAATTGTTCTGAAAAAAGTTAAAACATAGATTACCTATATAAGACGATTTTATTATTTTTCAGCATACGAACCGAATTACGCGACGTCATTACGAGCGCCCGAAAAATACAACAAATATGTTTGTGGGGTTAAAGGTAATAAACTCTTTTCTATCTTGTTTTTACATATTATACGATGTTTCCTTTACATTAAAATACGGTAAACTACATATACCTTTATTAGATTATTACGTGGGCGACATTATCGCATCGCAAAAAGCATCTTATAAAGACGTAAAGATTATCAAGAGTCGGCATTCGCTGGCGAACAAACTTTCTTTATTTTAAATTTGAAAGTACGACTCTACATTGTCTATTATCTCATAATCTATGGTCTCATAGAAAAGCTCAACTCTACATCCTCTTGTCTATGCCCAGGCACATCGTCCCGCGCGGGCCGCGTGATGGGCGGCGAGGACGGCGAGCGCGGTGAATGGTGCTGGCAGACAGCGCTGATCAACAGCTTGAACCAGTACATCTGTGGAGCCGCGCTGGTTGGCACGCAGTGGGTGCTTACGGCTGCGCATTGTGTTACCAAGTGAGTGAATGAATGAGTGAATGGTTTTGTTGCAGTAATATTTAACTCTGGTAAATAGACGATCTTCCTGCTCTGAAGAAGAGCAGCTTACTGTAATAGAATACTTACATTCGATTGAAGTTATGCTTAATTTTTAATTGGAATATTGAATACTGTTACTTCTACTCTCTTGCCTATCTTTAGAAAAATCTTACCTAAACTTACATAAATTTTGGAAGGTTAAGGTCTTTCACTGAAATTTTGCTTTACTAAAGAGTAAAGTACAATTAGATATCATTCACTCAATATCAATAACATTAAAAAAAAACTAACTTCATTCACCATTTCCCCAGCATCGTCCGCTCCGGCGACGCGATGTACGTCCGCGTGGGCGACCACGACCTGACGCGCAAGTACGGCTCGCCCGGCGCGCAGACCCTCCGCGTGGCCACCACGTACATCCACCACAACCACAATAGCCAGACCCTTGATAACGATATAGCGCTGCTGAAGCTGCATGGCAAGGCGGAGCTCAAGGAAGGTTGGTTAATTTATTGTATTGTGTGCGATGTGACTTTAAACAATGACTGAAATATTCCTAAGTAATATTTTAGGAAGTAGTTATAATTTATAATGCATACCACAGAATGCATACTTAATTTCTTCAAAATAAATGATATTCCTGTGTTTTTTATAAACCGAAATTCAACACATTAGCGAATTGTATACAAATTCTAAAATGGTCTGAAACAGATTACGCATTTTAAATTTAATAATCACTTCAATATTTATTATTATTATTTATTACAAATGAATAAAATTGTATGTTTTAAGGTGTATGTCTGGTATGCTTGCCGGCTCGCGGAGTGAGCCACGCCGCGGGAAAACGTTGTACTGTCACCGGATACGGTTACATGGGAGAGAGTAAGTTTTCGTATACTTATAATCAAAACAAATCTTTACATAAATGCTATGAAAATGTTTTCAATTCATTCACTAAAAAATAAAATCCAGTCATCATTTATTCCATTGCAGAAGAAAAATGACGAAGATTATGTAAAAAAATAACGCAATTGATATATTCTTTTTTTCCACATTTCTAAAACCTATTTATTAAATTTATTTTATAAATTATAGGCGGTCCCATACCGCTTCGAGTCCGAGAAGCCGAGTTACCCATAGTGAGTGACGCGGAATGCATTCGAAAAGTGAACGCAGTGACCGAAAAGATATTCATTCTTCCCGCCAGTTCGTTCTGCGCGGGAGGTGAGGAAGGAAATGACGCGTGCCAGGTGAGTTTTCTTTTTTTAGATCAGCTCATAAATTCACGAAAAATTGTCCATTGCTATCTAAAAATATATTCTACATCGTGGTATTAACATATAGTACACATTACAAATTGTGTATTATCACAAATTATCTCCGTACCTACTACTGTTAGTAATTTTAATTTGCATTTTAAATTCATATTTCATTATTTTGAATAGCTTGAAAAATCATATGCAATATGCTTATAAAATTATTTTTTCACTTACAGGGAGACGGAGGCGGCCCTCTAGTATGTCAAGACGATGGTTTTTACGAATTAGTAGGTCTCGTATCATGGGGCTTCGGTTGTGGACGAAAAGACGTGCCAGGAGTTTACGTTAAGGTTTCCTCGTTTATTGGCTGGATCAATCAAATCATATCCGTTAATAATCTGTAACCTGTGAAATATTTTATCTGTACCTCCCGTACCATAAAGAATTGCGCGCGAAACTAAAATTTTAGTTTAAGCAGAAGAAGAAAAAACAATTTTTTTGTAGATATGGTATTATGTATTTCGTTCGGTTTATTTTTAAGTGGTTTCTATTACATGATAAAATAAATCTGTGACGGTAAAATTATGATATGTGAACTCTTACAGGTAAATAGTTTTTTTTGCAATTCATGACCAATTCAAATCCCAGCTTTCGACCAATTTACTTCATAATCGATTATATTTTAATCTAAACCTTAATTTTATTTATCATTGCATTTAATTTGGAACGAAACTACACAAAAACTCGTATGATAGTAACCAGTGTGCATTTATATTTTTCATTTCCTTAAATATTTCGATAAGGGTGCTATAAATTATTATTAGGCATCTTTTAAATTGTTTACTTTTTTTAATCAATAATAATAATCATTGTGTTCATAATATTACCTTCTTTGTGGGCAATGATCCCACAAAATTAAAAAAATGCATTTATTCCTCTATTTATACTTTATTTTCTAAGAAAATAATGTAAATACGATTTTATTCCTAATTATAGGTTAATTTATTTATTATAGAATAATTACACTGTAAGTTTTTAGTTACTCTCCACTTTAAAACTATTTATTTCATGTTTGGAACATTATCTAAGAAATATTTATACTCAAAAATAAATTCGAGGAAATAAAAAATAAAACATTTACGCACAATTTTCCTTCGATAGGTATATTATAGAGAGGTATTTATTTGTACTTGAGTAATTTTAATATGTGTAAATAGATATTTGTAATTCAAGCTTAGTTTTTATCTAAGAGTGGATGTAGTCTATGGTAGCACATTGTAAAATGTACTTTAGTCTGTTTTCTAATAAAAGATTTATAAAAAGTGTTATTTTTTTATACAATCCTTATACTTTCATCCAATAAGTATTTAGTGGTGGTTTTAAGTTAGCCTAGATACCTAATTATTGATACTTAAATTGGTATTTTTTTAGTAATAAAAAAAACTTGTACAAAATGCAACTTTTATTCCTTACATCTACTTACCTATTTACATTGTCAAGATTTTAATTAACCTAAAAAGAAATAAGTATTTAGTTACAAACAAAAAAAGAGAATCTATAAACAAAATAGCAAACCTTAATACTAACATAAAGATATAATATGTATATGAGCTGACTTTTGGAAGAAATATAACTAAATTAACACAATTTGAAATAAGTCACTTCTTTTCTTAACCTTAATTACTAAAGTTATGTGATAAAAGCTCAACAGTTTTTATTTTTCTTCATTTTTAAAATAAAAATTTCATGCGAGTTTATATACTAAAGATTTTTCAATTCCACTAAGTATTTCAGTAAGACATTTTACCAATCCTATTTATTTACTATTCAAAAAATATTTTTAAAATATATATTCTTTACTTTAGTATTTGTAAGGAACAGATTCCCCCAAAATTTGACATCTGAAGGCAGTTTTGTGTTAGAAAAATAAATTATGTGAATTCAAAGCATGTGTGAGCACTACAAGCTACTTAATGTATTAAAAATGGATAATTGAAATATTATTTGGTTTGTTGGATTTATTTTTGCTTGGGTTAGATAATAACTTTTTATAATGAAAGACTTATAAAAACGATATTACTGAAATGGAATTGTGGCAAACTGCTAATCTATTTTAATTCAATAAATTTCTATGAAGTGAAACTTCTTTGCGCGTTGAGAGTAAAATTCCAAGGTCGCGTCGTGGCAATACCGTCACGCCATGGAGTAAGACGACGATTTTGGTATCTTTGAATCTTGCCAAAGAAGTTCCACTTCTGACATGTGTGCTGGGCACACACTTTTTTTTTAGAAATTCATAAATCAAGCAGATGATAAAGCAGTTTTTTTGTACGAATTATTTTCAAGCACACAGTTGCGCTTGTATGCGAGTAACATCAGTGTAATGTAAAACAAATATTGGGAAACAAATACAACTATTTGTATGGAATTTTAACGAGTGTTAGGCATCTGAGTTTTCGCAAGTATTGATACCTAGAAATTTTTCATAGGCAATTTCCGAAACATTACATAAGAACTAAATTACTTTTTTATTACCATATTATCTTTGATTTCTAAACTATTCATTGGTTAGAGAAACAATCCGAGGCTCCGAGGCGAGATTTTTCAATATTACATTTGCGCTGTGTTGTTTTAAGAAAAATGGCAGATAATAATCAATAACTAAAATAATATTTTATGTAAACAAATCTATCTAATAACTTATATTTAATGAGTCTAAATTTTTCATTTGTTATCATTTATGGACACTGTATTTAAAGCCATTGCATTGCAAAAGTGGGATCATTATCACCATGTCAAAAATAACTCGTCTTGGAATTAAATTGGTTACTAAGAGACAACAAATGCTCTTACCATTACATCCGACTTTATAACATGTACAATTGCTATGTACACCAACTAATAAAAATGTTAAGCAAATGAAAAAATCAATAAATCACTTCACTTCCACTTTAGATGTTAAAGAAACTAATCACTAATCACTCTCTTCTCGACTCTTCTTTACTCCTCTTATCTCATATTTTTCTTCTTTTCTCTTATTCTGTTCTCACAGCACTCTCCATGTAGGCATCGAGTTCTCTATCCAATGCTGACTTGGTGCTGGCCATGTACTGGTCGAGCTGGAGATCTAGCTCTTCCTTAGTGGGCACCGTCTTCTTTGCACTTGGAGTTATCGCTGAAAAATAAATTACTTAATTGAAAGCTGCTTGCTTTTAATTTAAGCATGGAATCTTTAGGTGAGTTAATTTTCTAACAGTACAAAATATATGTTGTGTAACAGTACAATGTTTTACATGAAATAAACATCAACAGTAAAAACTTAAATACTGTATATAATGAAACTCAGTTGTATGTTTGAACAAGCTAATCTCAAGAAGTATTGATTTAAATTTTATGTTAAAAATATAATTTTTTTTGGATAGTCAATCTATAAAGAAAGACTAAACGCCTACGTAGACTGGGATGATAAGGCAAGAGATTTTGCTGCGAGTCAGCACACACTAGCGTTTATTATATGTATACTAGATTAGTAAGTAGGCCTTAGAGCGGCCATACACGGGCAGCTCGAGCAGTTAACGTCGCTACAAACCGCGCAGTTGACGGCTTGAAGCGGTCGCGACTGCTCGAGCAGTCTGAGTACGGCAGTGAATGAATGTCTATAGTTCACCGCGCGATAGCGGCTTCTAGCTGTCGGTCTCAACTGCTTGAAGCGGTCCGTGTACGGCCGCCCTTAGGAATATAAGCTCTACAACATCACACACAACTAATAGAAGCACTGCATCAAAAAGAGCTCCAAAAATGCCTTATGGAAGCAATCAAACTTGCTAGTACATCATAATATGATGTACTAGCAAGTTTTTAGATTCATGAATATTCATTCAGTCATTTAGACTCATGAATATTATTCACCTCTATTGTTCCCCCGTCCCTGTCCCCGTCCGCGTCCCCGCACTCGTCCCCGGCCCCGACCGCGCGCATTCTGGCCCACAGTGCGGCGTTGGTTCTGCAACCTGCCTAACTGTTGACGGCCGCCTCTGCCCCTGGGGAGAATTTTTAAAATTACTACATAGCATAAATGCCATCTGTGTGTCTGCTTGGTTAGATCTTCTTAGTCCCTTGGACAGACACAGAAATAGATCACACATAATAATATTTAAAATCTTAGAATAATATTTTTAAAACAGGAATTATATACCTAGTTAATATTATGTGTCGAATTTTTTTGTAACTCTGTATTTCTTCTCTATAAAAACATAAAATACATCTAAGCAATTGATTAATATGCAGTACACCATGACAATGTAACTCACACAGATTCACACTCACTTATTTTCATTTTAAGCATATTTAAAAACTTGAAATATTACCTAACTCTGCCCCTCGTAAGTCCTATTCTTGTACCGCGCCGCACAAACGCACGGCCTCGCCATCCAAACTGATTGTTAAATGCTGATGGTCTGGTGTAAAAATAATGGTCATATAAAATTTCAAAAATTATAAGAGAAAATTACAAGAGAATAAACAATAAGTCAAAAAGCACAACAGGCGGTCTTATTGTTCAAACAGCGATCTCTTCCAGACAAAAGAGTCTTAATTTAACAACTAGGTAATATACAAATTTTTAAAGAATGGTAAATTATATCATGATGCAGCCGCAGGATTCGAACCCGCATCCTTCATCACTCCCAGGCATCTCCTTCAACTTCTCGGCCACCTGTGATGTGCCAGTAATCGAATTTATTCTACTCTTTCGAAAAACGCGGGTTCAAATCAGGATTCGATCACAAGGCCTGCCTTGTGAATTTTTTATTCTTTAAAAATTTGTACTTATAAAGCATTTGAAGGCTATAATGCTATAAATGTTTTTGACTGCACAGATGATTAAAGTAGAAACTATGATGGTGCAATGACACATACTTGCAAATAGCGAACATGCATTATATTTAAGCAATGCAACTGCTATTCGTCTTGAGATTTGATGCATTATCATTTCATAGAGCGGTTATTTGGACATATCATATTTTGTGCATCGAAAGTGATATACTAATGTTTCTTCAAATATTTATCCAGTCACAAGGTGAATAGCAAACACCAATGTGTAAATGCACCAAGCAAAATTGCAATACAAGGAACATGCTCCCAATTTTTACCTTTTTGGTAAACACATGTTTTACCCATAAAATTACTTACCTAAGGTTTCCATTAGACTGTCTCCATGAGAGCCGACTTTTGACACCAAATTGGGAAAGGTTACTAGTGCTATTTGATCTCTGAAGTTTGTTCAAATTGCCTTCACTGCCATAACGTCTAAGTCCTAGTCGCTGCTTAACTACTTTCTGTAATAAATATTAATAATATGTAGAAATTGCTAGTAGATGATGATAAACTTCCAAAATAATATACTATAATATTATACTAGACTAAAGAATGTTAAATTTAATAAACTGTTGAATGTACTATAGAAAGTTCGGGTTGACTTTAGAAACGTGCGGCACGAATTTCGGCGCGATTTTAATTTTTATCGATCGATAATGATGCCCCGAAACATACATTAGCGGCTTTTCGTGCGGAAACGTGTAATTACAGAGAAATCTTTTTTTTAATTTTTGAGATTATGTTCAAAATTGTTTGAGATACATTGACAAAACTACAAGAATTGTGTTTGAAAGAGATAACAAATGTCTTAAATGTACATATTAAAAACCATAGTTCATTCAAAAGCATGTTGCTGAGGGGACAACAATTCATACGGATTATTGGCGAGCATATGATTGTTTGGGGCAATATGGGTATGTTCATAAAAAAGTTGATCACTCAGACCCAGACAACCCATTTGTTGCCTCTGACCCATTTGAGTCCCAGTGGCATGTTGTAAAAAGATTTTTTAAAAAAGATAACTATAACCACCCAGCAAACTTCGGTGATAATATTATAGAATATGTGGTGATGCTGGGTGGAAAAAAATAAAATGGATCCATTCATTGCCATTGTAAATTGTATCAAACATGTATACAAGATTTGAATAAATAATTATTTAAAAAAATGTTTTTATTGTATGTATATTGCACACAAATTGTTAATCACAGAACCAAATCTGTCCACCCCGATTCCACGTGGTACTTGTCTGTCATACACTAGAGTGTATAAAAAAAGTCGGAGGCGCGGAGGAGCGTGGCGTCCGCGTGTGCTGAGGAGCAGGCAGAGTCAAGCGAGCCGGAGTGGCTGAGGCTGGTGGCGTCTGGCGGCTGGCGCCGGAGCAGTCAAGAAAGCCCATAATCTTCGATATATTTCTAACTACATTTATAAATATAATCTCAAAAAAAAATTAAAAAAAATAGAAGGGGGGTTTCCGCACCCCCCTACTTTATAGGGGGTCTCCCCTTACCTCCCCCCTCCCTTTCCCTCCCCTCCCCCCCTTAATTCGTGCCGCAAATTTCTAAAGAAATACCGAAAGTTCTTAACATTCTATAGTATGTTTATCTTATAGTGTGCAAAGATAAGTATATAGTATTTATACAGGGTGTAATCATTAAGTGTGCACAGGCGATTATCCGTAACTATTGCAGATATCTAAAAACTTTATCCTGACATCTAAAGCCCTTTACCTAATGAGTAAAATGACAACAATAACTTTTTAAAAATAACACGGGAAATATCCAAAAATTGTACACCAAACACTCCCATACATTTAGTATGAGATATGACTATCCTAAACATGTAATATGAAAAATTTTGGTTCTTTTTTTGAATTTGTGCATAAATTACTTCGCAAATTTTAATAAAAATTCATTTAGAAACTGTAAACAGAGCTCAATGTTGAATACAATGGTATTCCAAAATGAGGACGTCACTTCGAACATTTGCTTTGAGCACAAAATGTATGGAAAATTCAATGTATGGGAGTGTTTAATGTAACTTTTTTGGATATTTCACGTTTTATTTTTTAAAAGTTATTATTGTCATTTTACTCATTAGGTAAAGGGTTTTCGATATCAGTATAAAGTTTTTTGATATCTGCAATAGTTACGGAATAATCGCCTGTGCACACTTAACGATTACACCCTGTATAGTGTGTATATCTTATAGTGTGCAAAGGCAAGAAAGATAAAAACAAGATGTTTCTCATCAAAGTTTTATTAGTTATATTTCACACTTAGATGTATAGAGATTTTTTGAAGCGTTTTCATAATAAAAATATGTAATTACAACTTACTCGATTTGCTTGTTCCAACTGCTGAACAATTTTTCCTAAGAGGTTTTGGTTACCATAATTAAAGCCTTTGTTTGAATAGGATTGAGATACAGATCTTCGTTTTGGTCTTATAACCCGTGGAGGAGGCGCTTGGGCCAGTAGAGTGAACCTTTCGTTCAGTGTTATGCTTGTAGCATGCAGACCATGCAAAGTTTCGATCAACATTTTGGTAGAAGCGCCGAAACTGAAATACTCTTATTTTACTAAATAATTAGTATACATGAAGGCACAGCAAACTACAAATACGTCAAACGTATCATGAATATTTTGATGTTTCTATATTTTCTGGAAAAAACTGCAAAAATAGCAAAACTTTATAACCATTAATAACGCCGCGTAAATGTCACGCCAATGGCAAGGTATTTTAAAAATGTCAACTTGACATTCGAATTTTTTCGGGATCTCTCGTAATGCCTCCTCTACACGTCAACAGATGCGTCCGCGGACTCTGGCAGATGCGTCCGCAGATGAATTTCCACGAGCTGTCCACACGTCTGTAGGTCGATCAGTCTATGTTCATTCTTGGCAGACGCAACTCGCACTCGCACATTAATATTTAAAAAATGGATATTGAGACCGTAGCTGCCGCGGCTATTTATTTATTTAGTACTTTTAACTACTACTTGAGTGTGCATCGCAGTAGAGTTATTAAAAAGAAATGGAAAAGAAGAAGGTGGTGGATGCTGGCTATACACATATTTTTGGGATTCCATAAACAGTTTTCAGCTTGATATAGCTCAATAAACCTAAAAGTTTCCTCTGTGCTTATATTGTTCGTCATTTCGAGCGTTTTTACGAATGATGCGACATAAAAAGCACGCGTGCACTCGCAATCGCAACTCCGTTCAAACTGATGCGTCGGCAGACGTGTGGACAGACGCCGGACGTTCGCGCCGAAACCCTTTGATGTGGGACACAATACCGACAACAAACGGATTCGAGGCGGACGCATCTGCTGACGTTAAATACCTACCACAGACGCACAAATCACCCCTTCTACACGTCGGCGGACGCATCCGCAGATGACGTCTGCCTTAGAGTATATATGTTATGGACCAAGTGATAAATTGGGCAGTATACATAATGCACGGTCATTATGAAAAATGCCCAAATTGAGAGTGCAATTTGATAATAATTATTCAAATAATCAAATTGACCGGGCATTATACATATTGCCCATCACCTTTTGGGCAGAGTAATACAAACATATTTAATTACTATTTTTTTATTGTTATTGTCATTTAACTTAAAATAAACTAAATATTAAACCACTTAAACAATCAGGCTCATTATTGGGATTAATTACCAAGGACTTCTACCTTAAAAATCCACTAGTTTTTGCATTTAAAACTTAAGGAAAGTCATATTACAGTACTCCAAAATTAATAATGCGCATGCAAATCTTGAGATTTTAATGATTAGATTTATATGGTTTAAATGTAAACCTGGGTTTGAAAACCATATTTTATACAATATAAATTTTGTGTTATTTTAACCTTCTTTTCTTCCATCATTACACCAGCTTCAGTAAGAAACTTTAAAAGTACTATAAAATTTTCCAAGTAAATCAATCCAACAAAGATATATAGTTATTCGCAATCGTGGGGTTATCCTCGCTATTGACTTTAACAAGGAATTATCGAAACAAAATCGTTACTTACAAATAAATATTAATCTCTTTTAGTACAAAACGCATAATTTGACTAAATTATGCAAGAAGAAAATGCATTTTACCCCTCTATATACATATCATCTTCGGACGCTCCGGGAATATGACAGTTGCCGAACGGTGACGAAGATTTCTATGCGCATTATTACTTTTGGAGTACTGTAAAAATATAACATAAAATATAATTAAATTTAAAACAAAAATTTCACAACATACCTTTGTTTTATAGAAATGACTTATTATTATGAAACATAAAATAAACTAAAGTTTAAGCAATCAGACTCATTATTTGGCATAATTAGCAATTACTCTTAATAAACGAAATGTAAAGAAGTAAAATAGAACATAAAATTGAAAACAATAATTATACAATATGTAGCAAGTAACAGGTTTATTTATTAGAACAACTGCCACTGTGATGGCATTTTGAGGTACACAACTTTTTGGCTTTGCGACAACTTTTCAAGCGTTATTATCAAATTGCCCAATTGTCATGTAGCATTATAATAATGACCGTGCAATGTGATAAATAATGAATTTAAGATAGTAATTAATCACTTAGCCCAATAAAGCTAGACATTATTCATAATGCTTGTGCATTATAAATAATGCCCGCATTAATCACCTGGTCCATATCATATATACTATAGAGTGAGAATAACCAAGTGGGAACAGTAGGCACAGGTGGGAACAACACGACGATCCCGCCGCGAGCGCTCGTAGTCGTGGTTGAGTGCTGTCGATGTGCGTTGCTCTGGAATTTTTTTCATATTTACGAATAAACATGGTGAAATGTGCATCTTGCAAAAACGATACTAGAAAATACACAAAATTGAAATCCCGTATCACATTTCATCAGTAAGTCGATTGTTATACTTATTTTTATGAAAATAAATTTAGCATCGCGGGGGTGAAGGGGAGGTGGGAAGCGGACACGCGCAGGCTCGCTCGCGCGCCTCACTGCCGCCACGTGATCGTAGTGATGTGACCTGACCAACGCTGTACTCGATATAAAGTTTACGAGAAGAACTATATTTTAACAAATTATTTATTTAACTTTAAAATTAAAACTTTTAAAAATTTATTATAAATAAATTTGTGGTGTGTTTTGTATGATACACTTTCTAATATTCTGAATGCGAATGTATTACTTATAGTGTAAATGTAAAGTATGTAATTTAAATGTTACGATATATTTTCTGAACCGCTAAATTGATTTTGAAGATTTTGATAGTAGAATGGATAAAATTAAATAAAAAAAATATTAATATTATTTATTATATTATCATTTTAAATTATTAATTATTTCTTATTTTTATTTAACATTTTAAAAACATTATTATTAGTTTTTGATTTATTATTAAAGAAATAGCACTAAACCCGATCTTTTATTTTTATTAACTTTATTATTTAAAAAGTACTCACGTTTTTCTGATATTCAAATTAAACATATTTTTTTAAAGTACTTATAATTAATACAAGAAATATTCAAATGGAATAAACAAACTTTATTCAGTTGGTAAACAAATTTAAAATTACATATTTATACTTTATTCATATATTTTTCCTTTAATAACTTATTGAACATAAAATTTACTTATGATACATATTTATTTACATAACTTATCGATAGTTCAACACGCAATTGATACCTACCCATCCCTATTTGTCACACACACATCTAGGTATAGTATCTATAGCTCATCTGCCTACGATGTGCACTGAGCAATTTGTGCAATACACGCGCTCTATACTATTGTAATAATATATACTCTAAGACGTCTGCAGATACATCCGTTGACGTGTAGAGGGGGCTTTAGAGAGTAGTATATTCTTTGTTCGGGATTTCATTCACAGATAATAGTCTATAGCCACAGTATAAACCCTATGCTTTATATAAGTTTATAGCCAATTAACAAAAAAATTAAAATGCAAGTGCCTATTTCATGATAAGCTTTTTAAAGTGAAACTTTTATTACATCGTCTCAAACTTTTTGGTCTGTGAAGCGCATGTCGCGTGACGGTCTGTGGCTGCCGAGTACACTGTACAGACTGTACAGTCACCAGTAGTCGTAGTAGGTCTTTGTCAAGTGTTGTAGGTACACAGAACAGTAAAAATGTTCTGTGTGTAGGTATAAAGCAGTGTTCGGAAAGTTTCACTTTTACCACAGACTAATAATAATATACTACGTATACAACTTTTACCGTGGTTTCATAAAACCACACAACATTTTTTCATAAAAGGATATAATTTGTTATTTATGATTTGGAATACTCACTCGATTAATTTCTGCTAATCAGATGATTAGCAGAAAATTACAATGGCTGAATCATAGAGCAAAACCAACTGAATATTTCATCGGTCAAGGATGCTTCTCGTTTTTATCTACGATTATCATAAAGGTGCGCTTTACGATAATCGTAGATAAAATCGTCGTGCGCTCGGTACGCGAGGGTTAAGGAGAAATTTTAATAAATTGCGGCAACTATTTTGGCGACATTTCTTCTAATAATTGATCCAGATATTTAATATCGCTCAATGTCGCAGATTCACCGTGTTTTCCAATTACAGCACTAGAGCGCATTATGCGGCATAATGCTTAACGTTGAATGTTCCAACTACAGCAACGCTTCGCACAATCGAGCACTCTTAAAAGTAATGCGCGTGAATTGATGCGTGCAATCGATTTATCGTTAGTAATTATTAATTGTTGGAAAAAATTTTAAAGCTTTCGTTTCATGGTAGTTTTTTCGAAATAATCAAAGTTAATTCAAATTGTGTTAAAAAAATAAATATAAGTATGGATGAAGGTACAAACATTGAAAAAAATGTTAATGAAATAATCAAAATCCAAATTACTTAAAATAACCGTAAATATTTTTCAACCAATTATTATGTATACCACTTTATTTACACATTAATGAGGTTATTGCTAACTCTATGAATATTTTTTTTTTCAACACTGAACTTAGCGCAACCTGCTGGTGCGTTTCACGTTCCAATTAAGCATCAGCATAATTCGGCATTGTGCGCCACTGAGTCGCATTATGCTCTGTAATTGGAAAACAGCCTCAAATTGCCGAATATCCATTGGGCTTGGAAATTCCAGGCAATTTTAATATCTATATTGCTTGCACTTGTTTGCTTTGCGGCTTGCCGTCTTGCTTCTGTGGGGAGAGCGACAAGACCAATGTCGTCAATAGCGAGCGAATACTCAATAAGGAATATGCATGATTTTTTTTATTTTTTTATCCGATAGTTTACAACATTTTATATAAGGGAGAAATATTTCGCAGCCAAAAAGTAATTAGAAGTATATAAAAAAAATGTGTGCGTGTACTAGTGTACACACGTAAGAAGTGAAACTTCTTTATGACCTTATTTTTCAAAAAATAATTTACTATATGCAACTTTACAGAAATAGTCGAATCACGCGTGGTAGGGATAAGAAAAAGATGGCGCGTAACGGAAAAATGTCACGCGTAACGAAAAAAATGTTACACTAAATTTTTTTCCAACCCCGATAAAGAAGTTTCACTTCAAAAACCCAACTCAAATCGACAATTCAAACGATGCGGCCATTTGGCGCGCTTCGTGTGACGTCACAGTTCATGACCATATTATTACTTGTTCTGTGTTCATGACAAATCTAAGGTTTGCTCTGACCAATGGCGTCGCGTTTTATATATTTGAATTTCCCATAATTTTTGACGTGATAACGTTTTTAAAATCGTTTTAGTCGGGTGACATGTTCAGAAACTTGTGTCACACCAAAACCTCACGAGCGCGATCGCAGGTATAACGAGAGAGAGACGGACCGATCTCCCATCTCATCTCGAGCGCTGCCACCAATAAGACGTTATCACGTAAACATCTCGATCGTAAACCTACTTTACAAACAACCAATTTTTTTTATGTTATTATACTTGTTGCCTTACTTGTTGCCGTTGCCGTAAATTGCATGATGTAGTCGTGACGTCATAGTGGACGAATATTGACTGGAATTGAGCAATTTTAGTTGCCCATATAAGCGCACCTTAACTTTTTGTGTGTGGTTTGTGTAATGAACTGTGGTAAAGAAGCAATTTAAATACGAAGTGATACGAAGCGTAGAAACAAAATATAATGTGTCAGGGCAACATTGAACATTAATTGTCCAATCACCAATGTCACTGTCAAAAATATTGAAGTGCCAGCTGATCCCTCGGAGCAATTGCTCCGAGGCTGATCCGGTCTTGTGTTTATTTATTTATTTACAGTTACTTTAATATATTTATGAGTTAAAAACGTGTCTTTTCCCAGTTTATTAGCATACCTAATGTGGTTAAAATGGAGCAAACCTCTTCGTTTGTAAGCGAACTTCTGTGAAAATTTAAACTTCCTGTGGTTACATCACGCAAGATGTTGGATTGCCTTATAAACAGCCGCGGTTGCGATGACCGCCTCATTTCGATCCAACCAACGATGTCGGAGGTTGCTAACGGAACCCCAGTTGAAAAAGAGACCTTTTTCGATATGGACGCCTGTTATGAAACATTCGACAAGGATGGGTATGTTTCAAAGTTTTTCATGATTCATCAATTAAAAATCATTTCACAATACTTTTACATCATCCTACAATTATCGATTTTTCGCTATTTTTGCGCGCAAATGCCTACTCAGCACCTAAGTGAAAATTATGTTTAAGTTGAGGCAATATTTTGTTTCAGTTTTTCTATTTATTATTATTTCCTCTTAAAAAAAGGGGTTTGATAAAAGTTTATACAGTTTTAATTGACTGCAGAAGCTTTTGATTTAAATTAAAGCGTTAAGTTGTTCTTTCTAAAAACATTTATTCAACAGTTTTAAGTTAAGTTTTTCTAAGTTTATTTATATTTAATACTAAATTTTAAAGGATGATTTGTTTACAAATTAAATACAAATTTTAATTGGTATGTTTTTGAGAAGGGTGTGCAGCAGTTTAAGTAAAAAAGTAGTTTTTTAATGTATTATATGCAACATTAAAAAGTTTATAATAAAATTTTATAGTTTTATAATAAATGCAATTGATAAAGTTTAAGAGGTGTTTTGAGTGCATGATCCCCATTAATTCTGAATTGATTTGGTAAAAATATGCAATATGTAGTAATTATTAAATAAATACGATTTTATGTTTCTTTTATTAGACATGTTTCATGGACAATGTCTTATCACAAGTTTCCATTTAAATAAATTATGTTATGTGATGATATGAATTATGTGATGAAAAAAAATAAAAAAATCTTACCAACAAAGCCAAGTGGCGTAAACCATTTATAATTACTTCTTACAAGCATAACAACAGTGTGTTTTTATTAAATTTAATTATGCCGGCTTTGCTGGCGAAAACTTTGCGAGTCAACAACTTATAAATTCCACCCGTTACTTGCTCTCGCGACATTGTGAAAAGTAGACTTTGTTTATCTCTAAAGTTTAATATATTAATACTTTCCTAAATAAAATTTATTCAAACCAATTCAGAGATTCACAGGTGATAACGTAACAGACATACAGTGTGTCCCTGGATAAAGTGCAATCCCGAAAGGGGATGAAACTAGACCATGAATCATTGACTAGAAAAATATAAAAAAAAAAATTATAAAAAAATATTGTAGGATTTATTGGTATTTTAAGATTTTCATGTTTCATTAAGGACTCTATGTACAAAAGTATTGATTTCTTCCAAAATAATGGGTCTATTTCTTTGAAATAAAAAAAACAGTATGCCTAATACCTGGCGATGACCATGAAATAATAAATAGTCCGCAAAAAAGTAACTATCTTGGGTAAAAAAATGTATTTTTATGAAACAAAATGATTTTTTTAGATGTTTATTTTAAAAAACTTCAAATTACTAAAATAATGTGCCCTATAACTATGTAATTTTATAGCTTACTTTTATTCTTTACCATTTAAGCTTCCAAATAAAAAAAAAATAATGTTCTCACTCAAAAATTGGCTAGGTAGGAGTTATTTACATTTTAGTAGGTAATAAAAGTCAGACTTTAATCACAATAACTTTATTCTCTCTAACTCTGTCAATCGCGGCATTTCGTCAACACTTAACAGCAGAACAGGAACAGTCCAAACGTAACGAACAGTAGAAAACGTAACAGTCAACAATGTAACAAAAACTTAATAACAAATCAACGAGAACACAATGCGAGAACGAGAACAGTAGTAGCAGCGGCGAGAATATCGGAGCGACTGTGTAAGTCCTGTTTCGAACCCCCTGCCTCCCCTCCCCTCGCCTTCCCTCTACCTGAGTGTAGAACAAAAGGACTGCGACTGCCGAAGGGCACAGAGTAGGACGGAAACAATGGAAAAAACGGTCTCTACCTGCACGGTAACACGATTAGGCTCCACTTTAAAAGTTCGTAGATAGCGTGTTTTTTTAGTTAGAACATTGTTTTTTTTTTAATTTGGAAGCTAAAATGGTAAAGAATAAAAGTAAGCTATAAAATTACATAGTTATAGGGCACATTATTTTAGTAATTTGAAGTTTTTTAAAATAAACATCTAAAAAAATCATTTTTTTTCATAAAAATACATTTTTTTACCCAAGATAGTTACTTTTTTGCGGACTATTTATTATTTCATGGTCATCGCCAGGTATTAGGCATACTGTTTTTTTTATTTCAAAGAAATAGACCCATTATTTTGGAAGAAATCAATACTTTTGTACATAGAGTCCTTAATGAAACATGAAAATCTTAAAATACCAATAAATCCTACAATATTTTTTTATAATTTTTTTTTATATTTTTCTAGTCAATGATTCATGGTCTAGTTTCATCCCCTTTCGGGATTGCACTTTATCCAGGGACACACTGTATAAAACTACTTTGTATATATATTGAGACTCATTTTGTCAATTAGTTTGGACCTTAATTTCTTTATTGGAAAAATTTGTACAGATTTTTTTTTTAATAAAGTAGTGACGCGTTGAAAAGCATAGATACTTGCCGAATTTTAACATACTTTTATTAACTTCATCTGTGTATGTTTGTATGTAACCGAGTCCTTCACACTCGATTTTGGACCCACTTTAAACATTTAATTAACTTTGGGTCAAAAGGAGCCTTTGGTGACAATACAATAATTTCGTGAGTTGTTTTTTAAATGTTTTAATTACACATTAATTATAGATCCATTTAAATTTTTACGTAAATTTATTAGAACCTTGTGCAATTCTTAAATAAAAATTAAAAATATAAGTTTATGGTAAATAATAATAAACAAATTACAAAGAAGAATTATTTGCTTCAAACAAATCGGCATGTCAAGGTTACTGTGACAAAACACGAGATATTATAAATAGTATGGATAAAAATACTATTATGTATATGTATATTGTAACTTACATAATGAGTAATTAAAAATACTTAATTATATATTAAACTAGCTTACCGCCCGCGGCTTCGCCCGCTTTGTCTGAAACCTAATAAATTATATACTAAAACCTTCCTCTTGAATCACTCTATCTATTAAAAAAAACATAATCAAAATCCGTTGCGTAGTTTTAAAGATTTAAGCATACAAAGGGACATAGGGAAATAGGGACAGAGAAAGCGACTTTGTTTTATACTATGTAGTGATAACGCTTAGGTATTACCTATTTCCCAACAAAGACGTTTTACTTGTATTTAATAGGATTCATAATTCTATACAAATACTAGCGGTCCGCCCCGGCTTCGCCCGTGGTACATATGAAAAATAGATGTTGGCCGATTCTCAGACTTACCCGATATGCACAGAAAATTTCATGAGAATCGGTCCACCCGTTTCGGAGGAGTATGCAGACTAACATTGTGACACGAGAATTTTATATATAAGAAGATACATCAGTTCATACTCCCAAAACACTAGTACATATATGATATATGTATTTGACTACTAAACGGCAGACTTTCTGTAAATGAGTTGTATTTGGGGAGGTACTAATACGCGGTAAAACCTAGGAGGGTAGGTTTTGAGGTACAAATACCCGGTAGGTTGTACCGCGCAGTTTCACCCGTAGACGAACCCTCCGACACAAGAATGTATTTCTATAGCTTATAATGGTACATAAGCTACATCACTGTCGAGTATCATCAAATCCGTACATTGATTTTCGCATAAAATAGTAAAAGCGAACTTTCGCGTTTATAATATTAGTAAGATAAGATAAAAATAGTAGGATGAGTTCCTAGAAACCAATTAAATGATATATTATGGTGCTTGGTGGAGGACTGATAAACTGTTACGAATATACAAACATCCAGAAAAAGTTAGATTTTAATTTTACCCCACAGCGTCTCATGCCACGCAAACTCATGAATAATGAAGTGATTAAATTGATTAATATTTTTCTATTGTAGCAGGTACACTGAACAATAGTAAGCAAATAAATTACTTACATTGATTATACCTAACACAACGTAGTAAAATATGATAAACTTGTTCTCTCTATCGTGTCTAACTTAGTAGGTATTATTACGTTTAGATAGCTGTGTACTGAAAAACTGAAAATTGAACGGTACTGAAACTTCATACATATTTATGTTTATCTTTTCATGGAAAGCTATATGCCATTTAAACTTACAGGTGACTATAAAATTCCGCATCTATTAGAAATAGTTGCTCTATTCAGCCATATCTAATTTATTGAACAAAACCTAAAATAAGTTATATATATTGCACTGCTAGACTTACTTCATTGCCAACAACTATAAACTTGGGGTGAGCCCTTACGCTCAGAAATCCGAAAAAGTAGAAGACAATCGATTGCCGAGGTGGGATAGGTCAGGAGGTATTGCTACTGTACGGCGAAATACGCGGGTTCAAATACCGAATGTTTTCTATTCTTTAAAATTTCTGAACAACTTGAGTTAGATCATTATTTCAATTTTTCCACACAGGGATGGGCAGTTGAATCTAGAAGAGTTCCGGCTGATCTGCAAGGCGTTATTCCGTAACGACAAGGGCCACATCTACCCCCTATCCGAAGAGAAGGCACGCCACATCTTCCAAGTGTTTGATAAGAATGGAGATGGCTTCATTGATAAAGAGGAGTTCACGTTCTGCTGGAACCATTGGATTAAAGTGGTGAGTATTTGATATTAATCTAGGTATTGAATTGACAATGTTAGGAGTGACGAGGCAGCATCATTCTCAACTATATAATATGTTTTTAGGAGCATTTTGACGTCACTAAAGTTGCGGTTCTGTCATAAGCCTAATTTGTAGTAACATACACGCAAATAAATTTGTTCTTACATGCATTTCATTAAATATATGTATACATTATAGGTTAAGTTCTCTGAATATAGTGTATAATGTGCACGAATAAATATTTGATACTAAAGTGTAGGAGTAGTCACAGAACTATATCGAGATATAGTTCTGTGGGAGTAGTCACTCCAAGAGTCACTCCGAGAGTCAGTCAAATGTAAATAGATTTCCTTTTCCAGGATGATGAAAGACAATACGTCATGTATTATCACAACGTAATCATAACATATTTTACCTAAGCTATGTAAAGATCGACTTGTACGAGTAGGTTTTGCTTATAATGCATGTTTTGTATTTTTTGGTAATTTACCCTTTAAACAGCTATAAACCTGGATTATTTATATCCTCTCCATTCAACTCAAGGCAATAATAAATACTAGAATGATGTCATATGTCTCGAGAAGAATTGCTCTTATGCATATGTTATTAGGGAAAAGGTAAAGCCCCGGAGTAATTTAAGCAAATGGTTTTATAACCTTTGATCCAATAAAAATTTATTCTATGTTAAATATATGTGTTTGTTTGTTGATTCCATTTTTGGGTACGGTTTTTTATTCAAGTCTGTAACGAACTACATACCTACGTTATTAAGTATCTTAGACGGTATAGGCAAATGTTTTTATCTCGCATTGTAACTAGTGCGAGGTTTCAGCAAAATCAGATTTTTATTTACATACCTAAGTTTTAGGTTCAGTTTTTTTTCTATTGTCATGATACATCAGTAGGAGAGAAAATATACTTTACCTGTCAAATATAGGCCGGAGTACAATTTTCATTACATAAATAGTCTAAAGTCTAAACCAAAATTGACTTAACTTTGATTCACAGATAGTGCGGCCGGTCAGCGCTTTCCTCATAGTAGATGTGCAAAATGACTTCATTTCGGGAACACTGAATATCAGCAAATGTAACGCTCAGCAAGATGGCAGTGAGGTGAGTTAGTTTCAATAGAAATTGTACCTACGTAATTATACTAAGAGTTTCCTTTAAGGGTACCTATGTTTGTAGGCATGTGGTTAAATCATTCCTGTTTCACACATCTAGTATCTTTTAAACTTTTTGTTTAAACGTAGATTTTGTGTAAATTGTATGATTGTGGCGACGTTCACTATATTATAAAATTCGATCGATACGTAAGCCAATACTTAATTAGAAACGTCATATTTATACATAATAATCAATAACCAATTGGTTTCATGTCTTCTGGATATCATCTGTGTTGTTGATTAAAAACGACACATGTCTGAAAAAGTGTTAAATAGGCTATCTGGGACATTAATTATCAGTAAAAGCAATCCAAAAAACTTAATTATAACTACCCGCAAATAACCAAAGAATAAACAATGATAAACAAAGATCTGCCTATTTCATTGATCCGACATATTCGTTCCAAATATAAGCAGTACTGCGGTCCCACGTCGTATGCTAATGCAACTCAAATTGGCTGCCGACACGACATATTCAATAATATCTGTGTTTCTTCATTTTATAAGTTCCTGAAGATTATGGAGGCTCTATATTAGTAGTTTGTCTTTGCGAAATCCGGGTCAATTTATTCTATTCACATTTGATTTTCGAAACGCAAAGAGAGAATAAGGATATCCTAAATCTGTATAAAGAGAAACTGCGATTTTCTGTTTCAGGTATATAAAAACAAAGATATTAAGAAATAATTTTATTTCAAAGACTTATTAATTAGCGGAGCCACGAGCCCGCGTGGCTCCGCTCCTGTTGGTCTTGGTTGGTTGGTCGATGAATGGGCTATCTAGCACCGAAAGAATTTTTTAAATCGGACCAGTAGAGACCCATAGACCAATTTTATTTCCAAAACCTCATAACCTGAAAGCTTCAAACATTTCTTTCAAGTAGGTGGATGTATTGATGTGGCTTATTTTGTATGTGTTATCAAAGGACGCGGGTTTGATCGATTGCACGTAGCAATCGTTATCACATGGCCCTTGTACGGTAACGTCGGCAAAATAGTCGGCTAAAACTTGAAATAGGTTATAGATAATAGGAAAGGTTTACATGGCACAACTCCTGAAGGTTGAACCCTTAAACTTTAATTAAGTATTAGATAATAGGCACATAATTATATTAAATCTACATAAACTAGCCGTTTCGTTCATGTCTCTTTTGAAAAATTAGTTCTCCTTCTCAATTTCTATTTGGCTTCAAAGATACGCATTGAAATTCTACGATTCTGATATTTTGGTTTTTTGGCATTTAAATGCTTTATAATTAATATAAATTTATAAAGAAAAGAAAAAATTATATTCTACGATTAGTTATAAATTGGTATTAATCATGTAGTTTAGTTTTCAATTTCAAATGTATTATTAACGTAAAGAATATTTACGTTAATGATACCTACGAAATAGAAAACTTTCGTTGCTGACTGTAGGCGGTGATAGTAGTATGCGGTTGATTTCTATTAGGTACCTTATATATCGAATTTGTTTGGCGCAGTGGTTACAGACTCTGACTAGTTTGACAGAGAGAGTAGATGCAAACCCTGCTATTTAAATAGATTAGATTATTTAGATGTAGTATTTCCAAAAAAAAATGTTTAACATTTCGTCCTCACTTCTATTTTTGGATTTTAAAGTACCATACTAATATGGCTGTCTTCTTCATAAATTCAGTATGATTTTATTTTTGACGCGATTACAGTACTCCCAAACTGATAATGCGCATAGAAAAATTCGTCACTGTTCGGCAACTGTCATATTCCCCGAGCCTCCGAAGATGATATTTATATAGAGTGGTTAAATGCATTTTCTTCATGCATAATTTAGTCAAATTATGTTTTGTGCAAAAAGAGATTAATATTGATTTGTAAGTGACGATTTTGTTTCGATAATTCCTTGTAAGTAAATAGCGAGGATAACCTCACGATTGCGAATATATCTTTGTTGGATTGATTTACTTGGAAAATTTTATAGTACTTTTAAAGTGTCTTACTGAAGCTGGTGTAATGATGGAAGAAAAGAAGGTTAAAATAACACAACATTTATATTGTATAAAACATTGTTTCCAAATACAGGTTTACATTTAAACCATATAAATCTAATCATTAAAATCTCAGCTCAAAAGTATTTAAAGTACTGATCATTCTTCAATATTATGACATTTACAAAAAATAATAATAACAACACATTAAAATTCTCTAAAGGGCCTCTGCGTGTTGGACTTGTGTCCCCACGTAAGCCTCCCAAAGGACCGGGTATCTTCCTTCTGGTGATACCCGTGTATTATGGAGTAAAACAATAAAAATCAGGGATTATCTTTATTTCTGACATTTTAGATATGTACATCAGAACTTTCATTATGCTCTTCTTCATTTTCACTTTTCCTACTGCCATCACCTGTGTAAATCATTTCATCGATTAATTCAATTCACCTTTTAAAACAAAACCAAGAAGGGTATGTAATAGCAGCTCTATATAATTCCACACAGAGAGCACACGTGCAGTCACCACCAATATTTAAAGACGACTGACGGATTTTTCAGTTTTTTGACTGACAGGCTACCGTCACCTACCGCCCGATTTGTTTTTGATTGTGTATGACCGTGAATTGACTTCTATTTCTTTTGAACAAGGTGTAAAATGCAAGTCCATTGTTTAGGGCTCTTACGATTCAATGATTCGAGTGTTTTCGGAAATACGACAATTAGCGAAGATTTGCATGTGCATTATTAATTTTGGAGTACTGTATGTTAACATGTTTCATACTCTTTCGATGTCTCCATTCTTAGCACTCAAATGTCACGTTTAGACGCTAAAACAGACACGTGCTTCGTGGTTTCACCCGCCAACCTCCTCACACTGCCTGCTCGAATAACATAATAAAGTTGTTTTAGTCATCATGTAACTTTAAAACATATTAGGTTTTATCCGAGGTATACCTCACTTACACGTCTCAAAATAAGCTACATCTTTTCTGACGATTGAAGCTATCAAATGCAAAACGTATTTTCAAAATCTGATCCCTACTTTCAAAGATATCAAGCAAATCACCCTTTAGGTCAATAATTTCAAAACCATTGAATAAAGTGTTATTTTTTGCCCTTTATATTGCAATATTTTACCGCAAAATTACTCAAGTAGCACTTAAAATACCAATAAATAACATCGTGGCTCGTAACATTTAAGTATGACAGTATTTTCCAAATGAAAAATGGTGAAGCTTGCATGAAAGAAGTTAGTAGTTACCTGCATTAGGTTAAACGGTAACTTTGTACCAATTGAACGGGATAATTTTTGGATCGTATCCAAAGTTATATTGATTGTTTTTAAAGCGGCAAAGGTCCAAGTAGTGTAGGACAGTAGGGCATAGAGAAATAGTGAAATGAATCGTCACTTCTTATCAACAAGGATGATTTTGGCTTGATTGAAATAGTAACTTATCAGAATAGATTGGGAGGCTCAAAACAGATAGCCCTTCACGTCCTTTATCAAATGTTATGTCGGCTCAATCATCACAACAGGCTATATGCGATCTTTGCAATAGAGTCTTCTATCTATCGGTCGGTGATGATTTATCATTTATTTTGTATAATTGACATTAATTCTGAGTCTCTATCTATTAAGACGAATATAGACCTCAGCTTAAGTCCCTGTACAGATAATGTTAGAAGCATAATATTCGAAATACGTATAATAAAACACAAACTTCCTTCCAGTGCAACCTGGTAAAAACCGCAATGACAATCTTTATAACAACGTTACGTCAAACAATGCCAAAAACTTGGAAACATAATTTTAGTTTCAAGAATAAACCCTCATTACATAATTCGGCATCGTCTACAAACTTCCAAGTTGGATAACTAATTTCCTCTGAAGTAATCAAATTAAACGGTTTACGCGAAAGTTGGATCGCGAATTAAACAATGACAGCTTTTGGTTAAAGTTAACGGTGTAAGTGTTGATGGCTTGACATTCTCACTCCATTGGAGGCAATTAACGCGGTGCCAGGCACGGAAACTATACGATTTCAATCGGTTGCTATAATGAGATTTATTTTCGGAACACTTTCCGCGACCCCTGATTGGTTGCTGGGTGTGTGTGCCAAAATTAGGGAATGCAATCCCGACTCGAGATTGCAAATTCGGGATCCCGCGGGATTAGAAATATCAATCCCGCGGGATTGATATTTCCCCGGAATTTTCGGGATCCCGTCTAATTAAAAAAAATGTTGAATTCAGATGACTGAAAAAGCTAATAACTGCTTGTTTGTGATAGGAGGCCATCCATAAATTACGTCACGCGAATTTTAGAACTTTTCAACCCCTCCCCCCCTCCTTGTCACAGGTTGTCACATTTTTAGTACCCCGTCCCCCCTAATGTGACGTCACACATTTTTCAAACTTATGCATGTATCTAAAAATAATCAAAATAAAACAGTTATTTTCATTTTTACACGCTTTTTATTAGCTTCACCTGTATGTTTGTTTGTAACCGACTTCTTTGGGCGCGATTTTGACCCACTTTAAACGGCCAGATTTCGTTCAAACTTTGTAGATTTATTGAGGACCGATGACAATACACTAATTTGATAAAATTATTCCATTTTTCAATTTGCAAAAAGCGTGTTTTTTACTTTTTTTTAACTACATATTATTTTACTTATAAAATAATCTTAAATATCGAAAATTTTAAAAATCGTAAATTTTAGTGTCCCACTTGCATTACAACATGACTCTAGGAATTAAATGTTGTTGCGCTTGCGTAAGAGATAATCTTATAGCGAGAGTGTGAAATTATTAATAAATATTAAATACATATAGGTAGGTAGATTAAAAATTTTCTGTTCAAAGTTTTTTGCTCACGTACAAATTTCGTTTCGTTTTATTATGTCACGTCACAAAGCTTTCGATCCCCCCCTGCCCCTTGTCACATTATGTCACATAAAGATGATACCCTCCCCCCCTATTAACGTGTGACGTAATTTATGGCTAGTGAGGTTAACTAAAATAACATGTTACTCGAAAGAAAATAAAAACCTTTATTCTTTAATCTTACCAACTAAATAATAATCAGGTTGTAAGGAAATTAACGTAGGAAAATTAGGTAATCAAAACAATTAGCTTATTTCAAGGGAATTAGGAAAAATTAGGAAAAATTGAATAGCTTGCGCCCCGAGTGGTTGTGTGTTGCGTCGCTGACCACTGCCGCCCAATCCCGTCAATCTCGAACGGGATCTCGTCATATGATGCGTCGGGATTGATCCCGAAAAATTACACGAGATCTCGCGAGATCGGGATCCCGCGGGATCGGGATTGCATTCCCTAGCCAAAATGTGATTGGTTGAGAATATTTCAAACTGTTTATTGGTTCGACAGAACCTACACGATTGGTCGTTGTAAAGCTTTGTAAAGCATTTGGAGTACTCTGGGTGTATTCAGGATGATAAATGGCATGCGATTTTTGTCGGATTTCTGTACATTTTAAACATAATAGAAAATTCGAAGCTTTGACAAATTGAATATCCTTGAAGTTTTTTTGTTCACATTAAGGTTTTTTTAACAATACAGATCTGCCCTTCATATACATACATATTTATTAAACAAGATAAGTACTTATATAAAGATGATAACAAATTCACAACACACTCACTTCAAGTTTCAAGTACATATAATCAAAATTGTATTTATCTAAAAGTGTTCAGTGTGTGCAGTGCTCATAAGGAGAAACTATAAAATATTTGAAATATGTTGTTGAGGGAAATTTTCCATTCTGTAAGTTGGAAAAAGAAAAGGATCCAGTTTTAATAATTAAATTCCTATAATCTAAATAACAATCGAATCTAGATGGTACAAAGACGTTACCACTAACCTTGACATTATAGCTTTCATTCTTACATTACTATTCTAAAAATACATTAATGCATAAAATCAGTTCTCACAAGACACAACGCAATTTCAATAAGGCAATAACAATAAATCCTGCTTTGTTAAAAACCATCGCAATTATTGAAAATAACCGTTGTGGACAAACTATGTCCACAACGGAAAATGTTTTCTTTTTGTTATGAAAAAATTTAAGTTTTTGTAATCCATCTCGTATGTTAAGTATTTCAAGTTATTGTTTAAGTTAATACGCGATGTACGGCTTGATAGCTCAAGCTGGCTGGAATACTGAAAAAAGTCATTTAACAATAGTTTCTAACTTGGACATATGGTTACTTCTAAGCAAATAATATTCTCTTTGCCTTACATTACTGACAAAAACACCATAGATTAACATACTAAATGCAAAACCATTTAAAGTCAGTGGCTTTGTAAACATTTCCTTTGTGTTTACGCTCCATTTGATCTTATTCTATGTCGAAACGGGAATCAGTTTGTCATTGTTATGATCTATTTTACTGGCTTGCTCATTTTAGTGTAGTAAATAATAAACTATACCTTGTGATCTGGATAACAAATCCTACTACTAGTAAGTAGCTTTAAGACTATCCATGTTAAATTATGTTTATCTAAGGTATCTAGTTAAGCTCCATTTTGAATCATCCATACACATGTTAAATTTAGCTCTATTTTGCATCCGACCCCTAGTGTAAACTTTAGCTCCATATATCAGTCGGTATATCCTTCCCAGGTGGTAGAACCAATAAACCGTCTCCTGGACTCCGTGCCGTTTGACTGCGTGTTCTACTCGCTGGACTGGCATCCACCGGACCACGTATCGTTTATCGATAACGTGCATTTGCGAGAGTTGGATCCGTCTAGCCCGGTGAGTTATTTAATCCTACTAATATTATAAATGTGTTGTATGTTTGTTTATTTGTTACTCCTTTACGCAAAAACAGCGTAACCGATTTTTGTTAAATTTGGTACACACGTAGAGCCTAGAGGGTAACTTGGATTAAATGAAAGTTTTTATACCAAAAATCTCACGGGAATGGGAACTATGCGGGCTTTCCTTTGACTACGCGGGTGAAGCTGCAGGCGAAAAGCTAGTTATGTAATAATAAATTATGTATTTAAGATTTATCTTTATTCTTCATATAAATCTCACAAATAAGGAGACATGGAGGGGAAAGAAAATATGTAAATTTTCTTTTTTTAAAGGCTGTTCAGGTCAATTAACCTTAGACAGGCTATTTCAGCTTTCTGATGTTGAAATTGAATTAATGTGGTGAATGAAAAGAATTATATTGGGTATCGTAGGTAAACATATCAGTAGATTTAAATTTTGCCATGATCGACGTACCGAGTTGCTAGAATAAAATAACATTATATCATGAACGATTAAATGGATTGAATAATACAATGTTTTTCTTCGATTTGTTAATAATGGCATCTAATTTATTACCGTAAAAGGTATCAGCTATACAATGTGTATCATGTTTCAAGCAATTTGCTAGTTTCCTGTTTACAAACAATAGAATTGTCTGTTCATTCACTATATTGTGATTTATAAATAGATTTGCAGACCTTTATGTACCTATTTCTAATAATCGAATTAAGTAATTGGTTTTAAAATTTGTAAAAGTCATTGTAATTTTGAATTAGGTAGAAATTTAATTTATACGAGGTGTAAGTATATTATTATTTTTTACTATAGAATGGTTCTTTTGGTTTACTTGTTACACTTAATGAAAATGCTAATTTCGGTGGTGGTAATTATGAAGATGTTGATTGTTTTGGTATTAATAATGTTGATATCAATGATTATTATGAGGACAATAGTATTGATACTGATGATATTTAAAATTATGGTGATGAAAACTATGATGAAGGCGAACAAAGTGCAGGAATACTACGCGGTAGTGTTCTTGAGTCTGATGATATGGACTTTAATGTTGAAAATGATATTAAAGCTCGAAGCGCGATGGTATTATTTTAATGGTCCGTTAATACTAATGATAGTGACTGTAAAAGTTATGATACAATTATAATTATGAGAATAGCAGTGTAGGGTAGTTTTCTTATCAAATTAATAGTTAATAATATAATAATAGCTATAAATGTAATATAAAAGGTATCAGCGGACAAAGCCCAAGCGTACGATACGGTGGTGTTCGCTGGACCACCGCCGATGAAACAACGCTTGTGGCCGAGACACTGCGTGCAAGATTCATGGGGTGCGGAGCTGCATAAGGATCTTAAGGTTTGGGGAACTAATTGAATTGATATTTGAAAAAAAATTGAGTTGAAAAATTTGGGCCATTGGACTTTTTATTTTATTTTTTATAATTTTCACATATTTATAAGCATTAAAACAAAATTTAAGGAGTTTTCAACTTAAATTTAAAATATCAAATCAAATTCAATGCTTAACAAATGCAAGCAAATGGAAAACTATTACTAACAGACTACTCATAAAAATCAAAAAGCTTGTAAAATCGACCCTTATGGGCCCTCTTCACAATGGGCAGTGTTGGGCGAGTAGAGGCAAACACAATAGGGCCTCTATTGTGTTTGCCTCTACTCGCCCAGTGTAGACCTTAATGTCTACGATCGGCGGTCATTGTAGATGTTCATTCGTAAACGTCGTAATGACGGCAGACATCGACGATCGTTTGTTGGGCTGACGTTCTCGATTGTGAAGAGGGTCCATTAGATGTTTAATTCAGCTGTTACCTATTTTGATTAACTGCTAGCTACCCTACTATACTTAAATTGTAAAAAAATCCCTTACAGATAGTAGAAAACGCGATAAAGGTATACAAGGGCACCAACCCGGAGGTGGACTCGTACTCCGTGTTCTGGGACAACAAGAAGCTAACCGAGACTAGTCTCAGCACGCAGCTGCGCGTGCGCGGCGCTACCGACATATACATATGCGGCATCGCGTACGATGTGTGTGTGGGTGAGTGTATGTGTATGTGTTTTTTTAGATGACATTTTTATGAATTTAGCATAGATATATATATTACATTGTAAAATAATATCACTCCTATTCCCCAATTTATATGTCTTCATTCTTAATGTTGCCTAAGCAAAATGAAATCCCATTTCCCGTATATGTAATTTTTTACAACGTTTTTTTATGTAACATTCATAATATTAATCTGACACTCAAAACAATCAAACATAAAAACGTTTTCATTAAAGACTTTGATTTGATCAAAACAAGGAAATCTCCGTCCATCTCTTCATCATTATTTCTCAATGTTTTTGAGCTGAAACTTCTTTAGGCATATTGAAAGTAATTTCAAGGTCATGGCAATACCGTCACGTCACGGAGTAAGGTTTATTATCTATGAATCTTCGCAAAGAAGTTTCACTTCTGACAGGTGTGCTCGGCACACACGCTTATTTAACATCGGTTCGTATGGTTAAGGTGCAACAATAGCCGATGCGCTCGGTATCGGTTACCGCGCGGTGCTCGTTGAGGACGCGTGTCGCGGTGTTGACATCGCTGACATGCAGCGTACTAAGAGCGCCATACTCGCGGGCAACGGGCTGATTGTGAGCTCGCAGGACGTGAGTATACACACGTAATATACACACACACTGGGCAATACTAGCAACTGCCACGCACACAATAGTAAACACTACTCGACATAAACGCACGATGCTCGACACAAACGCACACGCTGCTCGACACAAACAAACGACACTGCCAGACACAAGCAAACAATACTGCCAGACATAAGCACACAACACTGCCTGACATAAGCACACAATACTGCCAGACACAAGCAAACAATACTGCCAGACATAAGCACACAACACTACCAGATATAAGCAGTAAGCAAACTATACTGCCAGACACAAACAAACAATACTGCCAGACATAAGCACACAACACTGTCAGACATAAGCACACTACTGCCAGACACAAGCACACAACACTGTCAGACATAAGCACACAACACTACCAGATATAAGCAGTAAGCAAACTATACTGCCAGACACAAACAAACAATACTGCCAGACATAAGCACACAACACTGTCATACATAAGCACACTACTGCCAGACACAAGCACACAACACTGTCAGACATAACAACACAATACTGCCAGACACAAGCAAACAATACTGCCAGATACAAGCACACAATACTGTCAGACACAAGCACACAATACTGCCAGACATAAGCACATGATACAATAATGAAAAGTAATTCAAAATAATATTTACCAGGTGCTAGCAATGGTGGAGGGTCGTGACAGACGGCCAGAGCTCGGCTACAAACTGGCCATGGAACTCAAAAATGCTATGGAAGACCAATAACTTATAGGCCACTAACAAAAACCTTCCAATTGACCACAATCCATCCTTAGTTACGAATAATGAGTAAAAGAGACAAATATGATTTGCACTACTCCGTCTTCTATTTAGAAATAATATAAGCAAATAGCTTTGAAAGTATTTTAAAGCTCCAAATAGGCAATTTATTTTTGACTTTAAAAAATATGTTCTCTGGCACATATAGAAAAATAGATAGGAACCTACCATAGTTGATAGTAGTCAGCTTCTCTTATTATTTTTGGCATCAATGATTTTGTTCTTTAGAAAGACGTACAAAATAAAATAGGTATTGAAATGACAGCACTAGATAGTTTAAAAGTAATATTTACTATAGGATCGGTCACAAAAAATTTATATACAAAAAAAAGTTTCATTATTTAAGTATAATTTTTTTTATAACTTTATTTCCCTACGCTTTTATTGCGTAGACGCATTAAAAATTCGCCCATGAAAATAGTTCCTTTCTCTGTGGATTCTCATTTTTTTGTTGTTTTTTTTTTTTTGGTTAATGGTTATATTTATTGTAGTTTAAGTTTTACTTTAGTCATAATAGTACTTAATTGTAACAGAGTACAAATATACTTTGTAGAAATAGCAAGGAAATGTGTAAACATAAGAATTAAGGGTTCCGTTTTTTTCTTGAGAGACGAAACCCTAAAAGTGACAATTTTTTTATTTCCTGAGTAACTATTTTCCAGTGTATTATTTATTTTATTATTCGAAAAAACTATTTATTTAAATGACTATAGTCTATACAAAAGCAGTCCATCATTCCAACACGAAGAAATCTCAACTTAACTGCATGACAATTTTACAATAAACTGCTTATTTATTTTACTTTTTTATAAGTTAAGTTATACTGTGTACTTATTTACTTTTAAGTCTTTTTCAAGGGGTTATTTTAAGTGAGTTTTATTATACTCT
The DNA here is from genome assembly GCA_029959065.1 of Colias behrii. Lineage (NCBI taxonomy): Eukaryota > Metazoa > Arthropoda > Insecta > Lepidoptera > Pieridae > Colias > Colias behrii. Next base: position 10,061,739 of record JARWMC010000020.1, read on the forward strand.
AAGTATAAATTGCACGAATGTTGCCACTTGAAACTATTTAATTTAAATTAATAAATGTCTGTGTTTTAAAGTTTACATTGTACGAGTAAAAGTATATAATATCTTGAAATGGATAACAAAGTTCTAAGAATGTATGTTATTTTAGCATATTAAGATTTTTCAGCATATTCATATATGTAATTTACTTATTGTATTTTTAAATAGTGTGTGACATGAAAGTTCTCTTATTTATCCGCAAAAAAGTCTACTAGAATAGTGGAAATTCGCACTAGTAATAAGTATATTAATTTTCACATTTTAATAAGAATGAATTACAATTTTTTACAAAGGAGAGCTGAGTTTGATATTTATGTCTTTATGGCTGATTTTGTTACTCGAAAACGCACTTATAATAATATAGTGAGATAAATTAATTGTTAGCCAAGTAAAGTCCATTTAAAGAAAGAAGTCCCGCAGACGCAGCGCTGTATGCGCGCGTAATAATGTTGGCAGGGTTAAATGTGGGGAAATCTGTGAGGGAAATTATGTATCGTTAATTTAATTTCATTTTATAAACTACTGCGACTCGAATATTTAGATAAAAAAAATTGATATATGTAATGTATTGGCCGATCTCCCCATCTGTTAAATTAGTTCCATAATTGTCCGCGGGACTTCTTTCTTGAAATGGACTTTATCACTTTAAAAAATCCGTTATCTTTTAGTTAACATTGACAGTTAATTAATCCGTTTCACTCTAGCAAGTACAGACAGAAAGAGATAGATATAGAAAATTCAAAATTACCACAGACCTTTAATTTGTCTACGGTCGAAAACATATAGACAACTACAAAAAATGTAGACAAATGTGAAAATTAACATACAACGCACTAGAAATTTAGGCATTCCTATTAGAAATAATGTAACGGTTAGTGAGAACAGATTCCTAAAATACGGTGTGGAATATTTACAATTTAATTTATTTTACTCTTTACCAAGTGAAGGGTAACGTGTTATAGGTGGAATGATCATTTTTATCATGGTTCATGAATAAATAATTATAATGTACTTGTGTGTTTTATTTCGTGTCTTCTAAGGCAAATAATTTGTATAAGGATCGTCTTCAATAAATTACAATTTTTTACTCTCCCCTCAGCTGTCGCGGCGCGCCGCGCCAAAAAGGTGCTGTCTGTCGGAGAAATTTGAGCGGTCGGCGCTGATTTGCCGATTTTTTCGATATTAAAATTTGTGATATAAACTTTAACCTGTGACACTCTTGTAAATTTTGATGCTAACTAGATAACCAAACTTTATATTAGTTACCTTACTTACTCCCTGGCGTGTTTATTTTACTTATTAGAAGCATTTTTTCCCACACATTTTGAAAAAATATGACATTGTAAAGAAAAATACTCATAAAAAAATAATATCAAGGTATTTTATATTTTTATTTTTGTATTTTCACACTAGAATAGACAATCTTTTGAGTGAATATAACAAAAACATAGGTTTATTTTATAAAAATTCGAGAAAGTTGAGTATGAATATCATCGTTTACGCATTAAAATAAGTGGACGCGATCTCCACTTATGTTCATACAAATACAGACTTTACAGGGTGCTCCAAAATTACAACATTTCAAAATTTGCTACTTGTTTTTATTTTTATTTTAATCAAAACTAGATAAAAACTAACAGTAATTTTTACTTTATGAAAATATTTAGGTTTTTATTAATGTTTAAAAATCGTCTTATTCCTAAATGACGTCATTCTTATGGTCGACTTTGTTCTAACGTCTGTATGTATAACGTCTCCTCATCAATTTTAATTTTAATTTATTTTCTCTTAAAATTTGCGATTAAGAAAATATTTTTTGTGGTAACAATAGCATTATGAAGAAATGCTTTTTTTTTTTCTTTCATGCTCTTAATTATTATAATATAGTACCTATAAAATGAAATGTTGTCCAACTACAAATCGAAAGGCACTGTATCCATACAGAAAAATGTCTAAGCTGTACAAAAGTGAAATCTACATATAATTATACCATAACTTAATTATAAACCGTTACATTTAACTTATAAATCAAAAATTTCGGAAATTCGAGTTTTAAACATTTTTTATAAAATACAGCTTATGTAAAGGATAAAAATCAATAAACTTAAAGATTCAGAATAAACAAAAAATTATACATCTAAATGTTTTATTTACTTAAATAAATTTTATTTAACTGACAGCAAAAAAAATTCTTATGAAGCTTTGTGTCTGTACTATTTATATACTCATGTGGTTGTAATGTGTGGTGTTGACGCCAACATTGGCCAATAAATAGGAATATTTGCAACTTAGCATAAATAACGGTAACTTCTGTTCATTTTTTCTTATAATATATCGGACACAACGACCGCCTCGAGACGACGATTTATTACCACGAGGTTCCACTTGAATGTGATCAGGAAAGTGATGAACGCTATCCAATCTAGTTTTACTTCAATACATGCAGTATTTCCAAGCATATTGTAATTAAGATATAAACTAATCGGTAAAATTGTATTAAAATCGGTTCAGTAGGAGTCCATAAATAAGTCCATAAGTCCATAGTACACAAACAGCATGAAACTTAAAAATATTTTGATTGGAATAAAGTAAGACGTGTTATGTGTAGAATTTCATGAAGAATCCTGGTATCAGGAATTAAAAGCTGTAAATTCCCAAACACTGATCGTGTTAGTATTATTATCTGTTCATTTGACAAAATATACAGAGTTATATTTATTGATTTCAAATACTGTTACGTCCTATTGTTAAAGTAAGCCTTGGAGTGTCTTGTCTTCCATTGCCACAAGGATCGTTGTTTGGATCCATTTGAATTCTCTTTTATTGATACTCAAATGCTTACGAATCAGAAATCAAATACAATACAAATCTATCAAATACAAATTTTTATTTTCGAAAGAAAATTAAAATATCAAGACGGAAGTTTATTTTAGGGTTACCTAACAAATAAGTTATTATTGATTATGTAGTTTAAGACAGCAATGTGATATCTTCAAATAGAAAAATTGCATTCTTCTTCTGGGGATTAGAAGCAAAAATACAATAATTGTTATCGCTAGTCATTTACAAAATGAGAGGGTAGATTTATATTTGCAGGCGTACTGCAAATGATGCATTTAATTCGTTTTATTAAATAAGTAATGTTCCAAGGCTATTTAAAGTCATGAATGCAAATAAAAATAATCTTCAGACAGCGATCTACATCTTTAACATTCTGCCTACGAATGTACTACATATAGTACATAAGAATAAAAAACCGGCCAAGTGAGAGTCGGACTCGCACACCGAGGGCTCCGAACAAACCAATTTTTTATTATGTTGTAACTCCAAAATTTTATGTTTTTCGAAATAATTCCTCAATCTGCGCTATAAGACCTTATTTTACCCCAATTTCAAAACTCTACGTACACGGAAAGTACCCTGTAGGTGTCGATTCCCTTGCGAATGTCGAAATTTGCAGCATAACCCATTGAGCCATCGGTCCACGATACAATAGATTTTCTATTGTGTCTGTGATTCCGGGGCCTGAGTTAATAAACGGCTTTATCTTTTGATTGCGTTGGTTTATAAGTTTGATTTTTTCACAGCTTCAATCGACTCAAGTAATCAATATAAATTTCAGTTTTATGTCACATCACGCGTTCCTGTGAAAATGGGTCTTGACAGACAGATGGGCAGATGGGATGGACAGACGTGATCCTATTAGGGTTCTGGACCCTTAAAAACCAAACCCTTTGGGATGCAGCCGTTAATGCTGCAATTTTTAGCAAATTTTGACATTTGCAAGGGAATCAAAACCGACAGGGTACTTCCCAAGTACATAAAATCTTTAAATTTGGTAAAAAGCAATGTTTTATAAAACAGATATAAGAATAATCGCAAATAACATGATTTTTTAATTACACTTTATAAAAAAAAAAAATAATTTCAACTTACAACTAATGAACGGCTACATGTATTAACTTGATATTCACATTAAAAACTCAGATTTATAATACATTTAAGCTATAATTAAATCAACGCAATCAGAAGAAATAATATTCATATGCGGCATTTTCTGAAAACCGCAACTACTAGCAAGGGAATCAAAACCTACGGGTCAAAAGTTAAGTGGACTTGGTTAAAAGCAAGGTATTACAGCACAGATAAAGAAAAATTCACTTAAAAGATAAATTTTAAAGTTAAAACAAAATAAAAAGTAGGTTTGTTCGGAGTCCTTGAAGCGCGAATCGAATGAGGTTCAAAATTCTAAAAAAACATTCTTCCAGTTTTAAAGAAATAACCCCAAAATATGTGTGTGGTGACATCTTTGGACTATCTGGGTTTCAAAAATAGAGATAAATGACAACTCTCGTGTTGTCGTTCATTTTGAAATTGTGAGACGACAGAAAAACAAAATAAAAACAGTTAATCAAACATATATGCCAACACAATCAAAAGATCCAACCGTTTATGCTGCAAATTTTCGTAATTTTCGACATTTGCAAGGTTATAAAAACTTACTTTCCATTCTAGAATTCTAAAATATGAATTAAAAGATACCTACAGCCTTCCTACAGCATAATTAAAAAAATAAGTTTGTACGAAGCCCTCGGTGCGCGAGTCCGACTCGCACTTGGCCGGTTTTTTATTTTTTCAGAAACATATGGTTCCCCAATAAACAATAATAATTTGCATTTGTATGAAGGTAAGAATATGTTGTACAATTAATGTGTTAAATTTCTTTTCCAGTTTGTCCTACACAAATTACATAGTAACATACATAGTCACTTTGTCCTATATATAGGTCATAGTGAAAAGCATTGTTCCCGATGTAGGTTTTTTTACTATTTTTCCAGCATATATACACTTTTAACCATAATATACTAAAATTAAAAGAATTCCAGAGAGGTTACGGACTATAATTTTTATAGTTGATTATATCGTTTTAAACCTGAGGACTATAAATACCACAAAAACGATACCTATCAATATAAACAAAACATATGTAACTACATTTTATATTGTATGAAATTGAAAAATTTAATTGAAGACGAAATTTAAAAAAAAAAGTGACGTTGAATTTGTGAACATCCTGTACGCGGATTTTACGGGGAAATTATTGTCGGTTCTGAATTAAAAACGAAATATCTCTAAAATGGAACACAGTATCAAATTTTGAATTATATTATAAAAATCTTCATAAAATTTCTTGTAAAATGATGTAAAAAACAAATACAATATTAAAAATAAAATACGATTAACCAGGGGTCAAAAACTAAGCAACGTACCTACAGTTAAATGGTAGATACATATTTGGAGCCATTATTTGTGGTATAATTATTGGTAATTTTCATTATTTCGGCACATAAACATTAGGATATATAGTGAATAATAATAAAAAGAACAATAAATACTTACCGTTTATCAACTTTCCGCAAAATTTTACATTTTTTAAAACTTTAAAATTTAAAAGTTACTCGACTAAAGTATGACATAATTACTGTTATATTTCGAATATTTATCGGTCAAATTATTAATTGATGGACTTTAAATATTCAGTAATTCATAAGCTATCAACTAAATAGTCGTTTATGCAGATTTGAACTATATTTGCATTACAATGAGCTAATTTCCAACCGGCGATGATTTGGCACAGATCTGTGCTCCGACAGACAACGGGTACAAAATTTTTGGCTCAGATCTGTGTTCCGACAGACGAGGGTTTAATAAATAATAACCGAACATTGATAATTATTTATATTAAGTTTAGTACTTTAACTCCTAAACTAGTTTCCTTTATTTCTTAACTCTTTAAGCTTAGGCCAGAGGCCTAGAAAATAAAAAAATATATGACTACCTATTATTGCGTGTGTGAAAAATATTAATCGTTTAAAATTGTGACGAAAGTACCTAAGTTAAAAGGTAACGATAAACTTCATGGCCTTCGTGATTTGCGGGCCACCTACCACCACAGAACATAATATTATATACTCATGGCCTACCACTCACCAAATATAAAAAAAAAGACGGGTTGCACTCCGGGAGTGCCGGCAGAAGTGAAAACTTGATTATTAACGTTCAGCATGTTTGATATTTTGGAATGGTATCCGTCTTACGCATGGAATATAAGGGCAAAAAAAAAAAAAAAAAAAACATCCGTCTTACGCTTTTTCGATCAGGCCACGTGTCCTGACGCGAGTTTAAGATTTTATACCCAACGCCGCTAAAGAAGTTTTCACTTCAAAAATACTTACTTTCATTTTTTACATGCTCAATTTGTATGAAAGAGTAAAAAGTAAAACCCCATCTATGTGGTAAAATAGGAATACACAAGAAATAAAACACATTTGTCTAATGATATGTATTTATTAGCTTAAAAAAAATATCACACAATTCACCAATTTCTATGTTAATTATCAAAAAATATATAACTACATTTATGGATGGATTCTTTCCTGTATTGAGCTAGAATAAGCCAACGCTTGTAATTTATAATGGGTATGATCGTAGACTATTTATATTTTCTCATTTTTTTATGAAAATGTTCCTATACGAAATTATAGGTACTTTTCATAATAACCCCAGTACATAAATATTTAATGTTATGTTAACTACATAAAAAATGTCATATCCCATTTATAAGATTTATAAGCGATTTCTTTTACATCTACAAAACTAACACTAAAAAACTATCTTTTCTAAACTAAATAACTAATAAGTAAATCACAACACGAGGCGAAAATAAGTTTGGAGTAAAATTTATAAGAAAGAGATTTTTAAAGAATAATTTTTGGTAAAAAGTAATAAAATAGGAGATTCAAGTAAAGGCAATTTAAAATCATTAACATAATCAAGCAATGGTTTAAAAAAATTGTATCAGTTAAACTTAAATATATTTCATAAAAATATAATTTTATTTAAATTAACTTTTCTCTGGAAACTATTGAAAAAAATTTATTTGAATAATTATGTATGTCAATTAAATGTTTAATTTCGATTAGTTTTACCGAAAGAGAAACCACAAATGGCAGATTGACAGAGACACACAGGACCACAGAACATTAAAAACAAATAGAAGTGCTATAATGTCATAATTACTATGAAAACCAGTGTCGCCAAACCCACACATTTAAACCGATAGTTATACAGTACACTACAAGTAATCTATGCCTTTGATTGGACAGCTTAATTTGAGTAAAAACTGACTTAGGTTATAAATTCAGCATTTCAATATGTACCCTAACGCACCATGTTACGGTTTATTTTAGTATAACATCCCTAGGTATATTAGCCGTTTTGTTTCTCATTGCACAGAAATTCCAAATTCGAAAACATCCAGCTACTCCACAACAGAGGGCGTTAGTTTTCGATAGATATAAATTTGAAACGCAACACATAGAGATAAGGTTGAAATTTGTGTCACTCAACATTAATGACATTAACTTGATTTTTATCTGATGCTATGCCCTGAGGGATGTCAGCCTTGTTATCGATAATTCACAAATAAATATTTTTTGTGTATTTTTTTTTTCTTTCTATTATATGAGTATAGTATAATGTGTCACATTTTGGAGTATGTTTATTACTAATAAGTACGTCTTTTTAAATTATTATTATTAAATAAAAAACGGAATAGAATAGTATTAATCTATATTTACAAAATACAAACAGAAAATATGCATTATTTTAAATCTTGGAACTGCCGTAGGTTTGCTGTATCGGTGGCCTTTGTTAGACCGATTAGTGCTGTTCGGCATCCAGTTAACTCGTCACGTTGCATTTATCCATTTCTCTTTTAAATTAGCCTCTTTGGGAAATCTACAAATAAATTGGACAAATGAAAGCTAAGGAAAAATAAAATAAAATTTAATATTTATAATGTTTGTCTTTTCTAAAGTATCGATACTGTCGATATGCGCCACAAGCATCACTAAAGCGACATTCGTTTGTTTATTGCAATAATATTCCAGAAATTCTTGTTTGCTGTTCAATCTATAATAGTACTAATTTTTTACGGATTAAGGTTCATTTTGACTAGATATTTGTATACAATTTTGACAAATTACAAGCGAAGTTATAACATAAAATATTATATGTAAAATAAATAAAAATAAGACTTACCGATGGTATGAAATGCCTCCATTGCTGATATTATTTCGTCTGCTATCATTTTTGCACTCTAATACCGAACAACACGTCCTAATTAATGAATAAATATGGAAAAAAGGTTTGACAGCTGACAACCGACTCGAATATTTTTCTGCGCACAACTGAGAGCAAGTTAGGTGATCTTACCTTACAAGTGACACGTGGGCCACGCCCACATCACACTTCTATCTACTTTACTGTTCTGTGCACAGGACAGATCATTACGTGAGTGAGCGAGACAACACTATTTTAGGTTTCTACAAGTCTACAATACTATAAGGCTATAAGCGCAAGTTTCGTTAACCAATCTATATTTTATTAGATACCATAAGTGTTACAACCAACTCATATTCAATTTTCTAAATAAGTGTGAAGTTCAAAGATCATAATTATAAATTTTTAATATCCAAATCCATCATTCAATATTGAAGTGGTATATTATTGTAACAGCAACGGCTCTTACTTTTATAAGAGCAACTTATCAATCCTAAAGCTTCAACACTAGGTATATTTAAGCAGCCGTTATACTAGATAGCACTTCCCTACCAAGTTTTTCAGCTACAAAATCAAGAATAGTGAACACTAGTTCGCGCCGACTCGCAGTACACGCCATAAGGATATCAAATGCTCTTATATAGTCGACAGGATCGAGACGTCGTAAAAAGTTAAACACTATGTAGATTAGTTCTTTTAGCTTCTCTTTGACAGTTGACCAGAGCTCACGGAGACTTATTACGGCTGTAAAAGTAAATTTATTATTGTGTTAGTTTAAAAAGTAAAAGATAAATAAAATTACTGCTTCTCACAAAGAGTATATATTAAAGTCATGCTACTTTAACCTTAATATAAAAAAATGTTTGAAACAAAAAAAAAATATTATGAAGATAACAATGTGAAGCAAACATTTAATTACAAAAAGCAAGGTCATATTTTTTAGTTCTATTACTAAAAAAAATATTTTTAAAGATAATCTACATAATATATGCAAATACTTACTCCTGACTCCAACACCAGCCGCCCCTCCGAGCCCTGCCCCTAGGGCTGCCCCAAGCCGGCCGCCTGCATAACCCCCCACCAAACCCCCCGCTAGAGCAAATGCCCCACCTAATATAGCAGTATCCCTGTCCCATACAACTCTGATGTTGAAGGCATCCGCTGCAAAATAAATATTGTTAATTAATCAGCAAAGTTTAAGCAGAAGAGTATATACTATATAATATTTAATGATTATAATTTTGTATACATGCAACTTCATAGAAAAAATGTTGGGATCCTTAATTAAAGTAAACAATTAAAACAATAATATGTATTTAAAATCAGAGGCATACAACTTAAAATGAACTGGCAATAGGTGTAAGAGGTGAATGCATTTCCCTACTATATTCAAAGCGTTATTTAATATTTTCTAAACACATTCAAGGATAAATAATATGTTACAAAACATACCGAGTTCTAAAATTATTCTCTCAATCCAATTTTGATCAAAATTGATCTCGTTACTGGCATATGGTTGGACTAAAGCCATTTTTAATATTTAAAACATAATAAAATAAAATAAAAATCAATTACGTTAACAAACTACGTTACTATAAAAATAGCAAATAGCGCAGAAAAAATAAACATTTCATTCTGAAGATGGGGATTTGTTGTATTAACTGCATATAGTAATATAATATATTATACGGGTAACTGACATTGATAATGACATAATAATATTATGACAGATAAAAGCTTCTTGATTAAAAGCGTCTTATTCACGGTCCATCCCCGACGTACGTCAGCTCAAGGCCGCGGTGCTGGATGTATCCTACTGACGATCGTGCGCGCATCAAGCATGGCTAGGGTTGCCAACTTTTATTTGAAGAAATAGAGTATATCTGATTTTAAAGGAGGTAAGGGGGCGTCCATAAATTACGTGAGTTGTTTTAGGGGGGGAGGGGGTCGAGTAAAATCTCATCTAACCTTACGTTGGGGAGAGGGGGGGTGTCGGCAAATATCACGCAATTTTTTTTAATTGAAACAAAACAAATTATACTCTTTTGGTCCATTTAATCCTAATAACATGCTTAAGATTTTAATGTTACCTTGTTATAACACTAAGGGCCGATTTTTCAATGCTTGGATAAAACTTATTCGTCGAATAATGTATAAAACTACCATTTTAAAAACGTATTCTAATTGCCCGTATTTGACAGTTCACGTGACATTTTAATATTATCGTGTAATACTTTATTGGACGGATAAGTTTTATCCAAGCATTGAAAAATCGGCCCTTATTATAACTTTCAGCAATACATATTAATTACTATTTTTAACTAATCGTAAACAAAAGCACGAAGCAATTTTTTTTTCTTTTTACAATGACAAATAAACATCAGAAACCCACATTTTGAAAAATCTCACGTGAGATGGGGGGATGGGGGAGGGGGTTCAATAAAATCTCATGATATCTCACCAGAGGGGGAGGGATGGTCAAAAAATGGACAAAAACACCTCACGTAATTTATGGACGCTCCTTATATAAAGAGTAAATAAATATTTTTAAAAATGTATTTTTTTGTACTTCACACACCACTTCACATTCATGACCGAAAAGACTCTTTCAGTAAATGATGAAGTGGCGGGAACAGAGAGTATACAGCTATTCATTTTTTTTAAACAAACAAATTCGTCAAGACATTTTTTTTAAATAAATTGCCATTTTTCTGCAGTGGACTTTTGCATAAAATCTGTGTTATTCAACAATTCGCCTTGGAGTTTTTTTTAAATAATAACTTCTGAATATAAACTGTCCATGTGTACTTTTTAATATTGATTATCATTACTTTTGGATCAACCTATGTATGTTTAGTCTTCGTAAATTAAGTTTTCCTTCTATAATTTGTTCTAAATTATTAAATTCAATAATATTTTTTTAAAGATATTGTATTTAGTGAAGATATAGAGTTATCACTACTAAAATCAAACCATTTTTCTAAATAAATCAAAATATATATATAGGTATCAAAATATCTCCATACCAAATTTCATGAAAATTGGTTCAGTAGTTTAGGCGTGATTGAGTAATAGACAGACAGACAGAGTTACTTTCGCATTTATAATATTAGTATGGATTTTTAAAAATGTATTTTTTTGTACTTTTTGCAGTACCTAACAATTTTTCATTATTTTTAAATGAATTATATGAATCCGAACATTCCAAATCTAAATTTATATATTTCAAGAGCTCATTTTTAATTAATTTTTAATGAAGCTCGGTTTCTCTCTTCCCGCCACTTCACATTCATGACCGAAAAGACTCTTTCAGTAAATGCTGAAGTGGCGGGAACAGAGAGTATATAGCTAATCATTTTTTTTAAACAAACAAATTCGTTAGGACATTTTTTTTAAATAAATTGCCATTTTTCTGCAGTGGACTTTTGCATAAAATCTGTGTTATTCAACAATTCGCCTTGGAGTTCTTTTAAAATAATAACTTCTGAATATAAACTGTCCATGTGTACTAGGTTGATCCAAAAGTAATGATAATTGGGTATTTCCTGTGTACATAAAAATATAAAATAACTGTTTCTTGCTTGCTCATGTACTCACTAAGTTATCACAAAAAAATCATATCAATAGGCCACGTTTCCAAGTATTTACATTAATTTCTGTTGGCAACACTGATCTGCTGTACGTCCGCGCTATTCACTGTCCATCTGCACGACGTTCGCGGTGGTGGGGGTGCTCGCTGGATGAAAAATTGGTCGTGCACATCCAGCAACATAATAATAATAATTATTGACGTACGTCAATACTATTCACTGTCGTTTTGCGTCGTGCATCGTGTATGACCTTGGCGGGACGTACGTCAAGATGGACCGTGAATAAGACGCTTAAAGCGTCTTATTCACGGTCCATCCCCGACGTACGTCAGCTCAAGGCCGCGGTGCTGGATGTATCCTACTGACGATCGTGCGCGCATCAAGCATGGCTAGGGTTGCCAACTTTTATTTGAAGATATAGAGTATATCTGATTTTAAAGGAGGTAAATAAAGAGTAAATAAATATTTTTAAAAATGTATTTTTTTGTACTTTTTGCAGTACCTAACAATTTTTCATTATTTTTAAATGAATTATATGAATCTAAACATTCCAAATATAAATTTATATATTTCAAGAGCTCATTTTTAATTAATTTTTAATGAAGCTCGGTTTCTCTCTTCCCGCCACTTCACATTCATGACCGAAAAGACTCTTTCAGTAAATGCTGAAGTGGCGGGAACAGAGAGTATATAGCTAATCATTTTTTTAAACAAACAAATTCGTTAGGACATTTTTTTTAAATAAATTGCCATTTTTCTGCAGTGGACTTTTGCATAAAATCTGTGTTATTCATCAATTCGCCTTGGAGTTCTTTTAAAATATGTAATAACTTCTGAATATAAACTGTCCATGTGTACTAGGTTGATCCAAAATTAAAGATAATTGGGTATTTCCTGTGTACATAAAAATATAAAATAACTGTTTCTTGCTTGCTCATATAGGTACTCACTAAGTTATCACAAAAAAATCATATCAATAGGCCACGTTTCCAAGTACATATTTACATTAATTTCTGTTGGCAACACTGATCTGCTGTACGTCCGCGCTATTCACTGTCCATCTGCACGACGTTCGCGGTGGTGGGGGTGCTTGCTGGATGAAAAATTGGTCGTGCACATCCAGCAAGATAATAATAATAATTATTGACGTACGTCAACACTATTCACTGTCGTTTTGCGTCGTGCATCGTGTATGACCTTGGCGGGACGTACGTCAAGATGGACCGTGAATACAACGCTTAAGACAGTGCGATGACGCACGCCTTCTGCGTAGAATGAAAATGATCGTTTCTCGTTTTTTCAAGATTTTCACTATTTTACTAAGATTTTACTATTGTAGAAGAAAAAATCAATAATAATTGCTTTCATTGATCACATAGTCACCATTAGAACAGAGAGAGAACAACCTATAATATTTTAGTACTCCTACTATAAAAAAAAAAAACAAGAAAATTTATTTAATAAATTTATTAATCATTTATTCAGGAAATTATTACAATTTTTAAAAAATAATTGGGTATAAATATTATATTTTATTTATTTTATGTTACAAACATAGCTAATGTTCCCAAAAGAATGGTATCCTTACAGAAAAAAGATCCCGTAATTATTGTACAATAATTATTGAGGGTAGTATGAAGTCATAAAAACGTTAATTAGATTCCGACGCAACGTGAGCACGTGCGCTCCTATTTGTGGCTCCCATCGATTTTGTGATTAAGAAGAAAAAATGTCTTCCGATTCGGATTATTCTGAATCTGAAAATGAAGATTACGAAGTCTGCTGTACACAAGGTTCATGTGGAATATCGAGCGGAAACGCTTTGCCTTTTGATCCTTCGTCTATCGAAAAAGTAATTCTTTCAATATCGGATCAATTCAATTTCCGAGTTATTTTAAACGATGGAAGAGCAAGAAGTGCAGTAATGATTACGACAGGTTTAACTTTAGCGGGAGCTCTAATCGGGAGACATTATGGCGGGAAAGTTGGCGCGGCCGTCGGCGGAGCCGTTGGCGGCGTTTGCGGCCTAGGAGTAGTTGGTAAGACATTGTAAAATAAAATATTCAACTGTAGTTTTGGATATTTATATATTTTTAAAATCATCCCGTAAATTACTCTTACACGGAACCACGTGTGCAATCAAAATTAAAAAAAGACATGAATAAGGACATGAAAGTGACGAAGCGATTTGAAATTAACGTTAAATTTTGTATGTTAATTATTGAAGTGAAACTTCTTTATCGGGGTTGGAAAAAAATTTTGTGTAACATTTTTTCGTTACGCGTGACATTTTTCCGTTACGCGCCATCTTTTTCTTATCCCTACCACGCGTGATTCATCGTCTTTCTGTAAAGTTGCATATAGTAAATTATTTTTTGAAAAATAAGGTCCTAATGAAGTTTCACTTCTTACATGTGTACACCAATTACTTGCTCTGTGGTGTACACTAACTAGTACACGCACACATTTTTTCTACATTAGGTACATTTAATGTTTTTGGGAAAGTTTTGCGTACATGACCATGATATTGTAAAACTTTTGTAACATACTGGGTAGAATTTTTATATTTGTAACATTCTAATCACTAACTTTTTCCAGCGGTCACAATGCGAGAGATCTGGCAAGATATAAAAGGGAAACTATCGGAGCTCTTCGAAATAGTATACGATTACCTAGCTGGCATGGGTTTGGATGACTACAGAAAAGCCGCCAAGTTCCTCACACAGCAGTCTGGAGGCAGTGCTCAGCTCGGAATGGTCATTTTGCAGGTCGCGTCTGACTTGCTTGGCAAGAAAATCGTATCCAGTTTAACTGCTATGTAATTGTTTTAAGATGAATTTATTTTATTTGTACCTAGATGGATGTTTGATTACAATTTAAACGTAAATATAAGCGATGAAATCGACGTAATAATAATAATTGTGATAGAGTAAAATGTCTGTTATATGTGTGACTAAAATAATAATATGATATAGATTTAATAAGAAAATTAACAATTTGAATATGACACTAAGCAGACATTTATATAATATGACTAAAATAAGTAGGTTAAGAAATGTATTTTCCATTATTTTTATTCTTTCCTATACTGCTATTTCTTATCATTGGATAATCTTTTATTTCTATTTATGTTTTTTCCATTTTCTTCTGCGCTCTAATTCTATTTTAATATTTAATATGTAATAATGTGTAATTTAAATGAGATGTAATAATTGAAAGAAATAAATGAATTCACATGTCAACATAGTCTTTTATTTAACAATTATTATTATACACTTGTATGGTTTGGAAATCATAAGTCCTCTCTCTACATTTGTAACATAAGAGTAATCAAGAGAATAAATATTTTATAAGAACAAGTTCGGAAAAAAGGAATATGAGTTTTATTTCTACTATTTTGTAGTTAGTTATGCTATGAAAGTAACAGTTAAAAATTATAACAATACTAATTGGTAGTTTCTATTGTTCATTTAACTTGAAATGAATATGATATTTTAGCCATCAGTAGGAAGGATATTTAGATGGTGTTGAAGTTTATTCCACCGTCTACAACTGATAAATTTCTTTTGAGATGCTTTCTAATTATTTCTTTTATCATCTTATATCCATTTATTCTTATATCTTCTTGCAATCCTTCAAGATATCATACTTTTCCAATTAGGTTATAATAATGAATTAGTTATTATCCAAATTTCAAGTTCTTCTGTTCACATATTTTGTGCATTCATTAACATGTTCATGTCAATAATAACATCATCGTCATCATCTTCATCCTCTTCCATGTTGAAGTCATCATTGATTTTATCTGGAAATTAAAAATGTTATTTTAAATAATGTAACATACATTATAAAATATTATCCTTCTCAATCAATATAAAAATAATAAAATGAGAAAGTATTTTTACTTCACTCCAAATAAAAAACATGAAACACAAACAGTAAAATATATGTACATGACAGTAATGTACTATATAGAATTATAAGAAACAGAAACCTATATGAAAACACTTAATTGTCCATTATCGAAAGGATTTTTTATAAAATAAAGTTAAAGAGTATAAAAATACACAGGCATAGTGACTATTAGAAACTTACCAAACACAGAGTCAGTAATAGTTAAATTCAAGGACTCTTCATTACAAGCCACATTATTTGCATATTCAGGTTCTTCCTCAAAAACTAATTTCTCACTGCTACTAATTCCTTTTGTGGTTTGCATTAAATTAACTGCTGATGTGGACGGTTCTGCCTCTACATTCGTTGTTTTTGGTTGTAAACCTTGGGCCTGCATTTTTATACTTTCTAATTGGAGTCTTTCTATCTAAAAATTTTCAATTCATATTTTAATCTAACTTATTATTATAAATCTAATTTAAATAAAAATTAGTTACATATATTATGTACAAGGATAGATATCAATCATTCTTAAACTTAACTGTATTCAGTAGATTTTGATAGTTCTTTGGGTAGTAAGATAAAGCAAGGTGTTTACTGTTTATGCTGAATTGTTTGTTAAAGACATGCGAAACAATGACAAAATCTAATTGTAGATTATAAAACTATACCTGTAGACTGTTTCGTTCCTTTTTAATAATATTTAAAGTTTTTATAAGCCATTTCTCTTCGGCTAATAACTGTGTTTCCTCAGCGATTTGCTTTTGTAATTTGTGTGCCGACATTCGACTCATAATTGAAATGGTTACTTTGTTCTGTTAATCCAACGCAAAACAAAACGATTCCTATTTGATATTTGTTCAACAATTAAAGAATAAAGATATTTCTAATGTTATTTTTTGTATGTTTACAATTTTCATGACAATCCAACAAATGTCATCCGGGAACGGGAAAACGTCAAGAGCAATGTCAAAATTCAAAACGAACAAAAGATGCGTTCGTGGTTCATAGCTGTATAACCAACGCCGTCATTGTATAACAAGCTTGGAACAATATAATATTGAAGCTCCATGCACAACCGTGAACGTGAATGTGGTCCTCGCGTTTATCACGCGCGTTTTCGCCTGTCCCTCGACGAGTATATTGCTATAATCATCATCGCGAAAATAAAAATAACTACGTTAAAAAAATCGACTTCAAAAACGGAAAAATAAAAAATAAAAAAGATTCGATATTATTAATTACTACATATTATTTATATGTGCTATTTAGTAAATAGGTTTGAAGTCGGTGACGAGCACTAAGCACTTAGTATTAAGTCCGTGTAAGCTGGTAAGTTTTACAATGGCTTGGCACCGACTTCAAACCTATTTAATAAATAGCATACATAAATAATATATAGTAATTAATAATATCGAATCTTTTTTTATTTTTTACTTTTCCGTTTTTGAAGTCGGTTTTTTCGCGACGTCAAAATCGGTCCAGTCGTTCCAGAGATAAACCGGAACAAACAGACAGACAGACAAAAATTGTAAAATAAATATTTTGGCATAATTATGTATCGTGTAAACTTCCATAATATGCATTTAATGCAGTGAAAAGCGGTTATTTTAATTTTAATATTACAAACAGACACTCCAATTTTATTATTGGTATAGAGAATAGACGATATTAATTGTTTGTATGTATTTACTACCCTATGAAATAAATCCGCCACTGCAAACGGCTCTATGAAACAAAGAGAAAACATTTGTGTTTTGTTTATTATAAGATTTTTACATAAAAACTCCAGTAACGATTTCGAAATACTATAGGTAGGATAAGTTCTAAATTCTATAGAAATCTATAGCAAGGGAGGTAAAATAAAAAAAAAGCGTATTAACAAAGAATTTAATAAATTTTCATCTTAAGTATACACAATAGTTATTAAATTTAATGCTATTTACAAATGGGTCATACAAAAGAAACATTTACAAAACAATCATTCGTTTACCGATAGATGGCACCAATGTTACCATGCGCAAAATATGTGTTGCAAATAAAAATATAATAGCAACATCCGTTCTAAAATCAAAACACTAGCTAAGGCTTAATACAACAATCTTTGAACTAAACGTCGCTTACGGACAAACTATTTCGAGTCAACGCTAACTTAAAAAATTTAAACATAAAAATAAAATATTCATATAATAATTTACGTTTAGAAATAGGGTAACAACTACAGAAAAATGCGGCTATAAAGAAATCAAATAATTTGCTCGCTTTCCTTTCAACCGTGAACTATAAATATTGATGAGGTTTAAACATTTATCATCAAGAAACATTGAATTAATTATACTTTTTTACACGTTCGTAAATGTGAATTATGAACTATATTAATTATTTAAGTCTAATGCATTCGTCCGCGTATAAATAATGATAACAAACTCCAAATAAACTAAATATTAGTCTTCATATGTTACAAACTTGTAAATTCTAGAGCCCTCAAAACCTACTCAAAAACATTACCATGTATTCAGTCTTTCCAAAACCATTCATATATAAATCATTTGAAAAATAAATACTTTTTTACATTCAATTTTTTTTACCGGAAAAAGCAAATTTTACAGCGTTATTTACACGTGACATTTTATGAAATCATCTTTGACACTAGTTTTTTTTGCAATAATGGCGGGAAATTCTTTTCACTTTATGGAACCAATATGGCGCACATATTAATTTTATTAAACACGGTTAGTAAGGAATATATTATTTTTAGAATTTGTACTAATTGATAAAGAATTTTACACAACAAAAAAAATATATTTGACAATATCTTTTATTTTTATCCTAATTAAAACTATAATTTAAAGTGAAAAAGACGATTTCAACACTACAATTGACCAAAGCTATGTGATATATTTAAAATTAATTAATATAATCACAACTTCCTTAATCGAAATTATCTTGAAAGCAATTTGGCTCTGTGAGGAAGACGCCTTGTGTTTATTTTGTAAATAAATGGAACGTGACGGGTGGTATTTTCCTATTTTGTACTAATATATTTTAAAAATCCACACAAAGTGAATCTTGAATCAGGATTTTAATATGGTACGTATTCGAATGCCATTAAAAATAAGTAATAGATTTATTTATTTATATACGATAAGCAACTAGCATTAATAAAATGTAAAAAGTCTGCATTTAAAAAACAATTGAAAAAAAAATCCTTTTTAAAGAATGTTTATTTTATGTATGTTTATTACATATGCGGGTTTTAATCCATAAGGGTGCTTATGGGTGTATGTACAGATAATACAAGCAATTCCTTTCCTACATTTATAGTTTATTTAGAATTAACTATGGCAGAGATTTACTATTTTCAAAGTTATATTAATTATGATTGGATAATTTATATTAATTAGAACAATTTTCAGGACAAGTATTTTTTTAAATAAAGGTCTATACACATAAGACGGACTTTTTTCAGTGTAGGTATAAAGAAGTGTATACACGATGCGTGCCTTTTTAAATAAAGCCGTGTACACATTTGCTTAGACTTAGAGAGCTCTTAGGGTAAATTTTAAAGATATAACTGGTTTGGACACATGTTCATTACGAATAAGGGCGCGTACACACAACACGTTCACTCTTAAGGATACTGTGATATTCATGTCATAAAGGGATGTATAGACGACACATAGTTTTCAAATATAATACACATTAATATACTTAAGGCGAAGCGTGATTTACCCCATAAAGGTTAGCACACACTATGCTCGTACCCAATAAAGGCGTTAACAAACATCGCTTGCATTCTAAGCGTTATACTTTTCAAGGTGTTCACACGCGCGTGTGTACTTTAAATAAGGAAGTATACACACGTGGTGTTCGCGTTCATTCGACATAAGGACACGTACACATAGTTTGCAGTTTAAGCGTTATATGTTTCAAGAAGGTTTACACACGCGGGTGTTCTTTTGATATTGAAAGGCGCTCACACATGGTGTTTGAAGCCCAAGCGATTTACAATATAAGGGTGAGTGCACACACGTCTGTACTTTTAACATGCTTTTAATGTGTTCATACACGACGTTCGCAGCTCAAGCGTTTTTTATTATAATGCCATGTACACACGCGCGTTTTTTTTAGATAAGGGGATGTTCACACACACGTTCCGCAGTCTAATCATTCTATATTTCAAAGCTGTGTACACACGCGTGTGCACTCCACATTAAGGCGCGTACACACTTCCCCACTATAGTTGTATAAGGGCGCGTTCACAGCAGTTCACAATAGTTTCCCGCCTGCGCGATATAAGGGCGTGTGCACACGTGCGTTCACGTGCGGTCGCACGACGTGTAGAACAGTATGTATGCGGCGCTAGACTTCACCTCGCTCGGCGATATTTCGGTGACCAAGTGGTCGTCGTATTTGTACCATCTGGAATGAAGAAGTTATTCATAATATTATCAGAGATTTTAAATGTGAAACCTAAAATTTGGCAACCATAATAGCTAGATGGCGTTGTGTTGTTAGGAAATTATTAATGTTGACCCAATATTAAATACGTATTAATATGCAATTAATGAAAAAAACCTATATTATGTAGTTACACACTACTAACAAAAAAAAGGGTAGTGTTAATGTTATTAATATCAATGCTATATCAATAACATTAACACTACCCTTTTTTATTGTCACATTAATAAGACTACCCAAGTTTATTTCATTACACTGTTATTATTTTTTTTACCATAAATCATTAAAAAAAAATCACTCACTTGCCATACACGCTGCTCTTACAGTACGCCGTATAATGTCCCCCCTCCATGGACCCATAGTGATTGGACACGGCGTACAAATTGTATCCATTCGTCGGACAATTTAGCGCCAATTGGCCCATATCCAGCCCTTCCAGAGGAAAATCTATATATGTTTGTCTTTTTCTATACGCATTGCACATATAATCCTTGGCATCAAGGTAGAACCGCTTGAAATGTATCACGAGTACAGGCGGGAGGCGAGATATGTCTAGTTTCTTGACGGCGTCGCGTTTTTCCTTGCACGTGGGGCAGTTCCAACCGGGAATGGTCTCCCCGTTCAGGTAGAGTTTGAGGCAGTCCTGTGGGGGGAAATAGGGAATGATAATATAATTCGTATTGATGTTATAAATATGAATGTGTATGTTACGCTTTCGCGTGAATTACAGTATCCATTTTCATGAAAATTGATGAGAAAACAATACTTCAAAAATCAATTTCTAATTTTGTAAAACGGCAAACAAACAGAACACATCGTTTCGTGGCATGAAGCAATTTTTCTAGCGGGCCAAGTAACATGACATTAGGTGGTAGTTGGTTTGTTTGTAAATGACATAGCGTGTGTCGTCATGTCAAAAAAAAGGTGTGTCATGTCATAAGTTGTACGCGGTGAGGCATGTTATAAAGTGGTGACGCGTGTCATGTTGTGGCATTGTGTAATAATGTGGCGCGATGTAGTGCAACGTGGCACGGTGTAGTGCAACGTGGCAGGATGTAGTGTAATATGGCACATTGTAGTGCAATGTGGCACGATGTAGTGTAATATGGCACATTGTAGTGCAACGTGGCACGGTGTAGTGCAACGTGGCAGGATGTAGTGTAATATGGCACATTGTAGTGCAATGTGGCACGATGTAGTGTAATATGGCACATTGTAGTGCAACGTGGCACGGTGTAGTGCAACGTGGCAGGATGTAGTGTAATATGGCACATTGTAGTGCAATGTGGCACGGTGTAGTGCAACGTGGCAGGATGTAGTGTAATATGGCACATTGTAGTGCAATGTGGCACGATGTAGTGTAATATGGCACATTGTAGTGCAACGTGGCACGGTGTAGTGCAACGTGGCAGGATGTAGTGTAATATGGCACATTGTAGTGCAATGTGGCACGATGTAGTGTAATATGGCACATTGTAGTGCAACGTGGCACGGTGTAGTGCAACGTGGCAGGATGTAGTGTAATATGGCACATTGTAGTGCAATGTGGCACGGTGTAGTGCAACGTGGCAGGATGTAGTGTAATATGGCACATTGTAGTGCAATGTGGCACGATGTAGTGTAATATGGCACATTGTAGTGCAACGTGGCACGGTGTAGTGTAATATGGCACATTGTAGTGCAACGTGGCACGGTGTAGTGCAACGTGGCAGGATGTAGTGTAATATGGCACATTGTAGTGCAATGTGGCACGATGTAGTGTAATATGGCACATTGTAGTGCAATGTGGCACGATGTAGTGTATCACGTGTCGTGTCAGGTGGCATAAGTTTTGCATGATATAGCGTGGCTGCGCATAGTGTGGCACGTTACTGTGCAGCGATGTATAACATATTGTGGCACGTTATTGTGCAGCGTGGCATAATACGTTGTGGCTATGTTGTGGCACGTTATTGTGCAGCGTGGCAAAACATATTGTGGCACGTTATTGTGCAGCGTGGCTTAACATATTGCGGCACAAAATTGCACAGCGTGTCACGTGTCACGTGTCACGTGTCACTCGTACCGCGAGCTCGCAGCGGGCCGCGTGCGCGGGCAGCTCGAGCGAGAGGTTGGAGAAGGAGTCGTATGTGGCGGAGCTGGCGGCGCACACGGTGCAGCGCACGGTGGAGCGGATCTGCCCGTAGAACAGCCGCAGCACGAGGCTCTCGCGCGACCGCGTGTACTCGTGCCACGCGCGCTCCGACGCGCCCAGGCTCTCCTGGCACACACACAAACAAACAAAATATTTAAACACACACATACAAAAAAAAAAGACGTGTGGCACTCGGGGACTGCCGCGGTAAAGCTATTGCATGCTATGCCTTCAAGCCACACCTCCGCGCCCGTCCCCGTGGAGAGCGTGAGGTTTTTCGTTACGCAATTTCTGGATTCGGTCCCCGCGCTCAAGGCCCGCGATAGAAGCTATGCAATAGCTTAAAAATACACATTTAATATATTTCGTATTGTTACATGCGCCAAAATAACACGCACGAAATGTCAAATAAACATGATATCACCTATAATCTCACCTAATATTCATATAAATCGTCCACATACGTTAAAACTGAAAAAAAAAAAACTGTGAAACTGATTAAAAAAAAAAACACCTTCGAATATTTTCTCATCCGTATCTTCCAACAAATGAAAAAGTTACAATACACAACCACAAAAAAATATACAAAAAACAACCATAAAAAACACATCTTCAATTACTTCTACCATACGAACAAATCATCCACATATGTAACAAAAAATATCTTGCAAGTATAAATGAATCATATAGTATCCTACAATCCCTTCCGACTTCAAACGAACCACCCACACACCTATAAAACACCAAAAACCTAAAAAAAAAGACGGGTTGCACTCCGGGAGTGCCGGCAGAAGTGAAAACTTGATTATTAACGTTGAGCATGTTTGATATCCATCCGTCTTACGCTTTTTCGATCAGGTCACGTGTCCTGACGCGAGTTTAAGATTTTATACCCAACGCCGCTAAAGAAGTTTTCACTTCAAAAAACACAACATATAGTTTAATATAGCACATACCTTGAGCGGCGGTTTGATGGTGAACTGCAGGTCGAGGTGCAGCCAGTCCATCAGTATGGTGAGGAACTCGTGCGAGTCCTGCTGCTCGCTGCCGCGGAACGTGCGCTGGTGCTTGCCCACCTCGTTCTGCGAGGAAATATATGTGGAACATGTGAAAAAATTACAAAAAATTGCGAGTAACCTCAAAAGAAATATGAAAATTTTTAATTTTTTTTGGACGCGTCAAGAATAATTTTGAATGAAAAAGAAATTAAAATTGTCAAAATTAAAAACCAATTGAACATACACCATTCCTTCATATTTATGCACTGCATATGCACTTAGCAATTTTTTCTTCCATAGCAAATTTACCGGATGACATGAATAAATTTTCCATACCTACGTAAAAAAAATTATAAGACAACAATAAAAAACTGCCACTCACCCGTAGATCCTTAGTCGCGATGAATCTATACTGTCCTGACCAGAGCGCGCGGACTACGGCCGCTAACTCTTCCGCGATCGCACCGCGCGTGCTATGCGATCTGACACAAATTGGAAAAAACTTGCATTTTTGAGATTTTTTCTACTAATTAACTATTAATTATGTACTAGGGATATGTAGCTAGAAAAGTAACTAATTTTAGAAAGGTTTAAACTACACGTAGTAACGTTATTAGTACCCCTTAAGATAAACGAAAGAACTGCACATCTAGATAATTATTTATTTAGGTGCTAATTTACAAAGCATATCTAGGTACTATACTATACGATCACACTCACCTATTAACGTGCTCCAAGTACTGTCCATTGCAGAAGTACGTTACTAAAATTGCCGTGTTGTTCAAACACTGTATTATTGAGTTCATATAGCATGTGTTACCGAGGTTCTTGAGGCCAGTTAGACCACGACCCTGCAATATTAACGATATTACTCCCATTCGAAAATATTAAAATAGAAAAAATTAAAAAAGATAAGTGATTATGCGTGTCATTGTACTTCTGTGTACTGTCATTTTGTGTGTGTGGCTTTTTTGTTTGATTGAGTTATTTTAAAATTGATTAATTAGTAGTGAAATATATTAACTGTTGAATAGTATATAAGTTTGATTTAAATAAAAACAGTATATATAATTTATATATACCTATACCTATATGTCGAAAAAATAATAGACTATGATAACAAGAAAAAATATGAGATCCAAGAATATTATTTATATGATTTTTAGTAGTGTACGTATTCGATCAGCCGTTCAAGTTCAAATTGTGTATTTTGTAATGAAATAAACGTTTTCAAAGTATCGTGATACAATTAAGCTTATGCACAGTAAGCCGATTTATCAATTTACATTACAATACTAAATTTATATGAAGTACAGTTGCGAACAAAATACATATTCTGAAATGCTATGTAACTTATTCTGTTCAAAATTGTGGCCACCCTACGTATTTCACCACTACGACCACGAATTATCTATAAATGTATCAATCTAACATACATAAGTATTATGGTACAGTTGAATAGAAAAGTGAAATACAAGTTGAAAAACATCTCTTTACATATCGAGTGTACACGTACAGTCGCCGTGAAAAGCCGTCTCTAATAAAACCTTATATGATTACACGTACTTTAGCTCGACCTTAACCTTTGCAGTGTAAACTGATTTACATCCACCGCCTACCTGCTGCCGTGTCGTACTGTATGTATCGCATTATACATCACTAGGTTTTACTCGCGGTATTTCTTGTTAAATAAGTTTTGTGAAATACTCACAAGTAGTTGAAAGTAGTGAAAAATTGAATAGGGAAGAAAAAACAAAACAAAAGTGAAACTAACTGCCAGACAAAATGTAAACAAGACCGTCACACTAATTACAAGGGGACATGGGCAGAGCCTTGCATTATTTATTCTCAGAGCCCAACTACTGAAGTTATGTCAAAACATGTATGACTATGAGGGTTTGTTATGGTGAAATTATTCAAATTGCTCTAGTGTAATTTTCAACACAATTTCAAAGATTTATTCGTATACAAAGTCTTGTTTAAGAGGTAATAAAAGTATATTGGGCACTAAATAGTGTCTGAAATGAGACCTAATTAATTTATTTAACGTATAATTTTCACAGTACATCAGCATATTTACTTTTACAGTTTCTATTTGTGATTGCTTATCTACTTAACAAAACTAAAACTTCGATTTTTTTCGCTTTTATGTGATAGTAAAATAAATATTTACTTACACGTTTGAAGAGCCATATGATGCTATGCGAATGCTTTAGCCTGACCTTCACTTTGTACACCATGCTAAGTGGGTCCAGCCGCATGCATGGCTGCATGGTTCGCAAAATCAATTGTTAATTATTTTTATTATAATATTCATTTCGATTTAATAACATGACTGTATTTTAGATTAAGTAATGTTTGGATTTGAAATAAAGTGCCATAGGGTAAAAGGGGAAATTCTAAAAATGTGTTATGTTTTGTACTTATATTATGTACTTGAAAAGCCACATCTAAGATACCCAGAGAAAAAAATACTTTATACTTAAAAACTGCCGAAAAAAAATAATAAAATTTCAACTATGGATAGTTTTATTAGACACGTGTAGAATGGGAAGTATTTTCTTAGGCGGGTGAAACCTCAACTTGTTTCATATAAAATTCATAACAGTGAATAACATTTCATTTAGAAACTACCCCCAAGTTTGTATTACCCTAAAATACTAAATTGTAAATTAATGTAATTGTTAATTATGTATTTCATTAAAAAATTCTACTTGAAACATAAAAATTACTTACATTTTTAAATCCCGAGTTTTAAAACACCGTCCTGTACTTGGATAGAGGAAAGACCAATACCAATAGCACAATTAAATATAACATAAATACCATAGCCAGTACATTCGGCAACATTTATGAATTATGAATTATCGATAATAAATTAAAACTATATTAAATTTTAATAAAAACTTGTTAAAGCTACAGTGGCAATAATTTAACTTTTCTCCGGACACGTTTGTTTGTGTGCGTGATCGTAAGACGTTATTCCGTGAGCATAGTTGTGATAGGACTGAGGGGATGTCTTGTTGTGCCCACCTCCCTCGCTGGGGGTGGCTGGGGTGAGCACGTCATACGATTGTTAAGGTGTATTAGCACTTTGATCGTACAAATATTGAATGGCATTAGTTCTGGATTGGCCTAGCATTTTTTTTTGCGTGAAATTGTTGCGTACAGACTGAGAATTTAATTAAAAAGTTTGGATACCTACATAATGCACGTGAAATTAAAGTATCACTCACAGATATTTATGCATATTTCGTTATTATTATCAGTGTAAAGGACGAGTACACGCAGGCGGTAACGGGGCTCCCCGCGCAGCGGCTCCACGTGTATGAGGCGGAATATTAACGCTGCACGTGGAAGAGAGGCGCACCGCGGTTTCAATGAGGCGCACCGCGGTTTCGCCTATCGCGCTGTACTCAGTACGCCACGTGTATTGCGTTTACACGTGGAGGAGGCGTGGCCTAGGCGGCAAATGCAAGACAGCCGCCGCCGCTTTGAGTCTCGCCGCCGCTTTTGGATGCCGCCGCCGCTTTGAGTCTCGCCGCTTTTGGATGCCGCCGCCGCTTTATGCCTCGCCGCCGGGCGGCCTCTTTGAATATCGCCGCCGGCGACGAATATAAATAGCCCAAATTTTCAAATTGAGTTCAGTTCGAGCAAGTGCTTACTCCAGACCAGTAGTGAATAAGTACTAATAGTGATCAGTTAGAGCAAGTCCTTATTACAGACCAGCAGTTAATAAGTACTAATAGTGATTAGGTATAAATTGTAATTGTAAAGGGAAAATATATGTATGTATGTCGAAGGAAGGGTTTTATTTCGACCACGAACCCCAACAAAATTATACAGTCCACAACAACGTGTGGTCCTTCGAGCCGGATAACAACGCGTGGCCCTTCGATCGCCGGATAACAACGTGTGGTTCATCGAGCGCCGGATACTTCAAGGAAGAAACGCTGCACGTGGAAGACCAGATCCTGCCGAAGAGAGGTGCACATCGGCAACGAGCTCACCTTCGAGGGACGAATATCGGCAAACCGGTAACGTTGGTACTAGCCTGCTGGTGTTTTTGATCGTCACCAGGCGAGTCAGGTACCTACCGACGGGGCCGCGCTGTTGGTACTAGTCCAATAAGGTGAGTCGTAAGGTTTTTTACGGGCAGACACGGGCCGCCAGTGGTGACCTAGTGGTACGCGCCGGGAATCAGGGGTGCTGGTCAGCGGAACGAGTCTGCCAGTATAAGCCTGCGGTGCGTCACCTCTTTAGGCATGGTGGTAACCCGCAGCCAGGGTGACGCTGTGGAAGTTGAAGACCGGAGCCAGGAGACAGAGCGTGTGCGGCAAGAACGAATGCGGCGGCTGGTGCTAGACCCGTTAGCATCGCCGTCTGACGCACGCTTGACGTCAGCCACAGAAACGATGGAGATCCCGCCGCAACCGCGACGGCATTCGCCAGCGAGATCCGCTAGATCGGTGCGGTCGTCGGCGAGTACGGC
This sequence comes from Colias behrii, assembly GCA_029959065.1. Lineage (NCBI taxonomy): Eukaryota > Metazoa > Arthropoda > Insecta > Lepidoptera > Pieridae > Colias > Colias behrii. The sequence continues at coordinate 10,089,468 of JARWMC010000020.1, forward strand.
GCGGCGGATTAAGGCGGCGGAATTAGAAGCGGCAGAGCGACTCGCCGCTATCCAGAGAAAAGAACTACAAATTGAGAAAGAACTAATAAATAAACGCTTACAGTTCGAGGTGTCCGCCATACAGGAAGACGAGGGCCTGCCGGAAGATGCCGTCACCGCGACAGAAGAACGAAACAAGGTGGACGAGTGGCTCCAGTCACATCCTGTGCCGAAGGATGACAGACACCAGCGATCCGAACTAAGAAGAGGAAGATCGCCGACGCCGACCAGACGAACAGGAATAGAGCAGCTGGCGGCGTCCCTAGAGAAGATGGCGCGACCGCGCCTACGCCACGCGGACCTTCCGATATTTTCAGGTGCGATTGAAGAGTGGCTGCCGTTCCGAGCAGCCTACCGGGACACAAGCAGCATGTACCAAGTGTCCGACGCAGAAAACATCCAGCGGCTGCGTACATGCCTGAAGGGGGAAGCAAGGGACGCCGTGGCAGCGCTGCTTCACACTGCTTCATCACCTGAAGCAGTCATGAAAACCTTGGAGCAGTGCTTCGGGAGGCCCGAGATAATTATCGACAGGGCCATGGAGGACCTGAGGAAGCTGCCGCGACCTGGAGCAGCGGCCAAGGACATCAACAGCTTCGCTGTGAAGGTACAGAACGTGGTATGCATACTTCAAACCATAGATAGGAAAGGGTATTTATACAATCCTATGCTAGCAAGGGAGATATTGGACAAACTAAGTCCGCACCTGCGGTCCAGATGGTGCGACTATGCATATTCACAGGAAGGAACGGCAGATCCGGAAATTGTGGTGCTGTCCCGCTTCCTGATGAGAGAGGCGGACCAGGCGCTCCGCTACACATACGCGCCGACGAGCAGCACTGCGCCAGCGCGCAGAGACACCACGGCAGCAGCGGCAGCAGCGGCAGTGCGACCTGCTCCACCAAGAAGGAAGTCGGCAGTATACGCCATAGTTTCCAGCAGTGGTGATGAAGAGGAGAAGAAAGAAGAGAAGAAAGAAGAGAAGAAAGAAGAGAAGAAAGAAGACTTCTGCCTGTGCTGCGGGCGCGACCACACCATGGTTGCCTGCCCGCGCTACGCCAAGCTGTCGGTGGATGAGCGGTGGGCGCTGGTGAGGGAAAAGGGCGCCTGCTTCAAGTGCGCCACGAAGAGACATCGGCGCATCTACTGTCGAGCGAAACCATGCGGCGTGAACCAGTGCCGCCGCCCGCATCATTCATCACTGCACGACGTAAGAAGAGAAGAGCCTGCTGCGTCGACCGAAGAAACCGTCATGGCGGTTGCTGACCGCGCAACCGCACCGCCCCGCGCCGTCCTGCTGAAGATGTGTCCAGTCACCGTCGTCGGCCCACGGGGGGAGGTATCGACGCACGCACTGCTCGATGAGGGCTCCACCATCACCCTCATTGATGAGGACCTGGCGCAACAGATCGGCGCCGAAGGTCCCGCCACGCCGCTCCGCATCCACGGGGCGAACATGGAGCAGATTGAAGAAGGAAGTCGACTGGTGACGGTGCAGCTGCGGGGGCAGAGCGACGGGACACTACACGACCTGCGCGCCCGCACGATGAAGAAGCTACAGTTGCATCAGCAGTCCATCCCGGGTTCCCTGCTTCGGTACAGACACCTGCGCGACATACCGGAACATGAGGTATGTTACGAACAAGCACGCGCGGGTGTCCTGGTGGGTACCGACCACTGGGAGCACATCGTGTCAAGAGAACTTCGGACGGGCGGCGCCGACGAACCTGCCGCCTCCAAGACAAATCTCGGCTGGGTGATACATGGAACAACGCCGCGTCGAATGATCGTCGAAAGGGACTACGTGCTTCATGTCCGAGAACAGCAGCAAGCGGACCTACGGCTACACAACCTGGTGGAAGAACACTTCAAGATAGAATCATTGAACATAGCCAGTAGACCGCGCATAGGTGAAGCCGACCGACGAGCGACGTCAATCGTCGAGATGACTACGAAGAAGACGCCGGGCGGGTATGAAATCGGCCTGCCATGGAAAAGAGATAATGTCCGCATGCCGCCGAGCTACAACGCCGCGCTGCGGAGACTTCTGAAAATTGAAGCAAAGATGGACGCCGCGCCGGAATTCGCAGCCGAGTACACTAAGCAGATGAACAACTTATTTGAGAAAAGGTATGCGGTTCCATGCGACGGCAGTGAAGGCGAAAGCAGCGTGTGCTGGTACCTGCCGCATTTCGCTGTGACCAATCCCAACAAGCCAGGGAAGCAGCGATTGGTTTTCGATGCGGCAGCCAAAAGCCACGGGACTTGTTTAAATGACGAACTGCTTGAGGGCCCAGACTTGCTACTATCACTGCCAGGTATATTATTTCGATTCAGGGAAAGGGCAGTGGCAGTCACGGCAGATATAGAGGAGATGTTCTTACAAGTGAAAATAAGACCCGAAGACCAGCCAGCGCAGCAGTTTTTATGGAGGGGAAGCCGACGCGACACGCCGCCACAGCACTTCAAAATGACATCCATGATATTTGGTGCAGCGAGCTCTCCGTTTATGGCGCATTACATCCGTAATCATAATGCGCAGCAGCACGCAGAACAATATCCAATGGCGTTAGAAGCGATAACAAAGAGCCACTACATGGACGATCTGGTGGTGAGCTACGCTGACGCAGAGGAAGCCAGACAAGCAATCGAAGAAATACGGACGGTGCACGCGGTGGCAGGCTTCAAGCTACGAGGATGGAACGCCAGCGATAGGAGCGTGCTGAGGGACGTGCCACGAGAACTGCACGCCAGCACACCAACGCAGCTGGGAGGAGCGCAGCCAGCCCCGAAGATCCTCGGGCTAATTTGGGACGCCGAGCAAGACGCGCTAGGATTCAACACAGCAATGAACAGGGTACCGGTGGAGGTGCGAGATCGCAAGCGCCCGCCAACCAAGCGCGAAGCATTAAGTGCGGTAATGTCAATTTATGACCCACTAGGCCTCTTAAGTTATTTCACCATCCGTGCTAAAATCATATTGCAGAGCCTGTGGCGCCTCCAAATTTCATGGGACGAACCAATACCTGAAGAAGAGGGCGAGCAGTTTGCGGGCTGGCTGGCGCAGCTGGAAGCGGTCGGCGCGCTACGTTTGCCGCGATGCTACGCAACGGACAACGTCGAAGACATCGAGCTGCACGTGCTATGCGACGCCAGTGAACAAGCGTACGCAGCCGTGGCGTACTGGCGTATGCGGCGAACGGACGGCAGCGTACAAGTGAAACTCGTCTCGGCGAAAGCGAAGGTGGCACCACGGCGCGCGCAGACAATCCCGCGCCTAGAGCTGCAGGCGGCGGTGATCGGCGCCAGACTCGCCGATCAGATAAGAAGAAAGCACAGGTATGACATATCTCGTACTTGGTTTTGGACAGACTCATCGACGGTGGTGCACTGGGTGCGCAACGATGCAAAGAGATACACGCCGTTCGTCGCGCATCGCCTCGGTGAGATTGGAGAACTAACACAAAGGGAAGAGTGGCGGTGGCTGCCGACTCATGAAAACGTTGCCGACGACGCCACCCGCCTAAGTTTCACCACGGGACATGATCGATGGTTCCAGGGTCCAGAATTCCTGACAAAGACGGAGGACCAGTGGCCCACGGAGAAGGAACTACGAGAAACTACGGATGAGGCTGATGTACTGCATGTAAGCGAGCTGCCACGGAAGATGGAATGGCTGCCGGATCCAGAGCGCTTCTCCAAATTCCGCACACTGGTGGGAGCAACAGCAAGGGTGCTCGCATTCATCGACATACGCATCAGACACACGGCGACGAGACTAGAATGTCGCCACCTAGAGCAAGCCGAACGGCTGCTGGTACAGCGCGCACAGAACGACAGCTTTGGAGAAGACATAAAGCGAATCAAGGACGCGCGCCCCATCAGCAGATCCAGTAGACTGTACAAATTGGACCCGGTAATGGAAGACGGCGTGCTGAGAGTAAGGGGCCGCATAAACGCAGCCACGGCACCCGACACAATGAAGAAGCCGGTAATCCTCGACGGCCGGCACAGAATAACCAGACTAATAGTGTTACAGGAACATTGTGCCGCCGGACACGCCAACCGCGAGCGCGTCACCAACGACCTGAGACAGCGCTACTGGGTCATCCACCTGCGGCCTACAGTGCGCGCTGTGGAGAAGAACTGCGCGCTGTGCCGAGTACGCCGAGCAATGCCGCAGGTCCCAGCCAAAGGGGACTTGCCGCGCGCTCGCCTCGACCCGTTCCATCGACCCTTCACCAACTGCGGGGTCGACTACTTCGGGCCAATGATGGTCAAGATCGGACGAAGAAGAGAGAAGAGATGGGGCGCGCTGTTCACATGCCTGACATCGCGCGCCGTGCACCTGGAGCTCGTCGCATCTCTGTCAACGGACTCAGCCATCATGGCGCTGAGAAGGATGGCAGCGCGCAGAGGGTGGCCTCGTCTGATGTATTCGGACAACGGAACGAACTTCAGGGGTGCTGATCAAGAACTGAAGAAGGCGTACAACGAGTGGGCGCCGGCGCTACAAGAAGAAGCGCTGCGCCACCGGATGGAGTGGCGCTACATACCGCCGGGTGCGCCGCATCAAGGCGGTGCATGGGAGCGGCTGGTGCGGTCGGTGAAAACCGCGCTCGGCGCGACACTACGGGAGAAGGCGCCGCCAGAAGAGGTGCTGCGGACTCTACTCACCGAGGCGGAGTTCGCGGTGAACGCGAGGCCGCTGACTCACGTGAGCGTGAGCCCAGACGACCCCGAAGCCCTCACGCCCAACCACTTCCTGTTGGGCTCCTCAACGGGACTGCCGACGACGGGGCCGTGCGACGAAGCAGACCGACGGACCTGGCGCGCCAGCCAGGCGCTCGCCGACCACTTCTGGCGCCGATGGATCAAGGAGTACCTACCGACGCTCGTGCCACGGGGGGAGGCGCGAAAGGACACGCGACGCCTCGAGGAAGGTGACGTGGTCATTATCGTGGACCACGTCTTGCCGCGCAACACATGGCCCATGGGGGTCGTGGTGCGCGTTCACGCCGGGCCGGACGACGCTGTGCGGGTAGCCGAAGTGAAGACCAAGAGCGGGATCTTCAGACGCCCCGTCAGCAAGCTCGTCGTGATGAAGGAGGCTACGCAAGCTACGCCGGGGGGAGGACTGTAAAGGACGAGTACACGCAGGCGGTAACGGGGCTCCCCGCGCAGCGGCTCCACGTGTATGAGGCGGAATATTAACGCTGCACGTGGAAGAGAGGCGCACCGCGGTTTCAATGAGGCGCACCGCGGTTTCGCCTATCGCGCTGTACTCAGTACGCCACGTGTATTGCGTTTACACGTGGAGGAGGCGTGGCCTAGGCGGCAAATGCAAGACAGCCGCCGCCGCTTTGAGTCTCGCCGCCGCTTTTGGATGCCGCCGCCGCTTTGAGTCTCGCCGCTTTTGGATGCCGCCGCCGCTTTATGCCTCGCCGCCGGGCGGCCTCTTTGAATATCGCCGCCGGCGACGAATATAAATAGCCCAAATTTTCAAATTGAGTTCAGTTCGAGCAAGTGCTTACTCCAGACCAGTAGTGAATAAGTACTAATAGTGATCAGTTAGAGCAAGTCCTTATTACAGACCAGCAGTTAATAAGTACTAATAGTGATTAGGTATAAATTGTAATTGTAAAGGGAAAATATATGTATGTATGTCGAAGGAAGGGTTTTATTTCGACCACGAACCCCAACAAAATTATACAGTCCACAATAATCAGATTACAGATGAAACTTCTTAGCAGCCTAATTCTGAAGGATAGTCAATTCGTTACCATTTTATGAGTAAAGTACCTTAATCTAACGTCCCTGACGTCCATAATTACTCAAAGAAACTAAAATTTTCTATTGAAATATTTTACACAGTCCTCAAAATCATCCTACTACAACCACATGTCCTTATCCCCCAAAACCCAAAACGCCCGTCACCCTAGTGATTGGTGCGTTCCTTCACATGTTTGCGGACTGAGACGCACCCCCCCCTCCTCTCACTCGCGCTGAGCGGACAATATTTACATTTCGTTACGATTACCCAAACCCACTGATGCGAAAAACTTCTGTTTGACATTCGTTTATGTGCGTATTTTTCAATTTTGACTTTTTTCATCCTATGAAATGTAATCATTACTAGAATTTTTTGGTTCAAAAGAATCATCAGGACATTTGCGGTATATACTGCACAAATATCATAGTAACATAATATCGAAAGTTTAAAAAAAAATTATTATCATTTTAATTTAGTTAATGTTTGTTGTAGCAAAAAACGTACAGTAAGTAAAGTGATCGACGCCTTTATATTATAAGAAGTCAAGGAGTATTACAATATCGGGGGCAATTTACACAAATTGTCGTCTATCTTTTCATTAGATTGATTAACAATATCAGAAGCAATTCAGCATTCGTGACATACCCCACTTCGGCGACCAATTAACACTATTACCTATAATAGGCAATTCCAAATGACCTATAGTACATTAGACATTATAGCTATGGCTTTAGCTTTCTGTCAAAAACAGCCGCCATAGTGTAAGTTAGCACGCACGCTTTCCGTAAAACAGCTAATAATAGCAAATAGCTGGATAGCTTGAGGTCAAGGTGTTGCTTATATGAATCTAGCTACGCCAACTTCTAGGCTATCCATCATTTATTGTGGCCATCGAATATTTTGTTCCTGACCTTTATAACGCTTATAGTTTTACTTTTATTTTATGAACGCGATTAAAAAAATGCATATAACAAAAGTTGAATAACGAGAGACATTGAAATTGCATAATTATATACTTCTTAGAAGGTGGCATTGAAAAGTGATTTATTTACATTGTTTCTTGAATATGTAGAAAATGGAAATATTTTTTTCTTGCATTATTTATAGTTTTTTTATTGGTTTAAAAATCACAATATCGTATTTAAATATCAATTTAGAATTAAGTCCAGTAGCCTAACAGGAAAGACAAGGTACATTATAAATAGATTAGATTAGGATACAAGAAAGGATATAGATAATTTGTGTTAAAAATTAAAATGTCATCAATTGTAATAATTACGTCGATACCAATTTTCCTCTATCCAAAGATAAATATAAATAATCCTATAAGTCTATGGATGGTCATAGAAGCCAATGAAAATTAATTAAAATTGTAGATCAGTTCATCACTTAAGACTTAAGAGGCACTTTAGATTTAATTTTCTTATGCAATACATGTAACATTTTATTCGTTGTTGCATGTTTTGGTTATTATTTAGTCAAAATGTAGTTTAGTTACATGATTAATAGCATTTCTGTTTTCATAATCATAGCTGCTGTTATCTGAAGTATTATAGTAATAGTTTAGAATATCAAAACAAAATACATCTGTAGTTTGACTGCATGTCTCTACCTATATCCTAATCAGCATTTCATATAACAACTTCTTATAAACCTATAGACCAGCCCTTAACCGTTTCCTTGACTTTAAAAGTGCACGGGACACTTCAAGAACCTTTCATTGAAGAAAATCGGATTTCCCCTGTACCAAGTATTACGTGATCAAGTGGATATTTCGATGACGAGGGGTGACGGGCAGTTATAAGGGACAGTTCACACAGACCGGGAGAGCATCGGCGCGGCGCGTGTTTTTTTCTTTCACACAGACCGGATCGTATACGCTTGGAGTCGGCCGGAATTGGAGCCAAATAGCTGAGGGTAAGAGCAAAAAGGACGCGCGATCGGAGCCGGTCACCTCCTCTTAATATTTCACACCAAGCGAGTTTAAACATTCTTAATGACCAAAGAAATGCAAACGAATTAAATAGACCTTACTACAAAAAGTAAAAACTTTGTTTTCAACGTGATAAGAATCTGCTCTCTCAGAGCCGATCTGTGTGAACGGACCCTTAGGAGGATCATGTATGTTCCTTTGAAGTTGGTATACATTTTGCATGTATTGTATTCCTTAACAACGGGATAGCAAGAAAAGATTGATGACTTGTAGATCGTGTATGGAAATTTGGAGATGATGTATCAATATAACATTGATATATGAAATTGTTTCAGTTATTTTTCGTACAAGAACATTATGCTAGAATTGGAAAGTTAGAAACAAAATTTGTAATGCATAATGTAGATAGAGATGTATGTTTCGTCGTTGAAACATAATAATGGTAATGTTGCAATATAATTCCGAATCGGTGGTAATTGGTAAAACTTTGTTATGGCAATTCAAAAGTGCTTCTAGAAGAAGTCTAATTGAATGAATAAATGTTTGAGTTTGATTAGGAGTAATAAGAAGTAAGAAGTGTAAGTCAAGAAAGCAACGACCTCCTGAGCTCACAAAAATAAGGGGAATTTCTACGTGATTCAAGAAAAGTGTCCTATCCCAATTTTCCCAAATAAAGAACAGGAAGTGAGTGAACGTCCGAAAATCGTATGAAACCCGACAAATCACAATGTTGAGCTAAGCGTATTAGCACAATCAAAGTCACGTGTGTTGCGGTGAGATTGCTGTGCGCCCACAGAACGTATTTAAATTATCTGCGCTGTGGTACAGTGGATAGAATTATATGAATAATTTAGATTTCAAAATACAAATCAGATAAAATTAATTTTCAAATTAATTTATTTGCCAAAAAAACATGGTATACATAGATGTTAACAATTGAGTTCCAGCATGTTCAGCCGTTATTAACAGCATGCAAATTATGTCACTTAATTATAAATCAAAATTTCATTTATTATTTTCATTATCATTACATTTACATTCTACAATCATTATTAACAAAGTCAATCAATCAAAGTCAAAATTTATATTTGAAGTATTCTGCCATTGTGTAAAAGGAACGCTCTGCGAGGAATTTCACTAGTTGCCATTTTAATTTATTAAGTGGCAGTGATCTTAACTCTTTAGGAAGATGGTTAAAAATTTTGATAGCCATTGCATAGCTATTCCTGTTAAGGAGCGCAGTTCTACACAAAGGCATGCGCAAACGCGTCGGGTCTCTTGTAATGAAAAGCGAGCTATCCTCAAAGGTTGTGAATAAGTTATGATGCTTTTTGACGATATTCGACGATATTGACGAGATTCAATTGACTTGCTACATTTGCTTTAATTAGCTGTAAAAATAAGTTTAATTGAAAACAAAACCGTTTAAACATAGAAGAAAAGAAACTCCAAAACAACTAGATAAATTTTAAAACTTATTTTACTTTGTCTAGTTGCCAGAAAAGTTTAAAAAAATATATTTAAATACTTGAAAAATATTTTAATATGACTGAATAATATAAAGTACAGATTGTAAGTAATTCTAGTCCAATGACGAATGAAATAGATGCTTCTAGTCCAATGATAATCGTTGGTAATTTATAATTGACACATGAGCTTGTCCAGCGCGGATTAGGATTAGTGTCGCCGCAAATCGTTATTCCACATAATAATATGTAATATGAATTTATTGTATTTTTGTTCCTCTGTGACTTTGATTCTTTTAGATTCTCTTCACCCACAATTGTTTACACTTTAAAATAAATATTACAATTATTAAACTGAATTGTTATTATTCTATTTGAACGATTTAAAGATAATATTTTCATATGAAATTTAACAGAAACAATTCATTTTAAGAATTCATTAGTGATCAGACTACAATTCAATAATTTACTTTCAGGGTTTCACCAAAGGGACATATTGCGACAATCACCGGAAATTTATCGCACGTTTTCATATTATAGCGCTTCTTAATACATTGTAATTCCGATTTATATCACGTGTGCTATGGAATCGTATATTAAATCCTCAGAACTAATTTGTTCCCACATTGTGTATTTTCTATGAGGTAAACTGAGTTTATATGATTGTTCTAAGAACATGGAAATCTCTTAACAAACAAAGTAATCAAGCTTTAAAAATAATCGATTCAGCTGAATTCAGTATTCATTATGCTGAATTCAGTATTCAGTATGCTGAATTCAGTATTCAGTATGCTGAATTCAGTATTCAGTATGCTGTTCAGTATTCAGTATCAGCATACTGAATACTGAACAGCATTCCGCAGCTGAATTCCGTATTCAGTATGCTGTCAAGTTCTGTGATTTACAACCACACACATTTATGGATGCAAACTAACACACAAAACGTTCATTTCTTACAACTCCACTTAGTTCCTAAGTTTATGAAAATTAACAAACATACATAACACAGAAAATTTGGTATATAATATCAAACAGATCACATGTGACCATCAAACGTGATGTTCACTGAGTGCGTACTTGTAATCCAATAAATGGTCACTACTTTGTGCTTTATTCCTATCTGACATAAATATCGTGACAAGCTGATAATAGTTTGATTGAATTAAAAAAAAAACTTCATCAATTTTCACTATATTGTAATTCATATTCAGTTAAGGTAAGTTAACATTGTAGTTATTTTATATTGCATTTTACTATTTCTTATTTACTAGCTGTGCCCTGCGGTTTCACCCGCGTGGCTCCACTCCTGTTGGTCTAAGCGTGATGATATTATAGCCTATTAATAGCCTTTCTCGATAAATGGGCTATCTAACACCGAAATAATTTTTCAAATCGGACCAGTAGTTCCTGATATTAGCGCGTTCAAACAAACAAACTCTTCAGCTTTATAATATCAGTATAGATTGCCACCAAATAAATACCAAACACGTGAATTTACCATACGAAGGTGTCAAAACCGAATTCTATTGTAACGATCACACGACACGTGCGTCAGAGCGTGTTAATGAGATTTGAGATTTCGTCGAAATTTCACCAATTGCTTTGGACACGTGTGTATTACTCCCACATAAAATGTATGTGAAAAAGGTATTTGTCTGTCTGTGAGTAAATAGCGATACGTTGGACACTCGAATAGGTTGGTAAGTTATTTTTTTTTTAAAGTTTAGTGTCTTTTTAACCGACTTCAAAAAAGGAAGGTTTACAATTCGGACTGTAGGTAAATTTTTAAACTTTTGATGGGGGTAGGAAAATTATTTTGGTAATAAAAAGTTAGATTTAAATTTTAAGGGAAAATCCACTTTACCAAAGATCTGGATTTGTAAAATAAAATTTATCAAATAAAACGTTTGACAACCATAAGTTTATAGTGTAAAGCCGCTCTGAAATTGGCATGAATCCTTTGAAATAAAATCGTGGTGTATAGGTTAATTAAAATATATTTAACACAACTCTTGACAAAGGTAAGCTTAAGAATTTATCAACCATAATATACATATTTTATTAAAAATATGATAAGCAGCTTAACCATACATCTTGTTATAGAAATATGTAGAACAGCATTTTCAATATAATCCCTAAGTTTTCGCCTCTTTCATAATTCATAATTTCAAGGCGAACAGCTGTCAAATACGCACACACAAATAGGATTAACTTGTTCAATGAAAATACACGATTATTAACGCTGAAAGTGTAAATTAATATGAAAATGTAAATGTTGATGCAGATGTAACTGTAAGTGAAAGTGTAGATATAAGTGTAAGTGCAAGTTACAATGTAAGTTAAATTTCAATGTCATTAAGTGTAACTCGAATGTATAGTGTTAATAAAGTTTCTTGCGGGCTCTGATCTGTAAAAACTGCTTTATGTAACTTTTAATGCAAGTGTCTGCGTATCTTGACATACTATAAAAATATAAATGTTACTGAAGGTGTAAGTGTAGATATAAGACGTGTAAGTTAAAGTATAAATATGTAACTTATGTAACTTTTAATGCAAGTTTCAGTGTAGGTAACATGTTAGAGCAACTTTAATTGCAACTGTCACTGTAAGTGTCGTATAACTCAAGTGTAACTAAAGTGTTAGCATAAACTCAAGTGTAACTGTAAGTGTAAATAAAACCCAAGTGTATCTGTAAGTGTATTACCCAAGTAAGTATAAGTGTAAACAGATTCACCACATCGCCCCAGACGGGCTGAAAACACCTAGTTTTTCCAAGTGTCAGTATAAGTGTAACTCCGAATTTAAGTGTCAGTGTATAAGTATAAGTGTAAGTGCACTCACCACATCCCCCCACACGGGCTGGAAGTCCCTCGCTTTGGCGAGCGGCGCCATTTTCGCCGGCTTCGTGCTGCGGTCGAACCGAGGTGCTGGTTCTTCTTCGTCTGATGATAACTATAGTGGAATATTTATTAATTATCTATGAAATTGAATTTTAGATATACAGGGACGATGAGGATCCGTTATCCTTAACGGGAAATACGTTTAAAGAATTTTATCGTAAGTATTGAGGTTATTTTAGTTAGTGTGTACAATTACAGTAACAATTTGTGAATTTTAATGTTGGGAAAGCGTCAATAAAAAATCGAAAGGATTCATAAATTTGATCGATTTGTAATAACAAACGGATCGAGTTTATGAGTCCCCATTAAAAACTAAAACTATGAAGAAAATGAAATTACCTTAGCGATATTTGGCGAAGATTGCGAGCGATTGAGCGCCGAGTTGCTGTCAGTGCCTGATCCAAACGATTCTGTGTCTTCTTCCTGCATTCATGAAAATATATTATAAATTATTAGTGTATCTACAAGTTGTAGATAGTTTCATATTATTATTCTTTACATATTAAATATTTTCTATATATTATGTGTATATATAGGGTAACAGTCGTACAAATAAACGAGTTCTAACATTTTATGAAAAGAATAAACTAAGAATAAGGAAAAATCATACAAATAAACACGTAATAAATGCAACCTAGTATAACGTCGTAATAAGTATTCATACTAATGCTATTTCGTCCTTATTCCGGCTACCACCCTAGTATAAGTCTGACATAACCGAGTTATAACCTATCTTTTAGTACATTGTGCTGTGTTTTACAAGTTTTAGAAGCAATTTTCAATCTGAATTTGAGATAATAGCAATGAGAGTAATACGAGAAGTAGAAAAAGTTGAGTAAATTAATAATTTCATTAAGTATTGAAATGAAAAATTTTGTATGAAATGTCAAAACATACGAAATTATGAAAAACCCTTTTGATATTTATAATGATTTATTTATTTACGGCATGCGCCAAACCATACATACTTATAACTTATTTCTAAACTTATCACAATAATATAATCTTTCGTTGAAAATATAAATCTTCTAAGCCTGGAGTTGTATGTTTTGAGTACCAGTTATTTGGCAATTCTCTATCTCAAGGTGGGTTTATCTTCTGTTCTCCGGATATTGGATAGCGTTCTCTTTCATTTGCTTGCATATTTAATGATATATTTAAATTATTTCCAATAAATATTTCAAAAATAAATAAACAGAACATCGTATGATGAAACTTCACAACAAATTCGACGAAATCAAACGAGCGTCAAAATGACAGCACCAAGGCTTAACCGTAGACAATTTCAACGTTTTTCATAATTTTGTGAATGAATTGCTACGTTGCCGCTTCGCGCCTATTGCATAGCGTGAGCATAGTTACATCGACGTTATTCCAAATTTATTTGTAATAAATTATGACATCCTTATTCTTTATTTATTCTAATCATATCTATTCATTGCATAAGGTTTGAATAAGCAAGTTTTTATTTGTACGGCTGTAAGTGTTTATATTTATTGAATATACGTTTTCATTCCAATTTCACGTAAGTGTATGTGTACTGTATACTCCTTTAATTACTGAGTGTGTGTGTATGTATCCTCCGATACCAAGGTAACTTGTTTTGCGATATATGTTTGTAATTTCCTACTGTCTGTTTATCTATATCACTTTATACTGCGGCTTCCTCTTATCCCTCGCATTAGCCAGCTTCCTTTTCCGCTCAGGTTCAATCAGCTCTGCTGCTATGCGAGCACGAGTGTGTATGTGTGTCACTGTGTATTGTGGTATATGGTACGCTATAGCTATCTATGTGTGCTTGTTTTAGTTTTAGTGCGCTCGTGGTGTACTATAGCGAGCTGCGTGTGTGCGTGTGTCATTTGTTGTGTGTTTTCCATTGATCGCGTGTGTGCGTATTTACTGTAGCTTGTACTATGAGTTGCGTGTGTAAATGCGTTTCTGTGTTGTCCGTGTTACCTTATAGTGCGCTCGTGTTGCGCAATGGCAGTGTTTGTGTATGTTGAATTTAATATGTTTGGTTTTATGGCATTCAAATGCTTTCTATTCTTTATAAATGTATATGTGTGTATGTGTCACCTTGAACTGCGGCTTCCTCTTATCCCTCGCATCAGCCAGCTTCCTCTTCCGCTCAGCTTCAAGCAGCTCTCTCTGTCGGTCGAGCGACCGGCGCTGAGCAGTGACTGCTGCTTTGCGTACGAGTGTGTATGTGTGTCACTGTGTATTGTGGTATATCACTATAGCTATCTATGTGTGTGTGTCACCTTGAACTGCGGCTTCCTCTTATCCCTCGCATCAGCCAGCTTCCTCTTCCGCTCAGCTTCAAGCAGCTCTCTCTGTCGGTCGAGCGACCGGCGCTGAGCAGTGACTGCTGCTTTGCGTACGAGTGTGTATGTGTGTCACTGTGTATTGTGGTATATGGTACACTATAGCTATCTATGTGTGTGTGTCACCTTGAACTGCGGCTTCCTCTTATCCCTCGCATCAGCCAGCTTCCTCTTCCGCTCAGCTTCAAGCAGCTCTCTCTGTCGGTCGAGCGACCGGCGCTGAGCAGTGACTGCTGCTTTGCGTACGAGTGTGTATGTGTGTCACTGTGTATTGTGTATATGTGTCACCTTGAACTGCGGCTTCCTCTTATCCCTCGCATCAGCCAGCTTCCTCTTCCGCTCAGCTTCAAGCAGCTCTCTCTGTCGGTCGAGCGACCGGCGCTGAGCAGTGACTGCTGCTTTGCGTACGAGTGTGTATGTGTGTCACTGTGTATTGTGTATATGTGTCACCTTGAACTGCGGCTTCCTCTTATCCCTCGCATCAGCCAGCTTCCTCTTCCGCTCAGCTTCAAGCAGCTCTCTCTGTCGGTCGAGCGACCGGCGCTGAGCAGTGACTGCTGCAATGCGTACGAGTGTGTATGTGTGTCACTGTGTATTGTGTATATGTGTCACCTTGAACTGCGGCTTCCTCTTATCCCTCGCATCAGCCAGCTTCCTCTTCCGCTCAGCTTCAAGCAGCTCTCTCTGTCGGTCGAGCGACCGGCGCTGAGCAGTGACTGCTGCTTTGCGTACGAGTGTGTATGTGTGTCACTGTGTATTGTGTATATGTGTCACCTTGAACTGCGGCTTCCTCTTATCCCTCGCATCAGCCAGCTTCCTCTTCCGCTCAGCTTCAAGCAGCTCTCTCTGTCGGTCGAGCGACCGGCGCTGAGCAGTGACTGCTGCTTTGCGTACGAGTGTGTATGTGTGTCACTGTGTATTGTGGTATATGGTACACTATAGCTATCTATGTGTGTGTGTCACCTTGAACTGCGGCTTCCTCTTATCCCTCGCATCAGCCAGCTTCCTCTTCCGCTCAGCTTCAAGCAGCTCTCTCTGTCGGTCGAGCGACCGGCGCTGAGCAGTGACTGCTGCAATGCGTACGAGTGTGTATGTGTGTCACTGTGTATTGTGTATATGTGTCACCTTGAACTGCGGCTTCCTCTTATCCCTCGCATCAGCCAGCTTCCTCTTCCGCTCAGCTTCAAGCAGCTCTCTCTGTCGGTCGAGCGACCGGCGCTGAGCAGTGACTGCTGCTTTGCGTACGAGTGTGTATGTGTGTCACTGTGTATTGTGGTATATGGTACACTATAGCTATCTATGTGTGTGTGTCACCTTGAACTGCGGCTTCCTCTTATCCCTCGCATCAGCCAGCTTCCTCTTCCGCTCAGCTTCAAGCAGCTCTCTCTGTCGGTCGAGCGACCGGCGCTGAGCAGTGACTGCTGCTTTGCGTACGAGTGTGTATGTGTGTCACTGTGTATTGTGGTATATGGTACACTATAGCTATCTATGTGTGTGTGTCACCTTGAACTGCGGCTTCCTCTTATCCCTCGCATCAGCCAGCTTCCTCTTCCGCTCAGCTTCAAGCAGCTCTCTCTGTCGGTCGAGCGACCGGCGCTGAGCAGTGACTGCTGCTTTGCGTACGAGTGTGTATGTGTGTCACTGTGTATTGTGGTATATGGTACACTATAGCTATCTATGTGTGTGTGTCACCTTGAACTGCGGCTTCCTCTTATCCCTCGCATCAGCCAGCTTCCTCTTCCGCTCAGCTTCAAGCAGCTCTCTCTGTCGGTCGAGCGACCGGCGCTGAGCAGTGACTGCTGCTTTGCGTACGAGTGTGTATGTGTGTCACTGTGTATTGTGTATATGTGTCACCTTGAACTGCGGCTTCCTCTTATCCCTCGCATCAGCCAGCTTCCTCTTCCGCTCAGCTTCAAGCAGCTCTCTCTGTCGGTCGAGCGACCGGCGCTGAGCAGTGACTGCTGCTTTGCGTACGAGTGTGTATGTGTGTCACTGTGTATTGTGGTATATGGTACACTATAGCTATCTATGTGTGTGTGTCACCTTGAACTGCGGCTTCCTCTTATCCCTCGCATCAGCCAGCTTCCTCTTCCGCTCAGCTTCAAGCAGCTCTCTCTGTCGGTCGAGCGACCGGCGCTGAGCAGTGACTGCTGCTTTGCGTACGAGTGTGTATGTGTGTCACTGTGTATTGTGGTATATGGTACACTATAGCTATCTATGTGTGTGTGTCACCTTGAACTGCGGCTTCCTCTTATCCCTCGCATCAGCCAGCTTCCTCTTCCGCTCAGCTTCAAGCAGCTCTCTCTGTCGGTCGAGCGACCGGCGCTGAGCAGTGACTGCTGCTTTGCGTACGAGTGTGTATGTGTGTCACTGTGTATTGTGGTATATGGTACACTATAGCTATCTATGTGTGTGTGTCACCTTGAACTGCGGCTTCCTCTTATCCCTCGCATCAGCCAGCTTCCTCTTCCGCTCAGCTTCAAGCAGCTCTCTCTGTCGGTCGAGCGACCGGCGCTGAGCAGTGACTGCTGCTTTGCGTACGAGTGTGTATGTGTGTCACTGTGTATTGTGTATATGTGTCACCTTGAACTGCGGCTTCCTCTTATCCCTCGCATCAGCCAGCTTCCTCTTCCGCTCAGCTTCAAGCAGCTCTCTCTGTCGGTCGAGCGACCGGCGCTGAGCAGTGACTGCTGCTTTGCGTACGAGTGTGTATGTGTGTCACTGTGTATTGTGGTATATGGTACACTATAGCTATCTATGTGTGTGTGTCACCTTGAACTGCGGCTTCCTCTTATCCCTCGCATCAGCCAGCTTCCTCTTCCGCTCAGCTTCAAGCAGCTCTCTCTGTCGGTCGAGCGACCGGCGCTGAGCAGTGACTGCTGCTTTGCGTACGAGTGTGTATGTGTGTCACTGTGTATTGTGTATATGTGTCACCTTGAACTGCGGCTTCCTCTTATCCCTCGCATCAGCCAGCTTCCTCTTCCGCTCAGCTTCAAGCAGCTCTCTCTGTCGGTCGAGCGACCGGCGCTGAGCAGTGACTGCTGCTTTGCGTACGAGTGTGTATGTGTGTCACTGTGTATTGTGTATATGTGTCACCTTGAACTGCGGCTTCCTCTTATCCCTCGCATCAGCCAGCTTCCTCTTCCGCTCAGCTTCAAGCAGCTCTCTCTGTCGGTCGAGCGACCGGCGCTGAGCAGTGACTGCTGCAATGCGTACGAGTGTGTATGTGTGTCACTGTGTATTGTGGTATATGGTACACTATAGCTATCTATGTGTGTGTGTCACCTTGAACTGCGGCTTCCTCTTATCCCTCGCATCAGCCAGCTTCCTCTTCCGCTCAGCTTCAAGCAGCTCTCTCTGTCGGTCGAGCGACCGGCGCTGAGCAGTGACTGCTGCAATGCGAGCACGCTTCGCTTCCACTTCGCGGGCCGCTGCTTGCTTGACGGCTGCGTATGAACATACGTTATACATCAGAAATTTATAAAATCATGTATATGGATAAAATATGTGTATATTTTTAAAAACATATCTATAATTTACGCTATACTCTGTCCATTATATTATTTGCTTTTTGACAGCTTCACGCCTATGAAGGATTGTATTGTCTATGTTAAAATGTCATACAAATAATTATTGTACTTCATGGACAGGCCCCGCACACTTAGTGATGTCTACACGGAATTATTCAATGATGGGTCGATAGATTATAATAATCGATAGAAATACTCTGTAAAATATATCCGATACAGAAAAACTCTTCTATTATGTTATATAATTTAAACATAAAGACAACCAAATTGTAAGATAGAAACCAATAAATAATAAAATATTAGTTTAGTTTAGTTTTAACATAAAATGCATAGATATGCATAGATATGTGGTCTTATTATTACATATCTCATTAGTACGTTTACGTTGTAATTATTATTTACGTACCTGATTCGATTTATGATAATATTTTGAATTTATAATTGAAATGGTATCACAATCGATAATCTTTTGTACATCACTTCTGGTATCACCCGTCGAGCTGTCAAAAAGCAATTCTTATAGTGGACAGACTATAAGTAACTTTATAAAGATTAAAAATTTTTAGAAAAGACATACAAGTCTTAAAAAAATTGTCGTTTCGCATTTAAATTTGTTCAGACGTTGCAAAATTCCAGGAATACATAAACCGTTTACATATCCTAATAATATAGAAACCAATATTCTTATAGAATATAATTCACTATTACTCAGTCCGTTAAAGAATGAGGTTAAAAATAGAGTCTATTATCCGTCTGTCAACTATTTTTTAACAAAAAAATATTAAGCGAACGAGATACACTTAAAAGTGCTGCCAATTTTCAATCCCTTTCATTATAAAACCGAGTTATACACAATAGTTTTAAAACCTATAAATCTAACATCTATAATAATAATACCTTCGACATCAGCATCAGGCGGCTGTTGCACTTTGGTGATGTTCTCCGCGAGTTTGGCCGCTTCTTCCCGCTCCCTGCGCTGGTACTCCTCTAGTTTTTCACGAAGGGATTGGTTCTCTTGTTCCTGGTTAAAGAGATATATTTAAATTGCATATTTTTGGGCAATAAATAAAATAAATAAATATTTCAGGACAATTTTCACACACCGCACGATCTGATCCCATACTAAGCTTTCGCTTGTGTTATGGAAACCAGATGGCTGATAAACATACATATATAATTTTAAATAAATACTTATATAGATAATTAACACCCAGACACAGAGCAAACATCTATGTTCATCACACAAATATTTGCCCCGGGTGGGAATCGAACCCACGACCTCTGGCTTGGAAGGCAGGACCACTACCAACCAAGCCAACCGGCCAGTCAATAGCAATGTTTTTAAAGTTTTTGCTTATCGTGTTACTATTATTTAGCATTGTTTTACCGAAGCTTTTCATAAAAAACATGCTTGTAAATTATTATAATGTTGTTACCGTTTGTCTGTTTGAAGTGACGTCATTTTACTCAAATAAACGATGGATCAGTTTTTCATTGGCCCATTCGTGCGCTATTTAGCAGTAACTAGTAATAGAAAAAAATCAATGGAATTTACGTTGTGATGGAAATAAAACATTTTTCTCTGTTTTTTCTTTTTTGATATGGTGCTGAAATATATATTTTTGCTCTATGCGGCACAAATAAAAATTAAATAATGTACATTGAAAATTCAAAAGCGCTTATAAAATCTAATTAAATAAAAAAAAAAACATTTCATTATATGTATCTCACCATATCATACTGCTTGTTCTCCAACTGCATCAGTTGCGAGATGATCTCTTGTTCGCGCAGCTGGTACATCGCGCGTAACTCGTCACGATTTTCTGTCTCGCTTTGTTGACGGGTTTTCTCCCAATCCTGTGTGGGAATAACCAAAATGTTAGTAAAATAATGGAATTTTGGTTATGGCTCATCTTCATGTATCGTCTGGTATAGTTGCAAGTTTAGGTGTTTAAGTTGTGTAGATGTAGGTGTTTATGTAAGTCATAATAATGGATGTAAAGTGTAAGTATAAGTGAACATGCAGAGAAAGTGTTAATGTGGTGTGTAAGTGTAAATAAAACTATTTTTATGCGTAATTGTAACTATAAGTGCAAGTGACACTGTAAGTGCAAGCGCAAGTGTAGAAAGGTATAAGTTTAAGTACAGAACTTAAGTGTAATTGTAACTTTAACTGTAAGTAAAAGTATAACTATAAGTGTTAGTGTAAGTGCAAGTGCAAGTATAAGTGCAAGATGTAAGTGTAAGTGCAAGATGTAAGTGTAAGTGTCACCTGCTCCGCCTCGATCCGCTGCATCTCGAGCGTGAGCGACGTGTCTGCGATCATCTGCTGCTGCTCCAGTATGGACTGCACGTTGCGGGCTCGTTCCGCGTATAATTCTACTGCCGCAATCTATAAAATACAACATTTTGTTTTACCTGAGGGAAACAGAGTTAAAAAAAATTGTTTTGAAGTGAAAACGTGGAAATTGAATAATTTCCAATGGAAATTAAATTGCTGTGAGAGACAGCCGGTCTTCCGATCCCCGTGAGTTTACTTGTGTAAAATCAAGAACATGAAAATACAAAAAGTAGTAAGTTTTCACTTCTATAGAGTTTATGACTGCTTAGGTTGTTTTATTTAATTTATTCAAAAAATATAACGATCAAGTATTGTTCGTAAAGATTGAAAACAATGAGGTGAATCTTTGTCGGTGAATCGGCAAAATGAAAGCGGAAGATAATAACAAGAAAAAGCATGGCAATGGCTGTATAAAAATTTAAAGGAATTTATACAATTCTTTGATAAATCAGATTTCACATACCTTACTGGATCTATCCACAACTGGCTCGCCCGGTTTGGGTCGGGTCACTGGAGTAGGTGGATTTAAATCTGACAAATTTGGATAATCTATTTCACCTGAAAATAACACAGATAATTTCATGTTATAAAAATTACTAGCTTTCCGCCCGCTTTGTCTAAAACATAATAAATTATATACTAAAACCTTCCTCTTAAATCACTCTATCTATAAAAAAAAACCGCATCAAAATCCGTTGCGTAGTTTTAAAGATTTAAGCATACATAGGGACATAGGGACAGAGAAAGCGACTTTGTTTTATACTATGTAGTGATTTACACAGGTTTAAAACTTGATGGCTATTGGTACCTTTATAACACGCTTGTAATTTCGTTAAATGTGTTTTTTGGTATGCAACACTAGTATCATCTGATTTTTCAAATAAAAGAATTGAAATACAACAATTCAAAACTAACAAACAAAAGTAGTTTCTCTTACTGCCAATGTTTACGCATAGACTATAATCTTTTTATCACTTATATCGACGAAATAAACTTCAAAATAATTTAAAATAAGCCCTAAAATTAGGCCCTTTTACTAATTATGTTTAACCAGATACCTACCAAGCATATCATCCAACATGATCTCCTGTGAGGGTGGCACAGCCTGAGGGTTACTGGTAAAAGCTGGGTATTTGAGCAGCCAGTCCTCATAGCCTCCCCATAGCGCTACTGGCTGTCTTGCGTATTGGACTTTTATATCCCACTGGAGTTAAGAATAAATTTACTTGTTTATTTGTCAATTTTATATTGATACATACAGTCGACTCTCGTTAATTCGAAACTCGAGGGACTCTCAAAATATTACGAATTATCAAGAGTTTGAAATATCAAATGGTTCGAAATTTGTGAGAGAAAATAAATAAAGCTTCGAATTATTAAGTGTTAATCAATTATGTATTCAAATTCGAATTCATTTATAATTTATTAAATGCTATTCTACAGTAACCGAATGATAACTAAACATACCAATTCGTGAGAAGTGTAAAGTCAAACTAATCATAACAAAAACAACGGCTCATTGAACAAGTTTGAACTTGTCACAAAATGTACCTACCTGACTACCTGCTTACAATCTTTCCGCCTCTTTCTCTCTGCAACTTTGAATTGTCGAGTGTTGGACGCCGATGAGTTCGAATTAACGCGTCGTTTTGTTATATAGCAATGGTATTTTCATTCGAATAACCAAGTGCACAAAAATGTATGGATTTAGTTCGAAATATAAAGAGATTTTGTAGGGACCTCGTGATAACTTTGAATTATAGAGAGGTTCGAATTATCGCAGGTTTGAATTAACGAGAGTCGACTATACATACTAAATGATATGATATTATCAAAAAATATATTATGTACAAATCATATGATCAGTACATAATATTATGAAACAAAGTCTTCCGTCAAGTCTGTCTGTTCCCAATAATCGCTAAAAGTATTGCAAACATTTTCATTCACTTGAATGTTTTGACTATATGATAGAGCATTTCTGATTCTATCCTATAGTAAAAACATTAAATTAAAATAACTAATTTTAAGTTTTAGTCAATGTGAGTGAAGACAGAATAGTTAAAAACTTTGTTGTTAAAAATATAATTGCTTTGTTATGCTTTTTCGCTTGACATGCTTTGTGTAACTATCATAATTTTCATCATTTAGTTTTACCTTAAGTAAAATAGTCTTCAGTAGATGCAATGGCTTCCCCGGTATCACAGTAGTGCTACTCCAATCGAGCATAACAATTAGATCCATACTCGCTCGCTCAGCCCAGACTGGCCGAGACGCGGCAGGTAGGTTTTGTTCTAGTACGTTAGCTGATTGACTGTAAAAAAAAATATAGTTATTTTTATGAAAAACTATAATGAATTTGAATATTGAGTATTGCCTAGTTAATCTCAGGTAGTGAAAGATATTAAAAGAGCCAAAGAGCTATTATTAAAGCGTTTTTTTTCCACTGTAGAAACACAGGATTACTTCAGGTTTTACTCTCACAAATTCATATTTATTATAATTTTAATAAGGAAAAACTGCTTTACATAAATAATCTTGATTATCACTACATAGTATAAAACAAAGTCGCTTTCTCTGTCCCTATGTCTCTTTGTACGCTTAAATCTTTGAAAATACGCAACGGATTTTGATGCGGTTTTTTTTAATAGATAGAGTGATTCAAGAGGAAGGTTTATATGTATAATAACATCCAATAAATAGTGGAGAAGTACTGTTATTTTTGAGGTTTCTAATGTGATGTCGTAAAAAATTACATATTTTCCGCTTACATTGCAAACGCAGGCTGAACCCTACGAGTTTTATCAAAATAATGTACTAAGTATTATACACATTGAAAAGGTCTATAGAAAAGTCCGTGATGGTATATGTCTATCTCTTATGGATAACCCACAATAACTTTTTTTTTGTCATCTACTTTTTACGACAAATAATGGCTAATTTTCGAAGCGATTTTAACCAATACAGCATTAATCCTTAACCAATTAAATACCTTGAATACATTGTTCATTTAATATAGATCTATATGGCCCTTTACACCGTATGATTTAAGTGAGTATTTTCGAAGATATTACAGATTTAAAAATTGCGGGACGTAGCGTTTGCGGCGGTACCGGCCGGCCGCCCGGCTATATATTTTATACCCGTGCGAAGCCGGAGCGGGCTGCTATGTTTTTATATACAACGTTCACAGTTTTTCTGTAGTGTATTTAGTATCAGCATTGCACCCGTGCGAAGCCGGGGCGGGTCGCTAGTTATATTATAATTTACTACATAAATTATTGAATAAAGAAATGTTTGAGTTTGAATATTCATTTTTCAACACAAAGTAGGTGCTTGACGTTTAGTTGAAAAACATATGCCTCTATTACTTTGCTTTCACGTTTTCCATTGAAAATTATGGTTATAATAGTAATTGCCTTATCCAATGTTATATGCATATTACAAAACTTACCCAGGTGAAATCCTCTCCTCTGGCACACTAATACAGGCAGGATGATTTATGTGTGACTCAATGTAATCATTGCCAGGTCTTGCATCCAATATCATAACCTTCAGCTTGCCATTCTTCAGTATTTGGTACAATTGATCGCTTTTTATAGTCACTTCATCGGGACCTGAAAATATTTCAATAGAATTATTATAAACTTGCATAAATAATTTTCCAATGGGTTAAAAATAATACATTATTACAATATTATATTTCTTATTTCTTTTTAATTGTAGGGGAGGAGGCTGGTAAAATTTAATTGATCACACTTTTATACAAATTTTTATAAGTTGCAAACAATACTTTTGGTAGTAAATTAAGTTTCTACCTACTTCAAATTCAAAATTCTACATTTTTGCATTAAAAAATTTGTCTGACCTGAAAATTATACAATATTTACAAATTTTTAATATAATGTGTATAAATATGTTAATGTTCATTACCAGGTAGACCCAAAACTGGTGGTGGCTCAGCAGCAATGTCCATAGCTTTTTTGCGATTTTCGTCAATCTTTTGTTTGATTAATTCATTTTCCTGTATATCCATGAGGCGTTTGTTTTTCTGCTCTTTTGCATACCTGAACAAAGAAATAAGATATAAAAATCATTGTGAAGTTTTAATGTTTGTGTATGTTACTTTTGAAGATTGCAGTTATCAAATTGTATACATTGGTGCAATAATTAACACACAATATTATTAAGAATTGGTTTTATTACACACTCACCTTTCAATGAGACTCATTTTCAACTTTTCAGCAGCATCTATAGCCTTGTTTGGGTTCTTAGCTCCGAGCATATTGTTGAAGTATGTTTTGTCCTTTAGATATTCTTTATCCTTACTGATATATGCGATTACACGGAGGTATTTCATGAAGTAGACGTACGAGTACTCTTCGTCACCCTTTGCACGGGCCTCTTCAGCATTTTCAAAGAGCTTTTGGGCTGTCTTGCATAGCCTGCACATACATGGTAATATTATGTTATTATACAAGTACTAAAATTCGTAAATTTTTATTAATTAGATACTTACAAAGCTGCTCTTTTCGATTTTAAGTCAGGTACATTGTGTAATTTGTCTAAATCTTCTATACACTTCCCCAAATGGAGTTGTAAACGACGCGTCTCCGTCATATTTAGAAATTGGTATCAGCGATGATACGGAAGAAAATAAGTGAATATAAAGTCACTAGGACGTTTGGAATTACATTTGATATCTAAAACGAAAACACTGGGAATGTTGCAAACTTTTATTAGAGACAAACAAAAATTCTACGGATTAAAAATAATTAATCTCAATTTGACATTTTGTCGTTCATTTGTTCGAACGTCATTCGTTCTGTCGTTCAAACTTCAAATTGTTTTTTTTTTTATTCGAGCCAGGAGGCTGGAGTATTGGATTTTGGATCTTTTCACGTATATTGAAAAAATTTTAATATGTTAAAATATTTTAACACCCACACTGTTTAATTTTATATAATTATTGTAACTGATATTTTATATATTTTGAAATAATCTTGCATTTTAATTTATAAAATCGTGTAAATGGAACTGTCGAGAATGTAACGTTGACGTATGTTGAAAAATTACAAACACAATAGCCCAAGGTGCGCAAGTTTTCATGCGCAATGAAAACTTCCTTGATTCTGCTGGTCGATTGCGGTGTTCCATTTAGTTTTTCAGCTGATTACGCTTTCATCGGGCGCTTCGCAGTCGACGCGTGTGTCATGTGCGAATCTCTCGCAGCGTAGTTAGAATCGAGTGCTTGTGTCGTGTAGCTATCTAGTGGCAGTGAAAATGTTTTCAGGACTCACAAATCAGGTCAGTTCGTGGATGGGAGCAGCTAAAGGCGATCCCCAAGATGAAGAGGTACCCACCCCAACCAAGGACGCGACTGTAGAGACTACGGCAGAAGGGGACAAACAAAGGTATATTTTTTGTTTACATTTTTCTTTGATCATATAAAATTCTTTTTAAAATTTTATAAGCGTCGAGAGAGCTTGGAGTGTACAGAATAAGAAACGTATAACTTGATAATAGATCGTCAAAGGCTTAACATTTTAAGGGAGGGACCGAAATTTTTATTCACAGTGCATTCCACATTTCGGTAATTCTGCGCAGTACAATAAAATTATAACGAAATTGCGACACGAATAATTAAAATCGTGGATCATTCGCATGTTGCATAATATGAAATATTGATCCACATTGAAATGGGGTCAATGAATTTTTGGGCTGTTTGCTCTTTTCTTCTTATTGGAATCATTTAGGAATAGCTTTTATACAGTTATTAATTAATAACTAATAATTTTGCTTCCAGACATTTCTAAATGAAATTTTTTCAAAAATTTACATAAAATTTTCTTGCAGTCCAACCAAGGGAGGCAAGCTGGACCTCATCACCAATGTGAAGTCTCAAATGACCGGTTGGCTCGGCGCCGGGATCCCCATCCCTGGTCTCCGGAAAAATGAAGGCGCACCCTCCGAAGTTCCTGAAGCTGCTCCGGTGGAAACCGCTGAAGTGGCCGAGCCCAAGCTAGAGGCAAAAGAGGACGATGACAATTCTAGGTACATTAGGTATGCGGGGTTTGCAGATTGAATGAGTTTGCTGTCCAGAGCTTCTTGGTGTGTCATTTCTTATCTGTGCTTTCGAAATTTAAAAATATCTGGCCAGAAATTGCATGCCATAAAAATTCTTTTTTCAAAATTCATTTCGCTCACCAAGCTTTTCATTATGGCACTATACTTCATATAGATTAAAAATTGGTAGAATAAGCACAGATTATGTAACATTACTTAATTGGATATATCTTGGCACTGTTTCAGAGATGCATGTTATTTCATTTACATCAAAATTGTATAACAATGGTAACTTAAATCACTTATTTCAACATTTTTAACATATTGGTATTACATTATGTACTCAGTAAAATATCAGGTTCTTTGAATTTATCAAATAAAGAAACATTGTAGTTTTTATAATGTAAACTCATTTTTTCTGCTGAAACCCCATTTTCTATCACCATTGTTAGTAGTGTTGTGAAAATTATTAAAGGTTGAATTTCTTTAACTGTTTCTCATAATAAGTGATAATTGAAATATTTCAAAGTCAAACACACTTACATGATAAGGTATAAATTACATAAAAAATTGTCTATGTGAACAATGGGCATATACTTTACTTCTCATATTATATGTATAACTGAAAAAATGTATGAAAAAATGCAATAGGAAAAGCAAAATGAATATCAATAAAAAAAAACAGGGTGTGGTTAGGATTTTTTCAATAGGATGGGTTGGTCCTATACTTTGTTATTTTCATTTTCTACCTTGCAAAAACTAAGAAATACTATGAAATTACATTTGTTCTATGAACAATCCTTATATTTTATGACTTATAGCTAAAGCATTACATTTAATGTGGTAAGATTTTATGTCTAATTGTGATTAGGTAACCACACCCTCTTATTAAAATAACATTTTTTCATTTTGTAAAACATTAACTTTAAAAAAATAGAAAATATTACATTTTCCTTAGCTTTCTGAGCTACCTACAGACAAATATTTTGCAAAAATCAGTCATATTTCTTGAGAATACATGTAAAATGGAAGCTTTGATGATAGCTTTGGCAGCGACGTTTTATATGTAATAATCTAGGTGATATGCATACAAATCTTATTAGATTAAGAGCATGAAGGGAAAATTCGCTTAAAAATTTGGTCGCTTTGACAGTAAATAGATGACTTTGCTGTGTTTTTTCGTAATTCTGTATCAGTATAATTTACATGAAAATGAAATAAAATGTTATTTTCTGATAAAGTTCTTCAACAGTTTTTATAATACAATCAGGGAAGAATTAAATGATGCTTAATTTCTCTTCAAATGTTTTTCTAATCTAATCTTTTATATATTAAAAAGACTGACTCTTTAAAATTCTATTGTAATTTTTCAAAAGTAGGACCTTAATTCTTTGTGACAACTATAGTTTTTTTTTACAATCAAAAAATTTTTTTCACAAAATCCACTATCGAAAACAAGTCCTTTTGACACACTGTACGATAGACCATATTTTTTTTGAAGTGAAAACTTCTTTAGCGGCGTTGAGCACTTTTTCTATAATGGGTATAAAATCTTAAACTCGCGTCAGGACACGTGACCTGATCGAAAAAGCGTAAGACGGATACCATTCCAAAATATCAAACTTGCTCAACGTTAATAATCAAGTTTTCACTTCTGCCGGCACTCCCGGAGTGCAACCCGTCTTTTTTTTTTACAATCAAAAATTTTTTTTTCACAAAATCCACCACGGGATACAAGTCCTTTTGACACCATATAGACCACATAACATGTAAGTACGTGCATACGTAACATAGCGTACTTGCAGCGCGACGGGCGGCGCGGACAGCCGGCCGGGCTCCACGGGCGGCACGCCCACCGACGAGCAGCCCGCGGGCGTTGGGAACGGTGAGCGGTTTTGTTTAGTATTGTGTGTTTTTATGAAAATAGTGTTTTTTTTTTTGCTAGGTGCTGAATTGAATTAGTCGCGTATCTAGTTAAATATACAGTATGTTAAAAATTTGTCTTTGAATCTTATGTAAAATTATGATTATAAATTTATAAATTTATATTTATAAAGCATTTGAATGCCTTAACCAAAAATATCAATTTCAATAAAATTATGATTGTTTCATTGATCGATCGCAAACCGCTGGATGAAGCTTGCAGTGTTCCGTTTTGTAATTTCGTAAGAAAACTGGAATTTTGTCAAATTCTGTCAAAATATTGCAGTCTTTTTATCCCATTATCACATGAGCGATGAAAAGGGCATAAGTAGAATAAAAGTTCAGAAAAAAATCTAAATCGTACAGAGCTTTTTCATACGAACTGTTAGCTTTTTAGAGTTAGATTTTTCTTGTAAACCTTTTTTTGTATTTTACACAGTTAAAATTGTGTAGTTACAATGAATTGGAGTAACACGATTACCATTTGCCCGTTATAAGGAGCTAGTTTTCGTTTTGCTCCCAGAATTGATTAGATATTCATTATATACTACCCCTACATCAAAACGTATTCCTAATTAACTATTTAGGTGCATATAGGTAGAATTGAATTTCATCGTTTCTAGCATTTTGCACAAGGAATTGGGTCACATTTTGCGATACGTCGCGGTCGCTCTTTGTAATATATGTATTTGTTTGCTCAGAGAGAAAGCTGAATGTTGAAAATATACCCTTTAACTGAAGTTCTGAAAACCACAGTTTCGTATATCATTTTTTGTTTCATCTATTTTCATAGTTTTGTCTATTTTAAGAATGGATTACGCAACTCTTTTACTTTAAATCCGGTATTGTAAAATTATTTTAAAGGAAGGTAACAAAGGGATGCAAATTCAAGGCAAAAATAGGTGCATTCTCTGGTTCAGCTAGTAATTGGCTAGTAATTATCATTTATATTGCATTATCGAAAATTACAAGGTACCTAACAAACTCACCTTACCTTGTAATTTTCGATTTTAAATCGTGTATCGTGAAATATAATGATCTAACTAGACTTCCAAAATGCAAATTTTTTTTAATTTGATGAAATTCAATTCAATGTACATGTACCTTTATCATATTAGCTCATTAATTTCGTTCAACATTTTTTATTTATTTCGTAGTTGCTATTTGTAGTGTTCTTTGTTTTCTGCACATTTTCAGGTTCATCACACAGTAAAAAGATTTTCTCGGTAGACGCCATAGACGTGCCCGATATGCAAGAATGTTAGTATTGTTTTTATTTTTTATTTTATATGCATGTTTTTTGTTTGTTATACCATTATTTTTCATGCAATATCTCTATCAAAAATATAAATTTATCCGCTTGCTAAAAATAACGTATTTGCATGTGCAATTTGTAGTAGGAGAGGAACGTTGATTGAAAAATAGTAAAAATAATACGCTAACGGTTTTCTAGTTGCGTAATAAAAGTATCCAATGATGCAGAAAATGAATGGTTGTTGGAAAAACATATTTGGCTCACAATTTTGATTAATCGATAGAGGTTAGACACCTACTTGGCAACGGATAGGTTTTACTGGCAATCAGTCGATACTTTTGACTAATTCGTGCCAAGAGTGGCTTCTATGCCAGTGACTGAATATATGGACACTTATGTAATAGCCACTTGGATATGTTACCCAATGAATGACACTATTTAAAGTATATTAGCATTTAACACCCTGTATATACTTGAATTAATGATAAGATTTGAATTTATTGAAAAATAATATGTAATAAACTGAACATTACAACTAAATAATTATTATTACATTATTATATGCGTTTTTGTGGCTTTAACATATCAATTTTTAATGTTAGCTAGCGTTCATTTTAATAAGATACAATGATATATGATACGAGTCAGTTTTATAGTAGTATTGGCAACTTGGCAAAGAATAGATATCATTGCCATAGGTAATAGTTCATTGGCATCCATTTCGTAGTATCAGGTCTCTGCCAAGCCGATCTGACAAGATGCCAGAATAAAAAATATCATTTTTCAACAAAACTTGTATTTCATTTCATTTAAAAATTAAATTATGTTTACCCTATAAATGATGCTAAATTGAGTTATGTTCAAACTCTAAGGAAATAGGTTGTCTCTTTAACAAAATCGATATTCTAAGAGGTGACTTGGCAACGAATAGGCATAATCGACGAAGTGTATCGACATTTGCCAAGTGTCCAATTTGTGCCAAGTATAATGCCAACTGGCAAGAAATATGTCTAATCAATTTAATTTACTATTTTATTGTCTTTTATAGACTTGATAATTTGAACACTACCTTTTTTTAAATCATAATGAGGATTTCAATAAATAAATTATTTTTTGTATTCTCAACTACATTTTGTGGTAACCAGCACTTACATAAATTACTGAATTCAAATCCATATTAAAAATCAATTCGTTTATAACAAAAGTTACTATAATTCCGAACAACAAAGATCAGATTAAAAGCATTCGTTTTTTTACTTATAATATAATAACATATCCAAATAAAAATTTCCGCTTTTACAAGCTTTGATTTCACGCGCTGTGTTAATTTGTTGGGGTGATATTTTGTAACTAAATTTGAAAAGTAATTGATCTGAAAGTTTGCGTACGTGTTTTGATGGAATGACTGTTTGATTTATTATTTGTTGCGAGATAAACTTTTGCAAAGAACCAAGAACATTGTATATATCTTGATATTGAAATCATTAATTCTTCGATTAACATTTTTGTTTTGAAACAGTTATATCTCACTAAATGCTTATAAATTGGGCCGTGTAATCGATGAGTCTATTTACTTCTATTGGAAAGCTAAATATTATAATTTATTATTTTTTTGCTATTAATTTGTTATTGCCACTTTTTTATTTAAGTTTATCAATCAACGCATGCTCATTTCCACGGTTTCACAATTTTCTTCGCAATTCAATCACACTTGAAAACTTAATCTGTAATAAATCTTAATAAAAATAATGTAATCGCGGATTCTACACAATGCCAAGCACGTGGCGACATAATAGAACCTGGATATTGTATTTAACAGTGACCACGAAAGCAGTGGCCGGCGCCAAGTCGCTCGGCAACTTCCTGTACTCCGCCGTGAACAAGGCGGGCGCTAAAGTGAGCGAAGCGAGCGCCAAGATCAAGAAGACCGTCGAGGAAAACGTGAGTCGTAGTATAGAATTTATTTTTCAGAAGACGAGAAGATTTGTCCGTTCGTTTGCGGTATTATTGTGTAATTGAATGTGTATAGTTTTGTTCGTTTTGGACACAGGACTTCATGTGTATCCTGTAACGTAAAAGCCAGGAACATGACTTTAATAAGTTAATATCAAACCATTAGTTATAGCGTTTTAACACTGTTATTTATACGATACGTCAGACTAACGAGGCGTAACAAGAAATGCGTACAACTAATACCTTTTATCCTGCAATCCCACATGGCAAGGCATTGTTCCCTCGAACTCAACCTAATGGATCGTTGACCCAAAAAGCCGGAGAAATCTGTACCGTCACTGAAACAGACGATTTCCCTGGACGTGGGGCATAAATAACAATTTTGCCCCCATCTCTCGTAGCAACGGTTTCAACGGAATTAGTTTTATGCTTTTGGGAGCAGCGATGAACTTCTCGACGTAGATTAAATCCCTTGAGAATAGGATATTGAAAAATTTGCGTTTCGTTGTTTTTCGGTGTTACGGTGTTTTTATTCCTGGCAGGCTGAACTCTAATTTAGTTAATGAGACCTCCGAATTGTATAGAAGTAGTAGTGCCTCGCATCGCTTTTCCGGTCACGTTTTAACGCTAAGAGCTTTATGCTTCGAGATTACGGCTAAGGACAATATAAAGGCAACCCTATCTTGAACTGTATCTGTATATCTATTTGACTTACAGGGAACAAGGGAAGGATAAGGAACGAAATAGTTTGTTATAGAGATCTATCTATTTTAGTTTACCACAGGCATTATGGGCACAAAATTAGTAAAAATTAAGATTTTTTATTTTTTATTACATTTAATTCAAATGACAGATAGTAAATTGTATAGACCCATAGAATATACCTACTTTTTACAAAATGATTTTTTGTAAAAAAAAATCTATAAAACTTAACTGACTACCCACTGACTACCACTACTAACCCACCTACTTACTGTTCTGCCTTAGTTATAGCACTTAAACTAAAACACTTCACACAGCGGGTTGCCTGGAAGAGATTACTCTTAAGTGACAAAGCCGTCCTCTGTGCTGGTCTACATACATATAAGTTTTAAAGATCTTTTTATATGCAATCATAAAGTGTAATAAAAATAGAAAAGCACTCCTCTAGAAATCTAGTACCTTACTATTAGAATTTATTCATCATAAATATATTTATTCATCTGGCTACACTTGTACGCGTCGCCGCATTCGATTTTATTGCGCGACGTTAGCTACCAAATGAGCTGAATGTGAAGTGATTTTGTCGCCAAGTCAGCGTTAGTCGCCTGTAATGGAATACCCCGTGGTTTGGATATTGTGTAGTAGATTAGAGAATTAACTGGATATCGTCTGGTATGTATGTTTAGTTAGGTATACGTTGATAACACATATTGACGGTAAGACTGTAGTTGGACGGATTATTTATAAATTTTCGGTGTTTCAGCGGATGGACAAAAACTAGGAATAAAATAGGACTTTACGATGGGCAAATAGTGTAGCGTGTACTCGTTAATACTAAAAGTCCGTATTTATTTTTAACCCTGACCTTTCGGTCAGATATATAATATAGAAGTGAAATGAAGTTATTACTTTAGAGTTTTACAAATATGGAGCTGGTAATTCTTATACTCCGTTTAAAATTTCAAAATCTTACCCATTAATAGCTTAGTATTAGGTGGACAGAGGAATATTGATTTATCTTTTCCACTTTTTCAGTCATTGAGGTTCATAAAATTAATTGTCGGAAACATAAAATGGTCATTATCGTATTTAGAACCATCACATTTATGACTTTTGGAGGTGAAATCAATCCATTCTTTATTGATAATAATAAACAGAAATTATCTATTAATGAAAAATTACTTTCACTCAGAAGTGCCAAGTTTTTCCTGCTCTGCATTTTGCTCTAAAGTATTTATATTGCTTTGCACTGTTCATAGATAAATGTTATAATGCGAGAGCGTACTGAAAGCACCGTTGTGATAAAAAATACAATTGCTTTTATCTATACTTCTACCGTATCTGAAAACATTTCGCGAAAGTTCCCTAAAATAGCTTCGTAACACCCGACTAAGGGTGGTCGTACATCGCTATGTCGTATTTAATGATTTAAAAGTTAGGGTACATTGAGTAGGGTCTATGGATTATAATTTTTTGGGTGTTTCCTTTATTCAGAACATGAAATTACAAATTGGGAACATCTCCGAGTCATTTTGCTGATAAAATTCGGTCTTTTAAAAATAAATAAATTAAATTCGGCTGTAATAAAAGTTACAATTCCGTGTCGTATATTTATTTCCTTGACAAATCTTACAATTTGCATACGAAAATTGAAAAGTATACGTGACAAGAAAATTATATATACATATTCATAATTATTAACTGCATAATCGAAAAATAATACAAAACGAGAAATCCTGAAAAGATAGAAGCATACCTGTATTCATTATTTATAATTGTATAATCGGAAAAAAATAAAGCGAATTCCCGAAATGAAAAGAAACACCATTTCTCAAGGGTAGCAGTGAACAAATAGCCGGGAACGTCGCATAGCTCCCCAATTAGTCGCGAAGTCGTCCGATAACTTTGATTAAGGAGCGTGGACGATAACTTGGGAACGAGTTTCCAACTCACCCCAAGGGATTGTGTATTTTATTTCAGTAATATAAAGTTGTATTCCTTTGATTACGTTTACAGACCTGCGCGACGTTTTGGTCGCGTACTTATGTCATGTTTGAGGTGTTATAAGTCCTTGTGGGCTATGGCGATTTTGAGATATATTTTTTGTCTCAAAAACAGTTGGCTTTATTTTATTTGCTGATAAAGATGTTTTTTTCGCGTTATTGCTAAGAAGTTTTTACATAATGTAATTTGCGACGTTTAGATTGTAATAGACGACCCAACTGATATACTCCACCACAAATCACATGTTCTACATAAAATACGAGCACGCAAATACTCCAATAGTGATGATCCAATCCACATCCGATTATACCTATACTATTAAGGTTGCTAAGCAACCAGTTTACCGTCGCTCGATAATCTATATAAGAATCGTTCTTTTAAAATCACTTTTGTGAAGATTTCATAAAATCTCATCAACATTTACTTGTATATGTCGTTATTGTTCAATTTTTCTGAAGTATTGAAATGCAGGGAAAGCAGCTTTAGCTATTTGCAGCTAAGTTCTGGCAAATCGCCAGCTCTGAACAGATCGAAACGGGGTGGATTTGATTGGATTCTATTGAAAAATTGTGAAAGTTTATAAAGATTTTATTTCTTTCATTATCACTTTAAATGTTACACAGATTTATCTGCATTCAAAGGAAAGACTGAACGAATTTAAAATTGTATTGAAACTAATAAGTTTCTAGAGAGGGGCAAGTTTTTTCGTTTGAAGAGCGTTATTAATAGTCTAGAAGAAGTGTACTTCGGATGAATACATTATGTTTATTCTATAACATTTTTATGAAAATAAATGCATTTAGATTCCAGCTTTCCTATATGCTGAACAATTGTAGAAATTTCCATTACTTTGCACTACCGAATTACGTAAAATTTCTCGAAAATTCCATCCGAGCGCAGGCTCCCAATAACTTCGTGATCAGATTTATTCCCGCAAATGTAAAATGGATATCTAACCTATATTCTCGAAGCGAAACGAGAACTACCCGCTTCCGGCGCAAACTCGATTGGCGTCCTTTCAGCAAAGTTAATCTAGTACTTGACTTGATTGCATCTCTGTATTGAGTGGAGCCAGTAATTTTAACTTTGAAAGTGGCATTCTGTATTGTCTGCTCGTCCCTTTTGTGTACACAGTGATTTCTCGCGCCGTCTCTGTCGCACGTTATCGCCAAATCGATTTTTAAGGTCTCTTCTATCTCCTAGTCGGGTCTATTCACAGCTATGTATTATGGGTTGAGCTTTTCGCATATGTATCGCAAGTAAATTTGGAATAAATAAGCAGGTTTTTCAAAGAAATATTTGAACAGTTATTCAAGGAATTACGGAAACTGGTAGTACTTAGAATACTGTTTAATTTTTATTACTGTATGCTAACATGCATCAGAACCTGCCAGAAAAAACCAGAGAAAGCCACCAAAAGATAATAGAAATAAAGTTAGAAGTAATATTGAGAATAAATAAAGTAAGGAAAATGAACCTACTATATTTAGCCCAGCATGACGCATTAACAAGTCAAGTTCGATGCGATAAAAATAACACAAAGCAGTTTATTTTCGCAATAAAAACTACCCTCAGCAGTTCCACATTAAGCTTTTCACCGCGGCTAATTCCGAAGATTGAAAGATACGTCCCGTCGGATGTGGGTCGTAATATCAAAAAGGGGAAAAAGAAGTTTTCAATTAATATGCTGCAGGTCTTTCCGGCTATTGGTTCGCATTGACCCAATTTTTTGTCCCTGCTGACCTTTCAGAGTTAAATTTATGCTTTCGTTGTCACCGTTACATTTTCAGATCATTTTTAGGGTTCCGTACCTCAAAAGGAAAAAACGGAACCCTTATAGGATCACTTTGTTGTCTGTCCGTCCGTCCGTCCGTCCGTCCGTCCGTCCGTCCGTCCGTCTGTCTGTCAAGACCCTTTTTCTCAGGAACGCGTGGAGGTATGAAGCTGAAATTTATATCAATTACTCAGGTCTACTGTCCCTTGAAGCTGTGAAAAAATCAAACTTCTAAGCCAACGCAATCAAAAGATACCGCCGTTTATGCCGCAAATTTTCGACACTTGCAAGGGAATCAAAACCTACAGGGTGCTTCCCGTGAACTCAGAATCTTGAAATTTGGTACGAAGCAACGTCTTATAGCATAGATAAAGGAAAAATTACGAAAACCATAAATTTTTAGTTACATCACATAATATATTTTTTTTTAATAATTTTAAACTTACTACCCATTTCCTCATAAACGCGTAGAGGTATTAAATTGAAATTCATACCAAATACTCAGGTCTATAATACCTTTAAGCTGTAACAAAATCAAACTTCTATGTCAACGCAATCAAAAGAAACAGCAATGTACGGAACCCTCGGTGCGCGAGTCCGACTCGCACTTGGCCGGTTTTTTTATAATAATAAATGTGGAATAATAAATGTGGAATTGCTGTCTAGACGCGTTATGGTTGTTTGATTATTTAGTAACAAACTTAAAATAATAGTTAATATTGGGAACGAGTTTAACCACGAGGGTTTAAAGGTATTTCTACAAATCTAGAAGTCAGAAATGTTATTACAGATTTGACTACCTTTCGTAGCCAGATCATAATGTTGGTGGGAGTGAAACAGTACATGATGTTATAACTTTCTTTGTTTTCCCGTAAATCTCCAATCTATTTCAACTGTAAGCAAAATAATTACGCATCCATATGCCAAACTAGATAGCTGTAGTCAGGTAACCCGATTACTCCCATGCCTCCCAAGTTGATATAGTATAGCATATTATTGAAATTGTTTTAGAGACTAGTCTATTACATTAATATTAAATAACCCTACTAGATATAAGCTACAAAATAATATGATTACAAAGAAATTCTCTTACATTTTCGTAGCTTTTGTTCGAAGTTTGCAAAGGAATAAATGGATTGGCAAAGTTATTGGCATGAAAGGTTTCAGTGATTCCTAAGATCCATACTCGCGATATTATTACTAAGTACAAAGGAACTATGTTTATTCAAAACTGCTACAGTATGACTTTGTAATGCGGGCTGAACTTTGACCTTTCGCATCCACTGAGCCGTGTGATGTCGTTTGCGGGATTTTGCTCAGTTGAATTGCTGCAAGACTAGAATTTCGTTTCAATCTACGTACTGGGAAAATTGAAAATTTTCGATTATTGCAGTCATGTAGCAAAATGTGAGGGCTTATTTGATGAAAGATGTTACTGATTTTTTAAAGCTGTAGATAATGGTAATTCAAAAATAAGCTCTGTGCTGTCTGAAAAAGGTTACAATTAGACTTGGTTCTGTGATCACCTTCGTGCTTTGACCGCAGGCCAGTATGTTGTCAGAAACATGCTTTATGAAAATTATGAAGTACAAAGACGAATAATATTTCAAGAATCAGAACTTACAACTACATCTTAAGTTAAATTACTTCTCAGAGAACATGCAACAAGATTTATTAATAGCAAAATATGGGAATATAAATTACGCGGCTACGTCGCACTTTATGGTTTATAGCGTGAGTTATGCTCGCTTGGAATTATTTTGTAGCTGATAACAGTACAGTTAAAATTTGTTGAAGCTTGGTGTTTTATTTATAAGTGCAAC
Organism: Colias behrii; assembly: GCA_029959065.1. Taxonomy (NCBI): domain Eukaryota; kingdom Metazoa; phylum Arthropoda; class Insecta; order Lepidoptera; family Pieridae; genus Colias; species Colias behrii. The sequence continues at coordinate 10,127,274 of JARWMC010000020.1, forward strand.
GAGTTCTATTTATTTTTAATAATAGGTTAATATGTAGATTCCTTTGTGCATTGTTCTACTTTTTCATAACTTGTAAAGTTTGGTTCGTATAAAATAGGAAAGATATAAATTTTACATCCGATTATCCGATTACTTATTTATAGATTGATATGAAACCTTTCGATGGTCTGATGGTATTAGTGTTTAAAATCAATAAATTCCGTCTGATCGTTTCATCATTGTGGACTCTTAAATTTATAATTTCCTGTCGTTTGACTTAATTTTATGACAATTTTGGAATTTGCCTTCTAAAACACATATACTTGGATCCCGAGGCTTTCCCTGTACTAAATTTCATACAGGAACGATCAGCTGTTTCGGCGAGAAAGAGTAACAAACATCTGAATAATCTGACAGTCATTCGCTTAAAATATTAATAGGATAGTAGGATTTAGATACTCTACTCTGATGTTTCTTACGTAAAGAATATTTCTGAATCAAGATCCATCTTCTATATCGAATTACCTTAAATTGCATCGTTCCACTATACTATAACGCATTTGAACAACTCTCTAAGAGTTGGAGATAGGTAGTTTTCCCAAGTTAATACTTCAGACTTACCTCAGCTGTAAGTTGGCCCTTGTGCCGACCTTGCTCCGAGCGGTTATTCGCAACCGGGTTAAGTAGTGGTTCTAATGCGCTGATATATTTTATAATGGGGGCTTTAAGATTTCGGTATTATGGCCATTCTGCATGAATAAGGTGGTGTGTGGACTGATTTGATATGAGGTATAGTTTGTATTCTGGGTTGGTACTATTGGTACTATCAAACTTATACCTCTAATTGCTATTTAGAGTACCGATTAAGATTTGACTGAGCAACATTCTCTACAGCGTTACGATAAAAGATCTCTGGTCTCTTAGTGACAGAAGAACTTTATTTATGGCTTATTACAAGCTGTGGAACCTTAAATCTGATCCACATTGAAGGCACTACCTATTATTATTTGATCTCTACTTCAATCTTCGTACAAAAGAGTACTTCAGAAGTAATATCCGATATAACCTTTTATCCTTTTATACTTGAAACTTGTTTCGTCTTTCAAATGCCATTCGTAAAACAAATGTTCTCTCCGCCCTGAATACTAACTTGAATGTCCTGTAATTAGTCTTCTAATTGTCTGCGGAGTTGTCTTTATTTTACTTTTCTTTGTCTTGTTAAGATTACAAGTGGAACATAGTCTTGTATATAGACTTATAGATAAGATTATTGAAGTGAAACTTCTTTAGGCGCGTTGAGAGTAAAATTTCAAGGTCGCGTTACGTAGCATTACCGTCAATTCATGGAGTAAAGTGATGATTCTGCCAAGGAAGTTTCACTTCTGACACGTGTGCTCGACACGCACGCTCTTTTTTATTTTATTTATATGTGTGTACGATCAAAATTAAATGTCTATTAGAAGATTTTAGGAAAAGCAAATTGGAAGTTAAGCTGAACATTTAGCAACGTTGCAATGGTATTTTAGACTGATCGAATCCAAGATAGGATGTTTATTGCCCATCCAACATACTTAATAGCTCTTTTTATCTCACATATTTTTACGCAGTGGGTCGTCTTCTCGACCGCATTTCTTTGGAGTGTTATCTCCACGTACGACGATTATACAATATACATATATTCGTATTACGTTTTCTTCGTAAGCTGAATGTGTGTTATCGCTGAAGGAATCATTAAATAAAGATGTTGATTATTTATTAATGGAACATAAGTCCATACTTTTACTTCATCATCATCATCATCAGCCTACATTCCACTGCTGGACAGGCCATACTTTAACTTACTACTACTCAAATTGATGAAATATAATGGCGTGTCAAAATAGAATACGTATTGAACGTGTATTGTATAGACCTAGAACAAAATTGGATGAAATGAACGACACGGGACTCGTATTCCCCATCTTAGATCTAGACTACGCCCATCTAGAAAAATGGCACGATAAATGTGTGACGACGCAGGTGGTATTATGTCATTCTTAAAATAAAAATAAACTGAATACATATAAGTAATATAGAGAAATAAGAAAAGTTTTGGGAACGTCGAAAAAATTAACAATCAAAATATAAGGTTCTCTAAAAAAATATTCACAATCTGTCTAAATTACTCTCTTTTTATTTCCCAGAATCCAATATTGAATCGGAATCAATTTTACCACTAAATGTATTACCACTAAGTAATACATTTACGAGCGCTGCGCTCTGAGAGCCCTCCTGTCGAGAGGAGCTTCTAGAAAAATCGATTACCACATTCGCGTATTAATTTAATCTGAAGTAGAGAAGATAATTAAATTCTAGGTTTTAAATCTAATGTAACCGAATGGAATAGAGGTGTTTCTGCACAGGACAGGATATTTGAGAATGAATTTTATGAAAAGAAGAAAATGTTTAGCCACAGAGTATGTAATAGGTTGTTATAAATGAAAGTTTATAAGATTGGTTGACCGAATAATTTGGAAAATGTAATTTTTACTTTAAGGACCTTTTATAGGTAACCATTTGAAACTGCTTTCTGGAGGTGCTGGACAATCAAAGGATATGTTTAGAAACAACATTTTCGGAAACCTAGGATCTGACTTGAACACTCGCCAAGAAATCAATCGAAACCAGGCTCGACGGGGTTATGTAGACCTACAAAAAGTCGGAGCTAAGGAAGGCAAATAGGCCTAGATTATTTATTTCTTTTATTCCAAATAATGTCCAGTTGAAAACACTAAAATTATTCTAATCAATAATTATCCCCGGCGTTTAGGATAATGCGTAGAATTAAGTGTCCTTCCAAAATACAGGCGTAAAAGGCAGAAACGTTTAATTATTTACACAGAAACGTATTTAAAAACTTAATATAAACACGCTCAGACATGGCACGCAAGTAATTTCACCGTGCCTACGTCAATTTATCATCGTGGAAAATTATATTTTACGTGTAATGCCCCCGGGAGGTGCAGGGAAAAATACTTTGTACTTTATATTGGACATGGCAGATTTATCCATTTTCTGTATGATGCAATATTAATGATATATCATGAATGGAAGTAGCCTGAATAGAACTTACCGATATGTTTTCGATCAGCCTTAAAGTTTACCTTTATTCAATTTTCACAGTATATATTTTTAAAAGCCGAGAAACCTTTATTGAGATAGGTAATAGAGAAAATACTGGAAATATTTTCATAGGTTGAATCAAACATAAATAATAGAATAGGTATTCGTAAACGTTTCATATAACGCCATCTAGTTGCAAATAGCATAATCGTCAAGGTCACACCTACCAGAGGTAGCTTATAATATAGAAAAATTTAAATAGCCAAGCCTCCTAAGTCCTACTAACAATGTATTGGAATCTATACCTTTGCATAGAACTACTCTGATTAACTCACTATCTACCATCTTTGTGATACGGCACTATACCGTTACAGGGCTTTTAGCGTTGCTCAAACAGATACAGGCATCGCTTATTCATGAGAGGGTCGTGTAAATATTGCTCCAAATCCGCTATTCAAGATAAAGGATTTAGCAAATAATGGAGAAGAGTTTAAGACGTAAATGGATAGGGTTGTGTCGAGGTGACACTGCGTCTTTGTGAAGCATTGGGTGTGTTTGTGATTGAATATTCAACAGGTCTTTTGTTCTTCGGTTAAATCGTCCCAGCAAATTTAGTATATGATTCTGAACTGTACTAGAGATAGGGTGGTTTTCGTAGACGTGTTGGAATAAGAAGGTCTTAATTCGAATTCCAGATCAGATATAAAAAAAATCATTAATAACTTTAACACCATTTTGTTTGTGTAACACTCCAGAGTAAGCACGTCTACTTCTGTCCTATTGTACTATGAAAATGTAAAGGTTCCTTACTATAATATCCTCTACTTACTTAACTAAAGATGTACATATTTCTATAGAAAGATATTTCATTACCAGACCCGTCGAACAGTCTGCTTTTGAAGGTCTACAATACTGATATAGATGAATATTGTATATTGTCCTAGACAGCGTTTTCTTGTACAAAGAGAATATTGAAGTACGGTACTATTGTAGAGACGGAATGTAAAACATCCGATAATACGGTAAAATTGGTTTCTTTTATTGCGTGTATTTTATATAGCTGTGTATTACCAAGTTTTCTGTTGTAAGTAGTCTAATTTTATACTAGAACGAAAGAGCCTGGTTATCTTCAGATCTGGCTTTGATATATTTAGGTGATAATTTGAATATAGTTTTGTAAAATGTACAACTGAATTACTAATTGGGTTTAAATATACCTTTGAAATTTAATTCAGTATAAGTACCAATAATTCGAACAGCTATTTGTGCTTAATCGAAATACTAATTGATCCCAAAGGTGCTTTTATTAAATTCACTTCAATATAGTTGTCGCGTAACGCGTTCCAGTTTGACTTCACACAATATCTTTCTCGCGAAATGATTTCAGCCTACCTCGGATATTAACTCCCGACGTTCAGCTCGGCTCGCAAGCATTTGATTTATGATGTGATCATTTATATCCTCGGGTTCATCGGTGCGTAATTGATGAATATGAGATTTAACGTGCCATTTGTGATTATGGACCAAAGGTCGAGAAATTTATTCATTGCGTGATAATGATGTATGGATTTGCCGTCACGTGATTACTTACCCTGTATTCATTTTAAATGTAGGATACTGCTTTAATATGAGAATCGTAAAAGTAATAATGAATTGTTTCCAGAAATCGTTTAACGAGATACAATATTTATGTCGAATTGAAATAATTAATCCTCTCTTTCATGTTATTGAAATATAGAAATTCGTTTTCAATGGATATCACATATCGCATAACAATACATTATTTATATTCACATGAGAAAATAATGCTATAAATTTAAAGCTCCGTTTAAATCGAAAAGCCAAAATCAATTAGTGCTAAAAGCAACCACAGGGACAGAAATTAATGAATAGAATACGCACACAGATTTATTCGTGTACGTATACGTAACGATTTGACTAATCCGCGGCGCGCGCTGCCAACGGTTATCGAATTAAAATTAAACCGACGCCTCTGATTGGTCGCCGCTGCGGATGCGCGGGGCGGGGTGGGGTAAGCCCGATCAATACGCGACGTTACGTAAGTAGACGGCGCCTAAGAGCCTAGCACGCACAAATGTATAGTGCTGGGTGTAAACGACCCGAAATAGCTTTAGTGAATTGTAACCTTTGTTTATAATCTGAGGCTTAAAATATAGATTGATGGGTTAATACACTGAAATATTTATGGAATTGCTTTGTCAGGAATAACTTCTGAATTTTATTATAAGTTGGATTGAGTAAATACATATTATTAGTTTGTGTTGCAAATGAAATAGATTCTCTATCACTATATCTTTTTAAATAGGTAGACTTAACAAAAATATTACCTAACGATAGGAGATATTTTGTTTATTCATGAAATAAATTTCGATAATCTTGATGAGGGTATCCTTATTTACCACAACAAATTCTTACGTAAGATCTTTCAGCTTACTCTTGTTGATATATTTAAGAGCTATCTGATTACGATCCCCTTCGGTATTCCATTTCTTAGTGCGGTATTAAGCTGCAATTCCACCTGGCATTTATTTTGGACCTTCTGATTATTTAATATTTGGAAAAGTAGAGTCTAGAAGTGGGTGATCACAATGTGTCTTAATTGAAGAATGACGTCATTATTGGTCATTGCTCTGCTTCTGAACTAAGTAATGATAAAAAACTTAAAATGCTGTATAACATCTCATCATACAGGTAATGTAATACAGCGCATGTCACGCGTGAATATAGTCCCGTGTCGTCTGCTGATTATAAATTTGCCAAGATGCCTTTGTTTCGCCTATCGATTCTATTTCGTCTACGATTATGTGATCCCCTTTGCCATGAGGCTGGTTGAAACAAAGATGTTAAAAATGGAATTACTCGAGAAGTCAGTCACATATAGATGTATGATCCTGGTGTAACCACACCCCTACAAAATGGATGGCATAATAATTACGAGATTCGTTTTCAGATATTTATTTAGCGGCCCGGCAACAGGGTGTAGGTACTAGGTACAATATTAATTTCCCTTATTGCTATCTCATTACGCTCCAACGGTTTCTCTGGAATTAACAGGGAAAAAATATCTTCTACCTCAGTTTTTACTTTACGTTTGTTATTTATGCTTGAATGATTCTCTACTTAGAATATATTTGTATAGCGGTTGAACAGCAATTTCGCCTACTCAAGATTATTAATCCAGTTTAAATTGTTTTAAAACCAGATTTGCTTTTACTCTCCATTTCTCCCCTCTCTGTTTGATTAATTTTAACTTCAAGGTAATTTTCTGATTTATAAAGAAACGTAAAATTTCTGCTAAGTCAGCATGCTATTTTTACTTTCATTTAACATGAAATTAGAATTGAGTCTCAGATTTATTAAATTTACGAAGAACCATTCAAAATTGTGAATATAAAAGACTCTTATTAATTAACAACGTGTGCCTTCAACCACGCTCGCTATAAAGTTCAAAACACAAGCGTCGGGTTAAAAATTCATTGTGTTTTAAATTCGTTTATTCCTCTTTTATAGCGAGCCCTCATGACTTAAACATCTCTTGGTCGAGTTCCACTTTTGCAATTGCACGGTATTTCACAGTTATGAAAGGTACTTTGTCCGACCACTTTGTAGGGAAATTCATCTTCAATCTAATATTCAGGAGGGAATCGTTATGTGTCCCCAATTAGTGGAATAGTGTCGGTCGTCATTGTTCGCTCACAAAATTGAAATCAACTGTTTCTGTGTGTATCTGTTGATTAGATCTGACCTTTCGGTTTCGCAAATAGAGCGTGAATAGCATGATTGTGACTACCAACTCGGTCGACATTGTCAATATGTGGAAATTTAATAATTAGGGATCAAACAAAACCTTTTATTGACTTTTAGCGTTTTATGGGTGGAGATAATACGAATACATATGACCATTGCAACAAAATCACGATCCCGAAATTAGTTTTTAGATTTTCTAATTCTCACATATTATTAACGAAAAGTCTATTTGCTCCTTTATTACATAGCATAAATTATAATTTTACTTACACTTATATTATCGTCGTAATCAGATCAGTAAATATAAGGTTTTATTTGACTTACCCTCACTTATAATTTAGCACCATATAGTGAATTTGGGAGGAAGCAGGGTTGTAAATCGTAATAAAGTATATTTTGGGCCCTTTGTGTAATATTTGAGCGCCTACGCCTTCAACGGAGTTAATCCCGTTTATATTTTTATTTATTGTAGCAAACTTGTTATTATCTTCATGAAAATATTAGCGTGTATATTTGCCGTTGGATTTTCGTAAACGGTTATTTTACTCATCAGTATTGGAATGATTTATGGATTACAGTAGATTGTTTATTGTTGATTTTTGATACGATACGTGTTACGTGTTAGTGTATTTTTATTATTATCTAACGTGGCTTCAAATTTGATATTTGTACGGTTAGGGTAATTTATCTAAACACCTCGATAATCTTACAAAAATTGACCTTCAAAAGCCTCAAACGTTTGTTATGGACGTGGAGCAGGATGTAGCTATATGCATATTGTTTTTATCTATCTATACCGTACACATTTTCTATTCATGTGTATACCCTTGATAAAGTAGAAAATTCAAATCTATAGATCTATTTAACGAATAGACATATCCATTTCTCACATCAAAGGAATTCATTTCTTTTACACGTTACTTTCAATAAAGCTGATGTCTGAAGGATTGACGTGACGTAAATTGCGTTTTATTTGCAAGCTGGGAAATACACTGGCATTAGAATATACTGTGACAGTGTTATGAGAGTGTTGTTAGTTACTGCGTTGTCTCTTTTATAGCAGGATGTTGTTCTGTAGTTTGTGGTTATCTATTCTATTTTATGTCTATGGTCATCTTTTATACGTTTCCGTTACTGTTACTGTTTTACGTTCGTTATCAGTATCAATATAAATTCTACTCTTTTATCTGAAAGTCTTCTCTCAAGTAGGATTTTACTTTTTCTTCCGCAAATATCATTTCCACGGAGTACTACATTGAACGATCCTATTTCTAAAGGACCTTTCCTTCAATATAATGCAGTCATGTCGCTTTGAATAAATCCTAACAAAGGTATCAGGTTGCAATACACTATATTAGTATCAGATTCTAGAGAAATACTCGACTTGAGTGTTGTATCGTTAGGCTAACGATGTTTATTCTGAGCTGAGAGTGCCATTATGCAGGATCCACAGACGGCATGGTGCTTTTGTTTTCCATTCAAGTTAAATTTAAAAGGGGCTTTGCAGTAAATCGTTTTTTCTTCAGATTTCAGTCGTTAAGCTGTTTGTTTGCTTATTAACTGATTTCTTCCAATAAACAGCACTTTCTTAAAAAAAATATTTTTTACAATTACTATCTACATAATAAGTGTTTTTTTATAGCATTTGGAGATAATTGAATGAATTGTATCTACGAATTAATCGATACTTTAATTTCACATTGATTTTGGAGATATAAATAGAAGCTAAAATACATAAAAATTATGTCACGATTTTTTTTTTCAAGTATTTAAATATACTTTACGTTTTCCAACCTCATCTTTCTACCTGAAATCTGTACAGAATGTTGTAATATTAATAACCAAAGTAATCGATAGCTACATCGTATAATATTTTAATACGCAAGCTTCAGTTCATAGAACGCGACAAAGCCGCAGCGAATACGATTATTGGATTTTGTTTGCGGGCTCGAAATCTGATGCGTCAATATGCATCGTAATTCGTATCCGCTAATGCTGAGGCTTAATGCTTATTGCGTTTCAGTTGGAGTGTTTATCTGTTAGATGTGAATCTATCGATTATTATTTCGAATTTTTAAAAATTGTGAAAGAGTTTTTAAGGGGACCTTCTTTAGGCGCGTTGAGAGTAAAATTTCAAGGTCGCGTCATGGCAATACCGTCACGTCATGGAGTAAGGCGACGATTTTGCTATCTTTGGATCTTGCCTCGTGATTGTATTCTCTTTGTTCTTGCCAAAAAAGTTTCACTTCTGACACGTGTGCTCACATACGCTCTTTTTTGTAAATACGTGGGTGACCTCCCTAATTCTTCTTCTCTAAAACAAGCCTTCATCAGACTGTTGTACAGCTGATTCCTTTTCAAAACAATTGAACATCCAAGATAAACTTATACAAAATGTGTACGTTTTGCATAATGGACAAGACATAAAGGACGCAGATTCATCGTTGCTCTCTTTATTAAATGCTCCTCTAAATTATACGATTCATAAAGGCTAGCAACACATCTGCATCTTATTGACTTGTTAATGCGTTTGGATGGGGTGTGACGCTCACCTTGCTTACGCTATCAAGTCCATTCTTTCCGCCCTATCAAGTATAAGGGTGCATTTCCACCAGAGATGTGCGAGGATGCGTAGCGAGGGATGTGATAAAGAACCAATAGTATCGCTTCCACCAGAGCTGTGCAGACAGAGGCAAAGTAAATAGAGCGACAAAATTGTTTCTTTAAAAACACATCCTCGCACATCTGGTGGAAAAGCACCACAAAATGCTTTGTTACGACAAGTCACTAGTTCCCCATTTATGAACCTACGGGAGCTTTCATTGCGCGTTAAGGTTTTATTGTTAACGCAGACGTGGCCAGTCATAACACAGTCTTTACGATTTCTACTTGTGTGCCAGTTTATATTTTTTATCGTTTCGAAATGCTGGCTTGTCTACGTATCTGAGGGTATAGTGAACTTTTTAATAAAATGGCTGCCGGGAAAAGGAAAGATCAGGATCTATGGTAGATACTGGGAATTTTTGCTTATTAAAAATCTCAGAAGAAAGATTCCTACCAATACTTTCAACGTCGGAATTATTAAACGCCCTGAAAAAGTCCCACGAAGATTGCAGATGTTAATTAAAACTTGGAATTTTCTCAAAAAATGCCACATCGCGCAATGCAAAGAAAGGATTTGCGCCTCGTTAATTTGATTCGGTCACGGCTTTAATCTCGTTTAAGTTTATTCGAAAAGTCGGATATTTTCAGCTGTGAAGTGTTGCATAATGAATAAATCTGTTTACCAATACTTTGCCTTTTGTTTTTACTAACAAAAATCTCAATAATCCAGATTTATGGTAATCCAATAAATAGATTGAATGAAATGGTTCCACACTCACATGTACTGTAAATCAAAAAACAATGGTGATGGATGGATACCGAATATTGCTTTAACCCTTATTTCGAATTTGTCCGTACCACCGGACAAGTACTTTAAAAAAATCCACCGCGCCGTCTATTTCTATTTTTGCAACAAAAAAACTACTAAGCTACTGGGAGGTCGATCAAATTTTAGTAGAAAAATAAATTTTGCGTGTGATAACCCAGAGTTTGACAGTTGGCGAAAAAATGTCGGTGAAACTGCGCACTAAGAAAGTCTTTCAGGTAATTTATTAAAAAATATTATTTTTTGCTTATGTTGCGTAGATTTTTTATTTGTGTTTTGTGAATTTAGTCTACTAACGTTCAAATAATACGATTTCATAGCTTTTGCTTACGTTATTCTTAATAATTATCGAGTTTTTTACTTGTCCGCCACACCAGACTTCGTCGAAACACCTGTATTTATTGTGTCTTACAGCTTGTCCGTCACGGCGGACCTTGTCGAAATATGGTATGAAAGGTAAAAGATTTGAGTTGTCGGTATTACCAAAACATTACATCTATTCTCAGTACCTATCAACTTGTTAGATACTTCTTATCTACCTAACCTTTACATACGACTTCCCGACGCCTTTGACTCCAATTATAGAGCAAGTTTTCCCGAACCAGTCGCAGGAACCCAATTTTGCAAACTACCTTCTATATCGTCTTTACCCTCGTTGCCAACACCTGTGCATAGAAAAAGAAGACTCAGAGAACCATCAGTTGTGACAAAAAAGAGACCCAAGCAAATTCAAAAGCTTTCCCTCTTTTACAAATGGAAACAGAGTACCTTTTTGTATAGAGCCCAGATAGAAGATACTGCAGTAGTTGAAGATCCTCTCGTAGTACGTTCACCTTTAGATTACTTTTTTTTCACAGTATCTTTGTACTTTTATAAAAAATAAAGGCTCTTTTACTATTATATTCTTTTACTTTATACTATGCAACTTCTTTCACGTATTCGATTATGTCCGCTAGGACGGACAAGTCAGCTTAACACTTTTTTTACTAAGATTCGATAATGTCCGGTGTGGCGGACATCGCTTTTCTCCATAAGGGTGGGGGGTAGATTTTTTTTTTCTTTTTTTGGAGGTTTAGAAAAACCATGGAAACTAGGTTATACAATAAAATTTTAATAAGTTTACTATCACCTTCTCTGTCGAAATAAGGGTTAATAATTCAAACATATACAGGTTACATTTTTTTTAAATCGGTCCACAAAAATATTTTTCTTTTACCAAAATTTAAAACTACGAGACAAAGTAGTTACCATTTTTAAACTAAATAAAACAATGCAATAGAGGAAGCTTGAGAAAGCAGAAAAAGAACTAAACTAAATCTCAGCTACAAGCGTGTTAAAAATAAACACAATAAAAGAGGTAGTTTTCAGTAAACGCGATAATATAAAGGAGAAATGCGAAATAAAGCCGGATAGCGTCGAGAGCCGGCACGTGGACGATGCAGGAGCATTGAATTTAATGGCCGCTGCGAACTGGAGTATTTAAAAGGTCTTGGCGTAATGGGGTTGTTACGTAAAGGGGAAGCAGACGTGTCATAAAAAAAGAGGGATTGATTGTAACTAGATATTATGTAAGTGTGAGCCCAGTACGAATAGATAATGTATTTTCTGAAGAAGTAAATGTGGGGCATCAAGAAGTTTTGAAATGATATTTAATATTGTTTTTCAGACAGTTGGTCTACAACCGCCAAACGTTTTAAAGTTTAAAAAAAAAGCTTAAAATATTTCTAATATTTTATTTAAATGATTATTTTAATCATACATTTATTCAGCCTTGTAGTTTTGGTTTTTCCACTAATGAATAGGTGTTTATGTGATACGACTTACATAGCAAAGAATCGGAAATCATAAAAACACTTGGCATATTCAAGATTAAGACTACGCAGAAATCAGAAATGGAGTTGAGAAAACATGTATTATGTTTTTTCGGCCGCGAACACTCGACCTGATTTTTCAAGATTTTCAAAGAAGGATGTGAAAATAATCAATGCTCACTTATTGGATAAATTTAGAACACTCCTAAATTATTTGCGAAACTTAAAGTATTAGGGATAATGTGTAAGTGATAACAGCGAGGGTCCAATGGGATTATGTCCAAATCAATCATACGACGGATGATACGGGTCGACAGTTCGACAGACAGACAAACTTTTCGGTTAGATTTAACATACGTTTTGTGTAAATATCATTAGGTTATCAAAATTTAATTTGAGAGGATACTTCATAGCAGAGGCGGCTCGCCCTAAGGAGCGCTGGTGCAGTGAACTCCCATAAATAATTATAATAAAATCATACTCCTTAATTTAATTATTAACATTAATTATTACTATTTAAAATCAATCGTAATCTTTAAAACTACTGTTAATACCAATGAATATATCCATCATTCCATCATCCCATACACCTGTATAATACCTACTGTATTATGTAACGCGCGAAGCGGAGCGCTCACGATTGCGCTCCAATGAAAAAAAAATGGTTGCCTGTAAAGTCGGTTTTACGGGCGAAGATTTTACGTGACAACGTCTTTTTCTCGGTAGAATATTTATGTGCTGCGCGCGCGGCAGACCGCGGGCCTCTCTCTCGTTCGGTGACTCATCGTAACGTTACCGAGCGTTACACTTTTTCATAAGTGACTCCCAGCCGCAACCTAATTTAAGACGTTGTCACGTCAAAAAGATTTGTACATTTCCTAATACGAAATCCAATAGGAGTGAAAGAGAGGGTTTTGCCAGAGCCCTGCGCGTGAAACAAAAGATTTTCTATGGAAAAGTAGCAAAATTCGGAGCGCCGCACCCGCAAACGTTGCCGGTTCGTTTTTACCGCCCGGCAGGACAGCGATTGCGCGCGACGTTGCCAGTTGCCACTTCTATAATATAAACAAACACTCGAGTCAACTTCAATGCACGCGCGCGAATGCAAATTCGGGAATTTTCTAATTAAAATCATAAGATACGTGTTGAAATAGTCTGTAGTTATCAGTATTACTTGTGAGTGTGAAAATGAACAATTATAATGTGGCGTTCATTAAAAAGTGTGTTAAAACGTTACAAATTCGGCTTGAATTGAAAGCTAAGGGACTGCCACGGCCTGAACTTGACCTTACGCAAAAATGTACGACAAAAACGAAAACATATACGCGTGTGTTTAAATCCGAACAATATTATGTGAAAACACCGTGGTTGTGTGGTTGTGATGAAAGCAACAACAGACATTCGTAAAGCTAGTGCTTTACGAATGTCTTAATGTCACTTTAAGTTATAGATATTTTTGCACACCAAAAAGAAAGACGTATGTATTTCCTTTATAAGTAATTTTTTTGATAAATGTACTGCTTTACACAATGTATTTTCAGTGTTTTATTTCAAGTGAACACCCATAAAATTTTGTCACGAGCCGCCTCTGCTTCATAGTTCTGGTTTAAATAAAATTGACGTAATTTATATCCTTTTATCGTAAAACTAGCTGTGCTCCGCGGTTTTACCCGCAGTGCTCCGGCCCTGTTGGTCTTAGCGTGTTGATATATAGCCTATAAGCCTTCCTCGATAAATGGGCTATCTAACACTGAAGAATTTTTCTAGACGGACAAGTAGTTCCTGAGATTAGCGCGTTCAAACAAACAGCTTTATAATATAAGTATAGATTTATCAATACTTTACGGCACTAACTCCACTTTTCGATTTCGTTTGACTCGTAAAGGGATAGTTTTATTGGCGTGTCCAACAAATTCAGCGCTGATAACCCGTCTAGGGCAATTTATCGAGCCAGGGATAATAAGATTTAGGAGATTAATGCGCGCCCACAGGGCATTGTCCTGTTTAATTGATGTGATTATTACATCTCCCTTTTTGGCCATTTTATTCATCGAAATACGTAAAGGACAAAGGTATATTTTTGTTACAAAGGCTCTTTAAGGATCTAGTTAATTCGATTGATGGAGATTGCAATACTATAGAACAAATACTTATAAATATAGATTAGATTCTATAACATTGAAATAGTCTGTATTATATAAAAAAATGGTGTACTCCTCATCTTGTTGACCTACCATCTACATTCTACATTAACAAATACTAAATTTCACAATCTTTAAGGATTACCATTCTATATCTATAGATATGAGGTACCGTTGTCTTTACCTTTAATCTGTCTTGTCACAATAGGCCCAAACAAAATTTCTTACCCACCTTTTGTGACGACATTATCTTATCAACCTTCACATAAAATTTATTTACCCAACAATAAAATTCAAATTTAACGATCACATAATTTAAAGTCCCGACATTCTTCCGTGCATTATCATGAAAATAGGGATGTAGCAATATAATATCATTATGAAATATGACCGTGGCTTATTCATTAGCCGCCCTCAACAATAACTAATGGCACTGAGCAGAAATAGCTCGGGCATTATTTTCAGGACATAACGGTGTCCCTTTAAGTGCCTGGAAAGTGTCTTGCTGGGTAATATATTATGCTAACGCAGCATTTTATTTTTGTTGAATATTCTTGAAGTTTTACCACAAAGAACAAGGATCCGGTCTCAAGATGATTTATCTCACTTTTCGTTGAATATTTACTTCGTACATTATAGATATTTATTGTTGCATATTTTGAAGAGCTTTCTGTCGTCTTATTGTCTGTAGTGGTAACTAGACTAATTCCAGTAAAGTTAATGTCAAAATGATCTTAAACAGATTAACCAGGCTACTTTAGACAGTTTAATGTTGTTCCAACCACGCTAAATAATAACGTTTACTGTGTTAATGATGGAAATTTCTCAGATGCGAAACTTGCGCCGTTACGTCTCAACTGCGAAACATTAAATGGTATCGTTTTGTTATCAAGTAACAAGTGAACTGTTTTTGCCGATAATTGCTTTGTCGAAGTTTGTTTGGCGTAATTAGTTGAGTGCGTTAAATGGAAGCTGATTTATAGGTTACGTGTTATTGTGTGGTGCTATGAATGTTCAAAATTAATTTGTAAGCTTCAATGGAATGACGTGGGTTTCCTTGTTCTATAGTAAAGATGGTAGTGGTAATGATTGTGGTATTCAGAACTGATTTGTAATAGCAAATAAGTGACTATGTATAACAATTTAAGAATACCTCGTCATATATAGATTGTCTGCAGATTATCCGCATTACCTTGTTCCAATCGGTTAAGGAACTGATCGTAAGGAAACTGACCTGTTTAACAACCATAAAACGATGAGAATGTTTCCAAGTGGGTTAACAGGCAGATGCATTATGTATACATCTGTTTCACTGATCGATTTTATTTAGGAACAAGAAGGTGAGCCTTCTGCGTCCTGCTAGACTGAGACATTTTTTTTAAACGAGGATGGATGCATTAAATCTGTATACTTTACAGAGCATCCTCGGAGTCTCCACGCAATTTAAAACTACCACGTGATATATTCATTTATGCGCATGGTAGTATTGGAACAGAGGTAATGTGGATAACATCACTTCTGTTCCAATACTACCATGGCATTAAATATGTCTTCTTTACAGAGCATCCTCGGCGAGTTCAACCGCGAGCAAGACGCCTTCATCAAGGGCCAGGAGAAGGGTGGTGGTGCTGCGGCCGCGCCGTGGATTGGTGCTCCCAATGAGGCGTCGCTCAAGGAGGAGTGCCTGTCCCTGTCTACTGTAAGTTGGATAAATATAATCATTGAATTAACAATTTTTTATAGATGGTGTTCCCTAGCATTGAGACATTGAGATCCTCAAGGAAAGAGCATATTCGACATGAGGTTGGCTAAGCAACTGTAATGATTTTATAATGGTAAAAAGTTGTAGATAGGTTACCTACACAACATTCGCTCTTCAAAAACGCATGTCGGCACTTGTTGATTGCAAGACTATTGTTTGTATCGTGCGTAAAAACAATCAAAACTGAGTCCACAGCCGCACGACGAAGCGAACGCATGACCAGCGGCCGAAGCGACGTTGCCGCTCCGTTATTGCCTTTCTATTATTATTATTAATCTTTTGTTTTATTTATTTAATTTCATAAATATTTCACGCAAGCATTATCTTTTTAGAACTTGCATAATATGAACATACCGCATTTTTTAAAAGTTTAAGAAAAATTGAATCAAACATAATATCAAACGAAATACCCTATTTGAAATAAAGTATTTTTTTTCTGTTAAATGTAACTATATGTTGTTGTTTACAATATGTATGTTTGTTGTACCCCAGGACCGGCGGAACTTCGTGCGCGCCCCACCAGCAGGCGTGGAGTTCGACTTCGACTACGACAAGATGTACCCGGTGGCCGTCGCCATCATGGCCGAGGATCCCAACCTCGAGAAGATGCGCTTCGACCTGGTGCCCAAAGTGTGAGTGGTTTTAGCAGCTCTGTATAGTTACTGGTTTTAACAGCTCTGTATAGTTACTGGTTTTAACAGCTCTGTATAGTTACTGGTTTTAATAGCTATGTATAGTTGCGTATGATGGATAAAAGGTGTTATCAGTTCCATATAGGTACCAGTGCAAATCATTGGGCAATTAGTATAAGGTGGCTCTTACCATAAATTTTACTTCTGTCGTCTCCGTCGTTTTCCAGTAAGGAAACAATAGATTTATACTGTTAAAATTATTTTCAAAACTGGTTCAGTAGTAAAACAGAATTATATTATCATCTTTCTTTTTTATAAATTTTATGTAGCTTATAATAAATATAAAAAAGACGTGTGGCACTCGGGGACTGCCGCGGTAAAGCTATTGTATAGCATGCCTTCAAGTCACACCTCCGAGCCCGTCGGAGTGGAAAGCGTGAGGTATTTTCGTTACGGAATTTCTCGATTCGGTCCCCGCGCTCAAGGCCCGCGATAGAAGCTATGCAATAGCTAAAAACTGCAATAAAATAATTGTAAAACAACATAATTCCAGTATCACAGAAGAGAACTTCTGGCGGAACTACTTCTACCGCGTGTCGCTCATCTGCCAGGCCAACGAGGCTGACGCTGTCGAGCGCCAGGCCAGCGCTGACGACTCGCAGGGTGAGTGAATATGCACCTTGTGTGTATGGGAATAAAGTCGATAATTGATCTAGAGGGACAGGTGATTAGGTGGGCCTTATATTGTATAAGATGATTAGGTCGATATTTGCTCATGCCAACGAGGCTGATGTTGTTGAGCGCCAAGCTAAGGCTGACGACTCGCAGGGTGAGTGGGGATATGCACCTTGTGTGTATGGGAATTAGGTCGATAATTGATCTAGAGGGACAGGTGATTAGGTGGGCCTTATGTATAGGGGATAAGCTCGATAGTTGCTCGAATAAACGTAGCTGATGCTTTTGCAGTAGCCCTGATGATTTGCAGGGTGAGTGAATATGCACCTTGTGTGTATGGGAATAAGGTTCAGAATTGATTTGGTGGGACAGGTGATTAGGTGGGCCTTAAGTATAAGGGGATAAGGTCGATATTTGTTCTACTCAATGAGGATGGAGTGGTCTAGCGCCAGGCTAGCGCTGACGACTCGCAGGGTGAGTGAATATGCACCTTGTGTGTATGGGAATAAGGTCGATAATTGTTCTAGAGATACAGGTGATTAGGTGGACCTTATATATAGGGAATAAGGTCGATACTTGTTCTACTCAATGAGGATGGAGTGGTCTAGCGCCAGGCCAGCGCTGACGACTCGCTGGGTGAGTGAATATGCACCTTGTGTGTATGGGAATAAGGTCGATAATTGTTCTAGAGATACAGGTGATTTGGTGGACCTTATGTATAAGATGATTAGGTCGATATTTGCTCGTGCCAACGAGGTTGATGTTGTTGAGCGCTAGGCTAAGGCTGACTCACAGGGTGAGTTGGAAAATGCACCTTGTATGTATAGGAATAAGGTTCAGAATTGATCTCCTGGGACAGGTGATTCGGTGGATCATATTTGCATAGTTATAAGGTCGATAGTTGCGCATGTTCGATCGAAACAGACACCATCGCGCGCGACAAAAGTAATTCCAAGTAAGTATCTTTTGAACTGGGAATAAGGTTCTAAATCTGGCGAGAAAGTCGAATTATTTTACATAAAAAATACTACCTTCCTAAGTAAGTATAATAGTAATAAAAGCTCCAAAAGTCTTCCGGCTAAAGAATTCTATAACATAAGAGAGTAAGTAGTATTAATTCGCGTGGTCACACTTTCTATGGCAAATAGAAATTAGGAGGCCATTAACTTAACCATAAATCAATCTATTGAAAAATCTATTGAACCGGTATAAATAAAAATATAACGTAAAATTAAATGAAAATATGCGGACCTCAAAATAACTTATTTTGAGGTCCTTCAAATACTTTATATATTTTCAGTCATACCGATCCAATTTAACATCATTAAATGCTAGATCCGGTGCATTAGAGCTATTAGTTTTAGTTTTTTGTGTTTACCTTTTTAATTTTTGTTTATTTGTTTTATTCATTTGGCCATTTTTTGTTTATTTCACATTATTTAGACAGTAAAACCGCGAGCGAAGGTCTCATAGCTAGCGAAAAGTCATCGAAAGCATCGATAGATGACGTCAAAAAGAGGATTAAGTCGTTGAAAGTCGATAGAGATAATGATGATGGTAAGATTTTTTAATTTGTTTGAAATATAAAAAAAATCTGTAAAAAATTAAGTAATATCCAAAAATTGGTACATTTGTTGATTATTATAATTGTTCTTTTCTTCAGTTAATTGCAATTTTATTTATTTTATTTTTGTTTATTTATGACAAGGAGTTATCTATTATTTGAATATGAGTTATTTTGTCTTCTCATTTGTGTTGTTTCCGACGCTCTATCTTCATTCATCGAAAATACTTAGTTCTAGAAAAATCGTACAATCCAATTGTATTAATCATAACCAACTTTGAGAAATGTGTGATTTCCATACGCTTTTATCGCATGCTTTTTACATTTTCACTTGTAATAATTGCCACTAACCTATAAATGTATAATTTTTTTACAAAAAATGACAAAAAATATTCATAAAAAATATTTTATTCTTTACATTTTCGGAATGCAGCTTAAACGAGACACGGACATCATGGAGTATTTAAAAATCACTGTTATATTGTAACAACTAGGTAGCTTCACTATACTGTCCCTTCACTACGCTCATATAATATAATAATATTATTTAAGACGTAGTTTTTTATGTTCTGTGGCAGTTTTAGCATTAAAATGGATGGTATATGAAGCTTCCCATAACGTGAACTTGTAAAGCCAACTCTTTGCTATTACCGACGTTTCTCTCTTGTGAAAATGTTTTTTCCAATTGGTATAATAACGCTAAAACTATGTTGTTTTTAAATTGAAAAGCATTTGAATAATTTGTATTTAAAGAGAATTATTATTATTGTATTTGTTGTTCAAATAATAAATATGATTTATGACTTGTTTTCGACTCAATAAAATGACTATATTTTACGTTACATAGATCTATTGCTACAGTATATTTGGCGTTATTATATTAAAATCTATCACTGTTGATCTCACATTATTTTTTGAGCGTTATTTACTATATATAAAATAATATATAATGGCTATTCGCAAACCATTGTTCCGTTTACGAATCCAAAGTATATATCACTGCAGCGTCATATCTTCATACTTGTTGTTATATAGTATTGTGTGTCGTTTATAAGATTGGTGTTAATAATATATGACAATATAGCTTCATGTCCTTTATATGAATGTATATAAATAGATTCATATAAATTCCGTCAGTAAATGTTTCAATTTTGAATAGCTTTGATCACAGATAAGGCTTGTCTATGAATCGTTCATATTACGTCACAAAGTTGACTCTTAGCTAAATGTTGAATTTGGAGTAGTTTTTATTTGTCTCTATTGAGGTGAAGTCACAATGTCTATTTCAAATAATCTCGATGGATATTATATAAACTGAATGTTATATATGTGTATAAGTATATGAGTAAATAGATTCACGTCACTTCTTAGTGTTTAAATGTAACTGTCTCGTGGTTTGAACATTGCTACCTTTTACGTTTATTTTGAACTCGCTTCTCGTCAATATTACAGCTTGATTTTATTGCGCATTTGTATAATTTGACACGCTTTCATGTTTCTCAAAGTTGGTTTCGATCTATAAACGCGTAGCAATGTTGAAACTTTTACATTACGTGTTGTCAGATTTATATATTTAATGTTTCTAATGAATATCGCTAGTGATACAGCAGTTGACGTTTTACGATCACCACACACTGAACTAGAGTACAAGAAATGATGTGGTTTTTGCGTTGTGACGTGGCAATAAGTGTTAACAAATTAAAGTCTAGAGAATTTGTTGCATTAATGTTTGTAACATTAAGTATTGAGGAGGAGGGGGGGGGGGGTTAATTGCTTGAATATGGGTATGCCAGTAAATGCGGAATAGTATTATTTTCTATAATTCCTAATAAAACATTCCGTGGTTACTAATTAAAAGAGAATTTTCAGATTTTTCATGCTCGTTCATGAAAACTTTGCCACGTTAAAACGTACGAACCGCACACAAATATTTGTCTCGTCTCTTTGAAATATCTGATATAGCCGCGACATATCACTTATGGGTGACAGTCAATTAAATATTATTCACACTTACTGCCGTTCTTAGGTTTTAACCGCTGACAACACATTCCCTTCGGCTCCGTAATGCTCGATACACACGTAACTAACTTGACACATGCATGAAACATCATGCTTACCGTGGAGTGTCTTAAACACATAACCGAAAGAGTAGAATAAATTCGATTGCTCTGTAAGAGAAAGACGCGGGTTTGAATTCCGCCTCAGGGTCGAATTTTTCAATTTAAAAATGTATATCATGCAAACCAGCTCAAATAACAAACTTGCGAGAACCAGCAAGTTTGCGCAAACCACCGTTCATGCAAGCTTGTCAAGCATAATGTCGCGTGTGTACCGACACTTATTCGAGCCATGTACTTAATCC
This sequence comes from Colias behrii, assembly GCA_029959065.1. Lineage (NCBI taxonomy): Eukaryota > Metazoa > Arthropoda > Insecta > Lepidoptera > Pieridae > Colias > Colias behrii. Next base: position 10,148,500 of record JARWMC010000020.1, read on the forward strand.
AATGTTTATAATGTTGCGTAGAATTAGCTGATGGTCAAGACATCGACAGGTGATATCGTACAGGCCTAGTTACCTTCTAGTAGATATTTTCCGTCGCTAATCTCTATAAAATTCCCTTCCTCACTTGCTGACAATATAACATGTTTTATTTATTTTATTTAACACCGCTCTCGTAAAATTTCGACGTCCCCTATCAGTATTATAATTAACTTTAGTTTAATATTATTGTTTATAGTCTTTTTGTACTGTTTTCATGTAAAACCTAGCGTCAGTATAGATGTTACTTCTAATGTCAATACTTGAAAAATGTTTAGTGAAATTATAATATTATAGTTATTAACGGCATTTATAGTTAGTTATTATGAATTGAAATAATTATATTATTCTAAAATAATTGGTGTTCTCATTTTATACATGACCTTGTAAGTTAGATACACAAATAGAGATAAATTATATTTAACAAACAACGACGACGTCGAAGAAGACAAAATAGCTCATAAAAGGTATATTGATGTTTATTTCAACTTTAAATCATTTGAGTAGCCAATTTTTTCAAATTCCTCAATTTTTTCTTTCTACTTATAAATCTTATAAATCTAGATGGATTGATGGAATAATATTTATTGCTAGAATAGTGCAGTCACATTGCCATCATTGATGTGAGGCATTTTTTATTATACTTAATAAAAATATCTATAAGTTGGCAAAATTTAATGAAAATGATTGAGTACTTCACTTGGTAACAGGATTATTTTAATCAAACTTTTACTAGTAAAAGAGTGTTTTCTTAGTAAAAATGTTATTAATTAATATTACAAAAAATTGGCTACTCATTGAAACTCCTTAGAAATACACAAACAAACTGACAAACACGTAAACATTGCAGAACAATGGGAGAAGGAGCTAGAGGCAGAGCTGAAGGAGTACGAAGTGGTCGCCGACAAGACGGGGGATGATAAGTGGGAGAGGGAGTGTGAGGATCTGCTGGGGGAGGTCGATCTTAAGTAGATCGAATTTAGCTCGTAATACTGTGGCATACGGTTGGAATTCGAAAAAATATAAGTCTAGAGCTACTTCGTTCGTTCAGCAGTTCAATCATTGCTATTTTTTATTTTGACTATGGGGTATTATTGAATAAGGTTTAAATCCGAAAAAAGATCAAAGTGGTGGTGGTAATACTGTAAAATGAGGCAAACATCGACTAAAAAATTGTAGGAAAAAATATTTCTTTCAATAAAAATTAACATTTATTCAAAGAAATCATTTACAGTACTCCCAAACTGATAATGCGCATAGAAAAAATCGTCACTGTTCGGCAACTGTCATATTCCCCGAGCCTCCGAAGACGATATGTATATAGAGTGGTTAAATGTATTTTCTTCATGCTTAGTTTATTAGAATTATGAGTTTTATTGTGATTTTATGGTAAAAGAGATAAATAACTAAATTTGTTTCAATAATTCAATGTAAGTTAATAGCGAGGATAAGCCACACGATTGCGAATATATATTTGTTGTATTGATTTACTTGGAATTAAAGTGTCTTACTGAAGCTGGCGTAATGATGGATGTATGGAAGGTTAAAATAAGACAAAGTTTATATTTAAAAAAATGATTTTCAAACACTGGTTTACATTTAAATTGTGAAATCTAATCATTAAAATCTCAGTCCAAAGGATTTACAGAATCAGGGATTATCTCTATTTCTGATATCGTAGAATGATGAAATGAGAACTTTTATTATGCTCTTATTAATTTTCACTTTCCCCACTGCTATGTGCTACCTGTGTAAATAATCATTTTACCGGAAAATTCAACTTTGTAACAAAACTAAGAAGGGTATGTAACAGCAGCTCTATATAATTCCATACAGAGATAATACGTGCGGTCACCACCAATATATAAAGATGACTGACGGATTTTTTAATTTTTTGACTGACAGGCTACCGTCACCAATCGCCCGAATTGTTTTCGATTGTGTATGACTCTGAATTGACTCCTATTTCTTTCGAACAAGGTGCAAGATGCAAGTGCATTGTTTAGGGCACTTACGATTCAATGATTCGGGGTGATTCGGGTGTTTCTGGAAATACGATAATTAGCGAAGATCTGCATGCGCATTATTAATTTTGGAGTACTGTACAACTGTTCTTGAGAAAAATATGTCCTATATGTAAAAGGGAATCTGAACAACATTCCATTTCTAAGCGAATAAATAACGGTCACTAATGATTAAAAAAAAAAAACAATTTTACTTCCCTAGAAATACAATATATATATATATATATATATATATATATATATATATATATATATATATATATATATATGAGGAGCTGGGGAACAAAAGCGGACTTGTCCAATTAATCAAATTTTACACTAGAGCAAAAAAACTGAAATAGGTATATGCATATGGGCTGTAATTTTGTGCATTTCAGTATAATTAGTATTAATACAACATAATTACTAATAGCCTGCTTGTTGGTCATAAAACTATGCGTTTTATTTATTTTTTTTTTTTTTGTAATGGACAAGTCCGGTTTTGATTACAAAAGGTGGACAACTCCGGTTATGATTGAAAGAGTTATGGACATGTCCGGTTATGAAAGAAAACTAGATTCTATTATTGTATTTTTTTATTTAAAAATTATATGAACTCTCCCACATCTGGTTCGCAACAGTCACAATCGTCACTGTGGTCGTCGTCTTCGTCATTTATTTGACTTGTTTCAGCAATTGCCACTGGTGAGGTATGGAATATATTGTTTTTAAACCAATCAAGCTCTTGATTATCCATCCAATTATCTCCGAATTGTTTCTTTAAGAGTGTTTCAACATCTTTTTTCTTGTTTGGTTTTAGTTCATTAACCATTGAAAATCTTTGTAGTAAACTCGGATGGGTTTTTGTCATTTTTAACAATGATACAGCATTTTCTGATGATTCATCTCCATAATAGGTGTTTAAGACTTTCACACCAAAGTTTACGTGATTTAAACGTGCAGTAGGATCTCTTCGTATGTTTGCAGTGCCTCGGCCACGTGCTCTGCCACGACTACGGCCCTGACTTCTTCGTGTTGATTGTTGAGATTGACTAGGAGTTTCTGTTTGGATGATGGTTGACTTTCTTTCTATTATTATTCTCTTTGCATCACGAATACTTTCCACTTTCTTGTAATAGTCTTCAAGGTTTTTGACGTTGTAAAGGTTCCAGTTTTCAGCTAAAATATGAACTTTGCCATGCTTTGCGTAAACCTCATGATATTTTTTTGGATCCAAAATGAAAGGCATCTTCCGCAAATCCTTTTCGACCCTCCCGAACACTCGATCCGCCGGCAAGAAGCTGTGACCGCGTACAGGAAAGGTTAGTACGATTTTGGCGACATTTTGAGGGGCGTAGTTTTTCAACCAGAAAATCAAAGTGTGGACGACATGTGCATTTTTATTTTGACCTCCACACCCGTCCGAAAAAAGGCGTAAAACTTCCACTTCAGAAAAATCAGTAAACATCAGGTATGTTAAAAGGGCAGACGCAATTTCGGTGGCGCCTTTTTTAGCTTGGTTTTCTGTCCATATGAAGAAATGTGGCTCCTTTGTAGGCATATCAGTAATGCAGAAAGAGTAAAGTCCAACTTGTCGTAAATAAAAACATTCCTGGATTGGCGTTTTAGGAAGGGATTGAATTTGTTGGAGATCAAAACATATTGTCATAGAATTTTCAGGTTTTTCTTTGGTAAGGGAAAAGAACGCTTTGGCTCTAGCTTTATGAACTCGGAGTTGAAGTTTCAATGATTGAAGTTCTTCAGGATTATTTTCAGTCTTCTGCCTATTTTTCAGCAGTTCGCAGGTACTACATATGTCGGAAGATGGTGACGCAAACCCAATATTAAAATCGTTCTCAAAAACATTTCGGAACATCGTTTGTGAGACTTTCAAATCATCAGTCGCTGAATTATTGTACAACTCCCACAACTTTTTTACGTTTAGCTCGTATGACAGGTACACTCTTTTTGATTTATTTCGATTGTAATGTGACTCCTTTGCTGGCAAACCACCGAGAAATTTTCTTACAGATTCCTTTTTATCAATACTTTTGAAACTTTTCCTGTCTCCTCCTCTGCCGTCAAGTGGCGTTTTGCCTTCATATAATTTGCTCGCAATTAAGTTTACCCTGTGCTTACTGAGCCCAAGAGCAGCCAAAAAAAAAGATTTGCATACTTTTACTAACCTTTTTGAATCACGGAAGAGAAAGTATGTCACAAAGTACTTATTCCTCTGCGGTTTGCGAGATTCCTCTCTCGATCTTTCTCTTTCTATGGGGCATGGTGATATGAGCCGTGACAAGTAAATATCCTTTAATTTTTTGCCAATTTTTTCATATAGTAGTTTGCGGTTGTAAACAATTTCGTTTAATGTCAAAGTCTGGCACTTAAATTTTCCCTTGTTATGTTCACACGCAGACACGAAATTCAAAGCAAGGGGGTCTTTATCTGCGTACCTAAAACAAAATAATAGCAATTTTAAATTCATCATAGGTTAGAATAATAACAAACACGCACCGGTAGGTATAATTTTACACTCACTTCGATTCCCTGTTGTTTTGCGCTTGCCGTCCTGTTTTTTTTCGTTTACGTGAGCCGTCATTTATATTGGCCACTATTTCTTCGATTCCGTCCATAATTTTGTCGGTTTTCTAGGAAAATTCTTCTCAAAATTACGAAAGCAATGACCGTCACACAGCTGATTATCTTTTTTTTAATTTAGCAGTGTTGCCACAACTGATTTAGGGATATCATAACAAAAAAACAATGATTTTTTTTAGACTTGTCCGGTTTTGTTTGACATTTTTCGTACTAACGGCAATTCTCCTTACGTTTTTGTCCGGTTTTGATTGGAGAAAAAATCCCTTAGAATTTTAATAAATTTCTAACAGGACAAGTCCGCTTTTGAACGAAATCATCATTTTTAACAATTTTTTTCTCTAAGATCGGACCGCTTTTGATACACAATACTCCGGGGTTCGATAGATATGAGCTTAAAGAGTGCAAAAAAATAAAAATAAAAAATTCGAGTACAGTGGACAAGTCCGCTTTTGTTCCCCAGCTCCTCATATATATATATATATATATATATATATATATATATATATATGAGGAGCTATATATATATAATATATATATATTATATATATATATATATATATATATATATATATATAATAATATATATATATACATATATATATATATATATTATTATTATTTCCGTAACTATAAATAAACTGTTCTGTTGCTTAATTTTTCCTGTGCAAGGACAAACCAATAAACATTACTGTAATTCATGTCTATTATATTTCAATTATACAAAAAAAAAATAACTTTCCATATTAAATCTATCTGTAACTGTAATAATAAATAATAAATAAATAAATAAAGCTTTTATTAATTCCTTTACTTATATCTAATTACAAATTTTATTTGTTGTCAGTGTGGTTAGTATTAACATTATTCTTATTTCTCTATAACAATTCTATTTTTTTAAATATTAAATTAAGTGTTAGTTAATTAGAAAGATAGTATGTAATCGATACTAATATTATAAATGCGAAAGTAACTCTGTCTGTCTGTCTGTTACTCAATCACGCCTTAACTACTGAACCAATTTGCATGAAATTTGGTATAGAGATATTTTGATACCCGAGAAAGGACATAGGCTAGTTTTTACCCCGGGACATATGATAGGTTTTATCCCGGAAATCCCACGGGAACGGGAACTATGCGGGTTTTTCTTTGACTGCGCGGGCGAAGCCGCGGGCGGAAAGCTAGTTAAATATAAAAAGGACCGCTTTTTGCGGTAAAAGCCTCCTCCAATTTCTTCCACTCATCCCTGTTCTTAGCTCATCTAGTCCAAAGGGCACCTGCGTGATTTTTGATATCATCACTCCATCGTGTGATTGGTCTTCCCCTCTTACGCTTTTTATAAAAAGGTGTCCAATTTATTACCGAATGTGACCATCTGTCATCTCTCAATCTGCACAGGTGACCTGCCCATTTCCACTTCAATTTACAGACATACCTTACTGCATCTTGAGCTTTCGTTCTTTTTCTTATATCACTATTTCGTATTCTATCCTTAAGTTTAATATTCAAAAAGCTTCGTTCCATGCCTCGTTGGCAGATGCTAATTCTGTTTAAATGCTTTTTTGTAGGGGCCATGTTTGACATGCAACTGTAATAATACACTTGCTAAAATAAAACTGGTGAATAAATGTTTAAAGTTATTAAAATGTAATAAGTGTTATTAGAATTATTAAATATAAAAAAAAAATATTTTTCACAAAATAAATGAAACTTCAGTAGAAACAGAGATCTTTTTAATTTGTTAAATTTTCCTTTACATATTATAATTAAAAAAAAATTGTTAACTGACCTAGGTCATCTTATGAGATAGATTTATTATAGAGATAGAATAATGTATAATAGGTAATTATCTACTACATAATATATAAAAATAAGTCGGGTTTTCCTTCCTGACGCTATAACTCCAGAACGCACGAACCGATTTCCACGGTTTTGCATTCGTTGGAAAGGTCTCGGGCTCCGTGAGGTTTATAGCAAAGAAAAGGTGTCTCTGGTGGCGAAACGGAGTTCGCTCGGTTTGCTAGTTATTAATAAATAGGATTAGATTGCTCAGCTGTCAAAAAATATATATTGCTTGGTTTTAAGGTTTTAAAAATATAGGCTAACTTTCCTTCACATGTTACTTATTAAGATAAATTTATGCATAATAATTGTAATTCAATTGCCTATTTTTTTGTTTTCAAACTTCTACTTCCTAGCTAATATTTAATTTTATTATTATGAAAATATATAAATTCATGGAGGCCTGCGAAAGAAATGCAAATGTTACTTGTATCAACACTATAGATAGAAACATATTGTAAAAACTAAACTTCGATCTTAATTAAAACTTAACTAAAATCATTGAACATTCAATACAAAAAAAAAAAAATATTATAATAAGTTATGTTAACGGATATTATTTTATGTTGTATATAGATTTTAGCATTTTAAATTATTTCTTTGTATTAAATTCTATTAATTATTAAGGTAATTGTAAATTATATGTTTGTAAACATTCCTATGAATAAAGTGTTCGTTGTATATTTTGTTTTTTATTTATTAAGAAATACCTCTGCCCCCCTAGTCAAGTGGTTTTCTGTTAGCGTAGCGTTCAATAGAATAGACTACGAATGTATGAGATTGACGTAGGCTGTAGATAAACGTATCTGCAGCTTACGTCAATCTCATACATTCGTAGTCTATTCTATTGAACGCTACGCTAACAGAAAGCCACTTGACTAGGGGGGCAGGAATCCTAACGAATATTTTAATTATGTTAGTAACTCTTTCTGTCTGTATGTCTCTACTTCACGCCGCATCCACTGAACCGATTTAGATGAAATTAGGATACTTTGATACTCGAGAAAGGACATAGGATATTTTTATCGCAGAAATCCCGCGGGATATTATGCATGTTTTCGTTTAATACGCGGGCGGAAGGCTAGTTATTCATAAGATGATTTTACCAATAAAACGAAGCCATACTTTTAATAATTCAAAGATTAAAAGAAACAAGAGATAGATGTTTCGTTTATAATCTAGCTGCTCGCTCCGGCTACGCCTGTGTAGTAATGTAAACCTAAGTTAGTCCATTTACCTGATAATAACGAGTACAATTCAGACCTATATTACACCACCAAGATCAAATACACCGCTAAGGACGTATATCGTAATTACAAAACATATATCCAACAAAAAAAGATAGGATAGTTTATATCTCAACCTAGTATAGTATGAAATTATGTATTAATAAATCATTAATTTGTAAATTGTAATACATAAATTGTAATGATCTATGTCTCAACCATAGTCTCATCTTTTCAAGTGGAATATAATGCTGCACACTGAATTTTTTTATTAAGATCTGTTCAGTAGTGAGTTCATAGATTTTTGGATATTTAAGTTGGCTCAGAAGCAGCTCTAGAATTGAGACTGATTGCATTTTAAATGGTTTTTTTTACTAGCATTGCTGGTTGTGACACGACTTTTATAAAATTATATTTTATATAATTTAACGAAATTTTGGTTCTTATTTGTGGACCCTTTTGAATCGCAATAGGTATTAGGTACCTACATATTATAATTGTCACTGCGTAGACTATCAATCAATATATCACTACTAGTCTACTAGCTTTCCGCCCGCGTTTTCAAAGAAAAACCCGCACAGTTCCTGTTCCCGTAGAATATCTGGGATAAAACCAATCCTATGTGTTTATCCAAGTTACCCTCTATATGTGTGTGCTAAATTGCATTGTAATCGGTTCTGTAGTGTTTGGATGAAAGAGTAACAAACATACACACACATATGACACATCCATCCTCAAACTTTCGCATTATAATATTATTAGTAGGATAGGATAGTAGGATTCTAGAATTTACAAATAAAACACCATTGCTGTTGTAAAACTTTAATAAATTCCAAACACGCAATAAATTAAATAGTAAAATCTGAAACCCCAATTTAATTACTATAAAACAATATAAATTATAAAGCTGAAAAGCTATTTGCTTGAACGCGCTGTTCTGTTCACGCCACGGATCGATTTTTAAATTTTAAGTGGGGGACGGCGCGTACGCAGTCCCCACTACCAAAAATTACGCGTCCGAGTTATCCACATTAGGGATAATCGCAGAGGTCAATCCCGCCGCAGTGCAATGGCGGGGCCTCGCTCTGGGGAAACCGCCTTCCTGATCACGGTGTCCCCTACGCCAGGTAAGTATGATTTCGCCAGCGGTCCAGGGGGTCGTCATTCTTTGGGAAAAAATTTCTAAAGCGCGAACTACATACGCGACTTACGCTCGTAGCGACATCCTATAGCTGCTTTTAAAAACTCAATCAGAAACTTTGGTAAGTTCTTAGTTCGAGTGATTGTTCACAGATGGCGCTTTATCAATTATTATATGAGTAATTTCTGATTTTTAATTAATAAGTTAGTAATACATACGTAGTATATTATTATTAGTCTGTGTTAGTACTATTAAATATATGTTTACGCTATTACTCATTTTAAATCTAATCACAAAAAATATAGTAAAAAGTAACTAGCGACATCTCGGGACATTTTGTAATAACTAAATCGTACGTGTAAAATTTTGTATCTGTTATAATTTAATGACTAATACATAGATGGCGCTTTATTACCAGAAATGTTAATTATTTTTAATATAATAATAATAAATGAATCAAATCATATAAAATTCTAAATTTAAATTACTTAAATAGTTCATTTGTGTTACATAAGCTTTTTATTACATGTTTTTTTAGTAATAGAACATGTTAATTCAAATTCAAATTGCTTTATTTGTCGTGTGTTATTATTAATTATTATTGTTGTGTGTTATAACTTATATCATATATGTGGTCATTTTGAATTTTATGACTTTTTTATATATTTAAAGGCATGCATGACTGTTATGTTCTTTTATACAAATAATATATATACTAATACAGGCTTAGATCATTAAGTTCTAAGAATACAGGTCTTATACAGGGTGTCTCAAAAGAAAGTTTATATTTTGTGGATGAATAAAAAAAAAAGTAAGCGGTGTATTGAAAAAATGTTTATTAATTATTAAAGTGCATAATATGGGAATTTATTTCTTAAAAATAATATCGTCCAAATGCAGTCCATTGCGGAACAGTAAAATTACAGTATTTATGACAGCTCGGCAGGTAGACACAGTGATGGCTGCCATTTCGTGCTGGATATTTTCTTTTAAATGCTCTAGAGAAGTTGGTTTGTTGGCATACACTTTAGATTTAAGATACCCCCACAAGAAATTATCGAAAATAGAAATTAGCGAGGAATTATTGGCCCTTAATTTTTCGAAGACGAAAGAGGGCGTGCAGTTACAGTAAATTCAGAGCGATGGTAGACGAGTTTTTAGTGCCTGCACTGCAAAACTTTCCTGGCTATAACCAGAGAACATGGTTGCAGCAAGACGGAGCTACATCACACACATCCAATATGTCTTTACCTCGAATTCATGAAATTTTTCCGGGAAAATTGATCTCTAGGAGAGGTGATATAAATTGGCCTCCACGCAGCCCTGATTTAACTCCCATGGACTTTTTCTTGTGGGGGTATCTTAAATCTAAAGTGTATGCCGAAAAACCAACTTCTCTAGTGCATTTAAAAGAAAATATCCGACACGAAATGGTAGCCATCACTGTGTCTACCTGCCGAGCTGTCATAAATAATTTTAGTGTTCGATTAAATGAGTGCCGTGAACGCAATGGACTGCATTTGGACGATATTATTTTTAATAAATAAATTCCCATATTATGCACTTTAATAATTAATAAACATTTTTTCAATACACCGCTTACTTTTTTTTTATTCATCCACAAAATATAAACTTTCTTTTGAGACATCCTGTATAATAGCTATATTGGTCCATGACAATAGGTACAATTATATCACTTCGTAGGTACGTAACGGATGCTAAAATAAGAGACCGTAAACTATTAAAATAATTTAATCTTAATATAGGTAGGTACCTATCTACAATACTATACAATATAATGTAATATGTACAATTATAACTTACAAATATATTAAAATGATCACTGCTAATGTTTCAAGGAAATGTAACTTATAAATTTATAAAGAATAGAAAAAATCTATTCTTTATAAATTTATATTTATAAAGCATTTGAATGCCATAAAACCAAAAATATAAATTCAACAGAAATGTAACTTTTCAATATATAACTGTTTTCCGTTAAAAATCATCAGATTTTTTCCATTTTAACAGTCGTAATCTGTGAACTATCTATAGAGTTATCATTACTAACATTGCATAAGACCTCATTAGTATTCACACTCCCAAATTCAGCTAGTTCAGCTTCAGCGAATATTTTAGCCATTTTAACCTTTATCATACACTGAGTTTTAAGGGAAAGCCTTCTAAATGTTCCCGCGTAACTCGTGAACAAATGATCTACTGGATCTAATAATTTCTGGCGTTTCACCTCAAATTCTTCATCTGTTACGGACAATGATCTGCGGCTTCCGTGCGACTCGTACTGTATCGCTGGGCTAACTGTCCATGGCTCGGATTCTATGTTTTCGCGTAAATCTTTCTCATCGGCACTCGGAGTTGGAGATTGTCGCGGAGGTGATGGAGATGACGTCACCGAAGTCTGCGCCTTCTCGTTTTTAGAATACTTTTTGTTTATCATATATTCGTCTAGGAACTTTAAGTTTTCACTCCAACACCAGCTGTGGTACGATTTGTTGGATGGTGCTACTCCAGATTGAAATCTTTTATATTTTGTGTAACCGTCCTTTAGGCCTTTCCATTTATTTTTTAAAATCTCGCCTGCAAAAATAAAAAACTTGGATTTAATCATTATAAATATAAATTAATAAAAGAATAAAAATGAATAACTATATTACCTATAAATTTTCTTAGTAAAGCGCGTCACACGCGGTGAAGATACTATAATATTATTTTATGTTAAGATTCTCTAATATAAAATATTACAGTATCTTAAGGTATCCGGTATCAGCGTTCTGACCATCATTTTTCTTTTTGTCATTGCGTACCAAGACCCCTGTAGAACCGCCATCATGTTACAAATGACCCGAAATTTTGTGTCAGTGTTTCGGGTCATTTGTATAATACATATATTGATATAATAATATTTATTTATAACTTCTATTTGTATACGTAGTATATTATTATTAGTCTGTGCTTCTATCGATAATACAAGGTGGCGCTGAGCTTAAAACGAATCATGACGTAGTTGACCTAATGATATTGTAAGGCTCGCTAGCATAATAATAAGCTGCCATTCTTTCTACAAATACCTAACAAGAAAGTTGTTCAACTTACTCGACTCGTTCATTTCCTTGCTAATGAATTCCCATGCTAGTGTTTTTTTCTCGATACTGTTATAGTATTTGTGTCGTCTATTGTACAGTATGGGGTAGCCTTTTACGCATTCTATGAAATTTTCAATGTTCACCGTGGTCATGGTGATAATAATCGATAAATGAGGTTATGTAGAGCGCTTCGTGTCGTGTTCGCGCCTGCACGGCGTGTCGGCGTGGCGTGGCACTGAGTGGTGAGCGATGACGGGGGACGCGTGTCGCGTCGCTCGGACGCGGCACGCGGGTCTCTCGCTCTCGCTGGACGCTTCGCATCGCCGCGCTCGGCGTTCGTCGCCATTTTGTGAACGCGAACGCTGAGCTCCGCTTTTAATGATTTATTATTATTTATTATGTATATTGTTTTTTCTATGTCGCATTTTATAGACTGTTATTGCAGTTAACTCAATATGAAAATAATGAGCTTGTTTAATACAATGGTCTAATTAGCTAAATATACCTACATAATAGTATTATGTATGTAGTGTATAGTCACAGTATTACAATTATATTAGTGGTATAGTATTAAAGGAAAAACTCATACATGCGCGAATGCGCATGTATGAGTTTTTCCTTTTTTCTATAGTTGTGGGAATATCGGTATAAAAAATAGCCCAAGTTACTCCTTATAACAACAGCTATCTACCAGTAAAAGTTCCGTCAAAATCGGTCAAGCCGTTCTTGAGATTAGCCGGAACAGCAGACAGACAAAAATTTTATAAATTACTACTTATTTTGGTATATGTAAAGTTGCATGCATCCATTTCATTTAGTAAAAATCAGTTATTTCAATATAAAAACAGACACTATTATTACAGGTATAGATTACTTACCTTAATAAGTTATTAGGTATACAATAATTTGTAGTTAAATGTGTAAAATATGTATGTGTCTATGCTACCTATATAAATAAATGTATTAGGTACACAAAAAAAACAATGCAAAGAAAATTAAATCCATTAAATCTAGGAAGTACTCTGTGAGTCTGTGGCATGCGGCGATGGGCGAACAGCGAAGCGGAAAAATATAACACGGTCGGCAACTACATGACGTCACCAGTATTGGTTCAAAATGGCGCGGTTAGGGCGACGCGAGTCGCGAAGCGAGAGCGAGATAGGCCTATATAAGCAGTCGCTAGTGGGAACTGTGAGGCGATATACGCCGCCACGCAGATGCGAACGCGAAACGAACGCTAGTTTAACCTAAATTTATAATATCGATTACAAGTTTTTCATTTCAGACATGAATACAATTGATATAGAAAGGCTCATCGAGATCGTGAAACGGTATCCCATGTTATATGACACGCGACACGAACAGTACAATAATTTTACCTTGAAGACTCAAACGTGGAAACAAGTTGCCAAAGAACTAAATGACGGCAGTAAGTTACTTACCTACTTTTTTATTCATACATTTTGGCTATACTTTAGTACATATTAACTGCAAGGCATTCTTACCACCTATGTGAAGTATAATTTTGAATCATGTCTAACAAAGTTACGATTTTAGCGAGTAGGTCGCTTAGAAAGATATGTGTATTCAATCGCAGCGCCATCTTGTTGATTTCGATGGTTTTACAATAAATATTTAAGTTAGCTAGGGCTCGGCAACATTTTCACCAGGTGCGGGCGCGATCATAGATTATTAGATTAATAGATTTATAGCACAAAAAAAAACTGTGCAATATAATATTTAAATTTTACTTTAGTTTCAGGTGAAGTTTTAAGAATAAAATGGAAAGGCCTTAAAGATGGATACAGAAAATATAAAAGGTTCAAATGTGGAGTTGCACCGAATAATAAATCATGGCACAGCTGGTGTTGGAGCGAAAACTTGAAGTTCCTCGATAATTATGAAATAAGAAAGATTATTCCTAAAAAGGGCGCGAAGGACAAATCCAAACAAACACCGAAAGAAAATAAGGTTCCTGCTGATGAAGAGTTTGTTGATAAAAATGAATTAGATGCCATAGACTACTTATTCACCAGCTACGCGTATACATTTAAAACGTTATCATTGAGAAGTCAGTGTATGATAAAGTTGCAAATGGCTCAGGTATTTTCTGAAGCGGAATTAGCTGAGATCGAAAGTACAACAGAGGCTATAGATACTGCAGAAAAGGATAATGTCAATGATTTTAAAATAGAGGAAGATCCAATTATAGGTAATTAAACGTGTAAAAATGGAGAACGATGACGATCCTCTAGAAAGTAACGCAATATTATAAAAATAGGAATATATATACCGACTGTGTACCTACTGTGTAAATAAAAATGTTCATCTGTGATATTATTTTAATATTACCTATTACGTATTTGAGTATGCTAGTTCTTGTATAAAAAATGCCATCTCCTTTATTGATATCTACTTGTATTAGCTAATACGAATTTTAATATAAATGAACAGAACAGTTAAAAATTACATGGGAAATATTCAAGCGGTTGCTGAATCCCAGTAACCGAGTAGTACAACTAACGACCTGCACAGTTTTCTAATTCTGTACGTAAATTTTGTATATTAGCTGCTTCTTTATATATGTAGTTATTAAATTTTGTATTTTTCTTTGTTACTGATTCAGTTGTGGTGGTCGCAAGGTGGTCGTGTTAATGACAATAAAATCTTCTTTCTCTCTCCTATGTTGTATTTTATTTGACAATACCTTTATACATTTTGATTTGAACATGCAAGTTGTTTTACTTATTTTTGTATTATAGTTGAAAGAAAAAACGAATAGCATAAGGTAGTTCAAGATTAGATTTAAAATGAATAATAGCGTAAAATACTTGTTCTAACTTATTATTAACTCAAATATTAATAAAATCAGAAATTACTAATATAATAATTGATAAAGCGCCACCTGTGAACGATCACTGGAACTAAGAACTTACCAAAGTTTCTATTTGAGTTTTTAAAAGTAGCTGTAGGATGTCGCTAGGCATGTAAATAGGATTTGTAGTTCGCGCTTTAGAAATTTTTTCCCAAAGAGTTAGGTCCCCCTGGAGCGCTGCCGAAATCATACTTACCTGGCGTAGGGGACACCGTGATCAGGAAGGCGGTTCCCCCAGAGCGAGGCCCCGCCATTGCACTGCGGCGGGATTGACCTCTGCGATTATCCCTAATGTGGATAACTCGGACGCGTAATTTTTGGTAGTGGGGACTGCGTACGCGCCGTCCCCCCATATAGTATTTAATGGTATTTATATAAAATTATAAAAATACAATACTTGTACATCTGAGTTGTAGGAAATATTACTACATCATTGTACTTTCATCGAATCTGTATTCCTTAAATGGTGTAGCATTACAATAAAATAATAAATAGTTTAATAAACACATCTTGCAGCCTAAATAAGAGTTTTATACGGATTATCCTGGTATTATGTAGTAATTTTTAATCACTACATTCCACACAATGTTATGCCTAAGTAGGTATATACGAGTAGATATATGACTGACTACCTACATTTTAACTACCAAAAGACAATTGAATGTTATTGTTTCTAGTTAGGAAGTTTCACATAGTTTACTGTCAAAGAGATATTCTACGACACTATATGTAATTGTCATGTTTTTTTATTAAAGATAATGTTGGATCAGTGCGAATCTGAACTGAACTGAAACTTCGAAGTGGTATTTCTATTCGAAACATTTTTTACTAACAAATGGATCTGCGAAAGCATTTGAATGCCATAAAACCAAAAATATCAATTCAACAAATGGATCTGCGGTATCCGAATTCTATGCTAAATAAATAAAAATAAATACATTTTATGTTAAAATGCTGCTCAAAAAATAAATCTTCAAACAATGTAAAAAAAATGCAGGACATTGATACTAAAGTCTCAAACAAATATTAGTGTCTCTAATACTTAGATCATCTTAGCTCTAATACTATGAAGCTTCTCATCATCACTACATAGTATAAAACATAGTCGCTTTTTCTGTCCCTATGTCCCTATGTATGCTTAAATCTTTAAAACTACACAACGGATTTTGATGCGGTTTTTTTTAATAGATAGAGTGATTAATTTAAGGTTTTAGTATATAATTTATTAGGTTTAAGTCAAAGCGGGCGAAGCCGCGGGCGTTCACATTGTATTTGAAATGGGTTATTCTTTTTTACATTGAAAAATATCTAGGTACAAAATAAAAGGACCAGTATATCACGTTAAATGCTTTATTTTTTCATATAAACATACATCACATTTTCTTGAGATTTACAAAAAGAAAATACAACCTGTGATACAACTTTAAATTAAATCTACATTACATTTCCAATGTACATTTTGGCACTTTATAAATTCCAGTTATACCTATATAATATTATAGTCTATAAAAATATAATTTTCATTTTATACAATGTACACTTAATGCAAAATTTAGTTAGGGGGCGTCCATAAATTACGTGAGGTGTTTTTTATTATTTTTATGAATCTAAATCATGTAAAACTTTGATAAAATGGACCAAAAGGGTATAATTTGTTTTGTCAATCAGAAAAAAGTTGCGTGATATTTGTCGAGACGTACGTAAGGTTAGACGAGATTTCACGTAATTTATGGACGCCCTCTTAGTACAATCGGTACCTAATTACTCAAATAAATTTAAAGGTAAACAGATTTAACACGCGGCTTATTAAAAACGCTCTTAATTATTAATTACTAGGTTTCTGCCCGCGGCTTCGCCCGCGCAGTCAAAGAAAAACCGCATAGTTCCTGTTTCCGTGGGATTTCCGGGATTTCATCATTTTCCCGGGATAAAAAGTAGCCTATGTCCTTTCTCGGATATCAAAATATCTCCATACCAAATTTCATGAAAATTGGTTCAGTAGTTTAGGCGTGATTGAGTAATAGACAGACAGACAGAGTTATTTTCGCATTTATAATATTAGTATGGATAATGTTACATACACTGAATACACTTAAAATTATTACTTCTACATAAAATTGTACAAGCATATAATACTTACATATATAACATAGGTAGGAATTATAGTAGGCATAGTTTTAACTATAAACTATTCATCACCAAAATTATCACTGTTTATCCTTCAATATTAAATTCGACAGTTTGTGCAACTTCTTACCTATCTAGTATCTACACTTATGTTTAAACTCGATCACTTACAAACAATTATTTGTGTAGCGCATGTCGCGTGTCGGTCGGCTGCCGAGTAGGTATACCTACTCGGCAGCCGCGATACACGCGACATGCGCTACACAGACCAAAAAGTTTGAGACGATGTAATAAAAGTTTCACTTTAAAAAGTCTATAGCCTCAGCTAAGCGTAATTAACAGATCATTCCTTGTCCACATCTTCCAAACTATCGGGCAGCGTTGTTCCCTTTGTCTCTGGCAAGAATATACACATGAGACTCGCCGCTATTGGTGTAAGTCCAAAAATGGCCGTCGGTAACCATGGCAACGCCGCCGAAGAATTCGAAATAAACGGCGCAATCATGGAACCGATGCGCATGCACATCGAACATGCACCCATTGACATGTTTCTGACCACTGTGGGGTATAGTTCTGACGTATAGATGTATATAGAGGCGGCTACGATGGCTACACAGCTGACTCCCAAAGTTCCGAGGGTCAGGGATATGGTGTACGTGTTCGGGAGGACCCCGAGGAGCAGCACGCAGAGACCTCCGAGGGTGAAGGCGATGGCGATGGTCAGCTTCCTCCCAAAGTACTTTATGAAACAGATCGCCAGCAGGTTTGATGGGATCTGGAATGGAAAATCATTATTGCTTTGACAAGCTTTTTGATAAAATACAACATATTTAAACTGTAAACATTTTATGGAAAACGGAAGTCGTAACTAGCACAAGCATTTATCTAATAAATAATTGAACATCGCTGACCAATAAATATGTATGTCAGTGTTCAAACAGTGACAATGAGCAACCGTCGCCCCATAAGTCTGACTACACAGACATACATAGTGTTAAACCCACTACCACAATTCCAACCAGTAATACTAAATACCTTTCAAAGCAGGAAATTATTATGTTGTCTGATAATATTGGTCAGGGATTTGGCGCTATGCTTAACAACTTAGGGCTTAAAGTTACTAATGTTTGTACGCCTAATAGCTCATATAAATATATAATCAAATCATTGGATCATTTCAGCTTTAATAAGAATAATATTGTAATTATATTATATGGGGACAGTTTAAATATAAATAATAAGGATATTGATATAGGATTTAAAAAAATGTTAGATATTAGTAGTAAGACTAAATGTAAATTTATGTTGTGTACCTTGCCATACCTACCTGGTTTAACACAAGAACAAAATAGATTAATTCATAATATGAATTTAAAATTGTATAACCTAACAAATCATCATCGTGATGCATTTATTTACTTTGACATTAACTTATGTATTAAATCTTTTATTTTGACAAAGAATACAGTGTATCTGCCATCTAGATATAAGCGTGAACTTGCTATGTTAATAGCATATAATATTAACCAGTCTGGTACATGTTCGGTATCAGACCATCAATCTACTATAATTTTATGTAGTAGTAATTATATACATCAACCTAGGTTAAGTGTTGACAGACAATCTAGCCCTAAGCTAGATTTAAACTAGTATATAAGACAACAGCTAAGCAGTCTTTTTCCATTGTGCATCAAAATATTCAAGGCTTGGCTAGCAAATTGTTAGAAATAGAATTGTTTTTGAATGATAACAATATTAAAATATTTTGTGTAACAGAACATTGGCTTAAACAATGTCAGTCGTTAGTAAATATTGAAAATTACAAATTAAAAAGTATATACTTTAGGACACAGGCTATTCACGGAGGTTCTGTTATTTTTGTACATGATATAGTGTAAAATGTAAAGAACGAACTCACATTGTTAGTCTTTCTGTAGAACGGACCATTGAACTGTCCTGTGTGGAGCTGGAGCGTTATATTATTGTTTGCGTTTATAGACCCCCTTCCAGTGACTATAATATGTTTGAGACAGTCATGGAAGAAATATTAAAGCGTCTAAGCAGGAGTAAAAAAAAAGTTATAGTATGTGGTGATTTTAATATTGATTTACTTTTTCAAACACAAACGGCTACACGAATTGTTAATTTATTTCAGTCATTTAATCTATATAAATTTTTTAACGAACCCACACGAATTACACCTACTTCTGCAACCTGTATTGATAATATATACTGTGACTGCATCTGTTTAGAGAAAAATATTCTCAATACATTGACTTCGGATCACTGTGGCCAGAAAGTAGTTTTTGAATGGGATTGCATACCTACATTTAAAAGGATTAATGTTAGGCCTATAACTAAAAAAGGCATTAATAAATTTAGGAATAATATTAATAAAAACCTGCCCGTACTAAATGATCAATCCTTTCCTAATAGTCCTTGTGAAATGTTTAATAATCTTTTTAATTTAGTACATAATGAATTTGAAAAAATATTTAAAGTTAAATCTTTAAATATTACCAAGGATTTACCATTTAGTAAATGGGCGACAGCTAGTATACATAGGTGCAGGAACATTCTTTATGAATTATATGGTATGAAGCAATATAATAAAGACCCATCTTTTCTTAGTTATGTTAGAAATTACTCAAAAAATTTTAAAAAAGTTTGTTTTACTGCAAAGCGTTTATATATCAAAGAAAAAATACGCGACTCTGATAATAAAGTTAAAACAGTTTGGTCAATTATTAATGGTGAAATGGGTAAAAGCAAATCAAGTAATACCATAAAACTTGTAAATAATGACAGGGTTATTGACAAAAGTGCTGATGTTGCGCTTGCTTTTGAAGAATTCTTCAGTAGTGTCCCTGCTACTATTACTAATAGTTTAAATTCGTCTTCAGCACTTGCAGAAACCTTTTTGAGGGACCATGTTGCGGGGTGCAGTACATTATTTGAATTACGACACGTAACTGCTAGTGATATTGTTGCTGCCTTTAAGACGCTTAATCTAAAAAATACTTGTGATCTTTGGGGAATGTCCGTAAATTTAGTTAATAATATAATAGAAAATATTGCGAAAAAAATGGTTGCCTGTAAAGTCGGTTTTACGGGCGAAGATTTTACGTGACAACGTCTTTTTCTCGGTAGAATATTTATGTGCTGCGCGCGCGGCAGACCGCGGGCCTCTCTCTCGTTCGGTGACTCATCGTAACGTTACCGAGCGTTACACTTTTTCATAAGTGACTCCCAGCCGCAACCTAATTTAAGACGTTGTCACGTCAAAATTTAGCTTTCATATTTAATAAGTGTTGTGACTATGGTACATTTCCTAATTTACTAAAGCTTAGTAAAGTTATACCTCTATTTAAGAAGGGCGATCAAGAAGACTGTAACAATTATAGACCTATCTCTATTTTACCAACATTAAGTAAGGTATTCGAGAAGTTAATATTAAACCAATTGAGTAGTCATTTTGCATCTAATAATTTACTGCACACCAAACAGTTTGGTTTCACAAAGGGGCGCTCAACCACAGATGCTGGAGTTGCACTTCTAACACATATATATAAAGCATGGGAAAACTCAAAAAATGCTCTGGGGATATTTTGTGACCTCTCCAAGGCATTTGACTGCGTTGAACATTGTACTTTGTTACGTAAACTTAATCACTATGGAATTAAAGGAAAAGCCCAGAACCTCATAGCGTCATACCTGCATGATAGGATACAGACTGTAGTTGTTAATGGAGTTCTAGCGGTGCGTCAATTAACATTGGTGTTCCACAGGGGTCAATTTTAGGTCCCTTCTTGTTCTTGGTATATATCAATGATCTTCCCTATTATTTGCAGGATAGGTGTGAAATAGTTCTGTTTGCAGATGATACCTCATTAATTTTTAATGTGGATAGGCATGACCCAAATGTTGACGAAGTGAACAGTGCTCTTTTACACATATCTGAATGGTTTACTGCCAATAATTTATTATTAAATGCCAAAAAAACCACTTGTGTTGAATTTTTACTTCCTAATGTAAAAAAGTTGAACAGAGATATTACCTTGAACGGGGAGGTATTGCATCCTACTGAGTCTACTGTATTTCTAGGGTTAACATTGGACGAGAAACTAGTGGGGAGCCCATGTCAACACCGCTGCAGGTAAGCTCAGTTCAGCTGCATATGCAGTCCGAAAAATAAGGCATCTCACCGATGAAGATACAGCTAGATTGGTTTATTTCAGCTACTTTCATAGCATTATGTCCTATGGAATTCTACTGTGGGGCAAGGCTGCAGATATAGAAACTATATTTATCTTACAGAAAAGAGCCATTCGCTCTATATATAATTTACGTGATCGGGACTCACTAAGAGATCATTTTAAGAATACTGGTATCCTTACTGTACCATCACAGTATATATTTAATAATATTTTGCATGTACACAAAAGCTCCGACTTACACACAAGAGTAGGAGATAGACACGATTATGGCACAAGGAACAGGAATAGAATTGAAATGCCATTTTTCCGATTAGCTAAAGTTAAAAGTTCATTTATGGGTCAAGGTATACGCTTATATAATAGAATTCCTCACAATATTAAAGAGTTTAGTAGTTCTAAATTTAAAACTTATATAAAAAATGTACTAGTTCAGAGAGCGTACTACAGTATTCAGGAATATATAGACGATAAAGACCCATGGAGGGTTATCGCGTAAAAACCACAGGACAGTTCTTTGGCATATTATGATATATTATGTAGTTAGATATAAGTTACATATTATGTAATATTGACATGATTTAAAAGAGCAACTATGGAGTTTCTTGCCGATTCTTCTCCATAGATACTGCTTTCCGAATCGGTGGTAAATGTTAAAAATACTTATGTAATGACGATTCGAAAGTGCTACTAAACAGTAGTCTAATTGAATAAATGAATGTTTGAGTTTGAGTTTGAGTTTGAACAATACCTCAGTGGTCACGAATCTAGTCGTCTCAATGAGTTTTTTAAATAATTGACTAACATTACTGATTTATTAACCAAAATTTTATTTGAGAGCGATGCATGTAGAAAAATGTTTCTCTAAATAATTAAAAACAAATCTACGTTTTCCTATACTATTACTATTACCATACTAGTTATTATGCTGTGCTATTACTAAAAGTTTGTGAGATGGATGTATGTTTGTTACTCTTTCACGCAAATACTACTGAACTGATTACAATGAAATGTAGCATACATATAGAGGGTAACTTGGATTAACACATTGGATAGGTTTTATCCCGGAAATCCCACGCGAACGGGAACTATGCGAGTTTTTCTTTGAAAACGCGGGCGAAGCCGCGGGCGGATATCTAGTTGGTCATAATGATTAGCATTTAGCATTCACAATTAAACATCTATGTGGTTCGCATTTCATACATTTAAGATATCCAAGCAAATTTTTTGCATCAAGACAAATTACATAAGAGTAGAGATCGTGCGGTAACACAAAAGAACATATAATTATTATTGGCTGTACCCTACGGCGATATTTAAATGATTCGATATAAATGTTTTCCTCATGTAAAACAAAACAAATCAAAATAACAATCAGGGTTCCCATCACAATAATACTTATTTATCTACTATAGTTGTGGTATGGTGGTACAAAAAATACAAAAAATATACAAACAAAAATATAGGTACCACACCTACAAAAAATCTGATACGAATAACCTCCATACTTTTTGCGGAAGTAAATTAAAAAAATCTGTTAATCAAAACTCAAAAGGCCACATTGTTTTTGTTTTTGTATTGAACTTTTATATACCTAGAGATACAACGAAACAACCCTGAACTAAAGCTAATAAGTTTGACGGATTTTTTTCATGGTATCAGTATAAGTTTATGATGGTTTCTAGAACAAAAAAGAATGTTAACCAAAACCTTTATACGCTTTATGGAGAAGGCTTTTGTGTAGTTAGAGCGATATAGTAATTATGTAGGACTATATTATATATTTTAAATCAAAGACTATCTATCTATAAGTGCAAGACAGGTTTCTTACGCATAAACCATTTCGTGTCGCTTAACTGAAGCTCCTTCATAAAAACAATTATTATATTATATTTAAACTACATAGGTACCCTATACCACTTTACTATAGTGTAATATGGGTGTGAACAAGCTTTCCGTCCGCGGCTTCACCCGCGTTTTCAAAGAAAACTCGCATGGTTCCCGTTCACGTGGGATATCCGGGTTAAAACCTATCCTATGTGTTAATACAAGTTACCTTCTATATGTGTGATAAATTTCATTGTAATCGGTTCAGTAGTATTTGCGTGAAAGAGTAACAAACACACACATACACATCCTCACAAACTTTCGCATTTATAATATTAGCAGGATTATAATATTAGTAGGAAGTAGGATATGTTGACTACACGGTATACCTGTATAGCCCCCGCAGCAGCGACCGTCACGAACGGATCGGGGCTGGTCTGGCTGATGTACTGGTTGATGCCGTAGAAGGTCAGCCCCACGATGGTCCACATGAAGCAGCAGCAGACCGTCTTCACCCGGAGACACGGACGCATCAGGTCGGTGTAGTTCGCGCGAGTGGTTTGAGATTTTTCGCGGATTTCTTCCGATATTTGTTTTAAGATGTCGTCTATTTTGGTGGTGGGTAGCCCGTTGCTGGAAGGGTTAAGGGTTGTTGAGAATTGCGAAACAATTTTTAATATTCTATTTTAAACTTCTCTATTATTACAGTAGAATTTCGGTGTTGTTATATTAAGTAGCTTTATGTCTACTGGTTATACAATTATGAAAAATGGATTTAACAGCTTTTCATTGCAAACAAAAAGTCCTTCTCTATTATATATTTTAGTCATTTATACAAGAAATAAAAAAAGCTACTTACAATTCCGCAGCGCGTTTAACAATCTTGGCTGCATCGTCCACTCTACCAACACTGAGCAACCATCGTGGAGACTCAGTCAATGAAAAGAAGTACATCAAATATATCAAGGGAGGAACAGCCATTGCCAAGCTATATGTATCCCAATTCCTAAAGTAATACGCAAAGAGCGGGACAGTCATATGTCCAATGATAAAGGGAATCTGAAAGAGACAGCCTAGCATCTCTCTGTACTCTGTTCCGACCGTTTCCATGACGATGACGAAAGAGATGACCATAGTTCCTGATGTTGCGACGCCGAGGAAAAAGCGAAGCACCGTGAAGGTAATGTAGCCTGGTGAGAAAGGGATAGCGAATCCAAGTAGGATCAGCGTGGTGGTGGAAAAGAGGAATGTGTTCTTTCGGCCATATCTGAAAAATGAATGTTCTATATTTGAATGTGTTCTTATATTACTTATTGCAATTTTTAATTAAACGCAAGGTTTTTTTTAATTACTAGGTAGGTACTATTTAAAACTCTATACACAAGTTTCTATGGCATTATAATTATATTTAGTGACCAATGAACCTTTAAAAAAGCGATTTTTCACAAAAAAACGATATTTTCACAAAATAACGATTTTTCACGAAAAATCGAAAAAGATACTTTTCTACCTTCTACTTTCCCATATATTTACTGACCATTGAACCAACAAAAAAGCGACTTTTCTCAAAATACCGATTTTTCACAAAATATCGATTTTTCACGAATAATCGAAAGACACTTTTCTACCTTCTAGCCATCCCATATTATAATAGCAGAATTTAATAAATGTCGTTCCATTGTGTTCCATTATATTTTTATAAATTTTACATATAAATATCGGTAATGGGATTAACGAATACATATTGTGCTTAATTTACGCAATGCACTGCAAGACCAGACTAAAAAATGTTTTTTTTTAGATTGCAAAAAAAAAAAAACGAAACAACCAACATATCTAAAAAAATAAACAGCTTACCTATCAGACAAGAAGCCCATAACAATACTGCCCAAAAGTACACCAAACTGCAACACCATTTGTGTAAAGCTGGCCAGCCATCTTCTCTCACAGACGAGACCCCACTCAGTAACTATTGTATTATTAAACGGTGAAGCATCATATTCATACTTCACACAATCAGCATAACACGTAGAATTTTCCACTATTTTTACAGTACTAGAATTCGTAAATTCTGCACACCAAAACGTCAGTTTTGGAGTCAAAAACAATATCGCCATTTGCACCCATCCTGATGATAGCTTGACTAAAGAAACAGTAGCGAAAACTAGGAATTGCCATCTCCCGAATTGACCGATGAGGTTTGCAAGGCCGTCTTCTTTTTTCGGGTCCGTTATCTGGGTCGCGATCCGTTGAACCATTTTTGATGTGTTTTTGGTAATCTGGAACAACCAATTTTTTAATTTGACACTTAGTTTTCATGTAACTATATCGGCAGCAGTGAAATTGTTTTTGAAACCAGTCGGTCTGCTGTAGTTCAACTTTTATTAGGTACTAACGGTCCGCCCCGGCTTCGGCCGTGGTACATATTTCGCAATAAAAGTTAGCCTATGTTCTTTCTCAGGGTCTAAAGATTGTATGTGCCAAATTTCATCAAAATCGGTTAACAGACAGACAGGCAGAGTTACTTTCGCATTTATAATATTATAGTAGGGATTATAGTAAAGCAGCTATAAGTATCATGACTAAGATTAATATTCAGGCTGTAATGTTTCAAAAGCAATAATTAGCTCTCATATAACGTGCACACTTCCGCGTGCAACACGTTTATTATATAACAAAAATTCGCCGAAATGTGGAACACTTATAATTTATAACCATAATCGAAACAACCGCAACGAAATATTGCATATTATGAGTTTTGCAACATTGAAATATTATACAATTGAGAAAAATGCGAAAATTAATGCGTAATGTTAATGAACTCGGTCGAGTTTATTAACCGACCGAAAAAAATAGATTATTACTTAATATATTATTCACATGAATATTTGTACATTAAGTATACCCTAGTTAGTTAGTAAAGAAAGAAAGAAAGAAAATAAATTTATTGCCAATAACTTTACATACAAAATTTATCTTAAAATTAAAATATGAGGCAAATGGACACAGCCTCAGCAAAATGCTGCACAAAAACAGCGCTGACTTTCAGGCTGTACCGATGATTGAGCACCTAATTATGTATATTACAAATATCATAATTTGTTAAGGCATTTTGTATATAATATCACAATACTTGTGCTTTACCTATAAAAATCTAA
The DNA here is from genome assembly GCA_029959065.1 of Colias behrii. NCBI lineage: Eukaryota > Metazoa > Arthropoda > Insecta > Lepidoptera > Pieridae > Colias > Colias behrii. The sequence goes on from JARWMC010000020.1 coordinate 10,174,651, forward strand.
AAAAATATTAAATTTATAATATACTACCTATTTAAAAACTGTAATTAATATATCGTTGTTTTGTCTGGGCAAATAAATTATAAATAGTATTATTTACATCCGTATTGCCTATAACAATGCGATAGATTGATAGATACAGATAAAAAATATGTTTTGGTAAAGTTTTTACCGCGATTTGATTCATGTCAATATTTCTGTATTTATTTATGAATCGTATGAATGAAATATTTAAAACCAAAATTATAAGTGAATATTTTTACTCCATTAATTATTTCCGAGTGACAACCATATATCTATTAAATCCACATTTTGAGAGTAATTTCATTATGCATAATAATTAGATACTTATCTAATCGGGTTTTATGAAAAATGTCCCTATTTATAAATCTTCTATGACATATATTATACTAGCTTTCCGCCCGCGGCTTCGCCCGCTTTGTCTAAAACCTAATAAATTATATACTAAAACCTTCCTCTTGAATCACTCTATCTATTACAAAAAACCGCATCAAAATCCGTTGCGTAGTTTTAAAGATTTAAGCATACATAGGGACATAGGGACATAGGGACAGAAAAAGCGACTTTGTTTTATACTATGTACTATGTAGTGATGATGTCCCTATTTATAAATCTTCTATGACATATAGGTATATTAAAACCTAAAGGTTAGAAGCAAGCTATTAATGTATCTATCAAAACCAGAACGTTTTATTGCGTATAAATTTAATGAATTGATTGGTTTAGTGATTAATTTATCGAAGATCTCAAATGCTAAATGATTTGAAATAATTTCCTTGTAAATTGTGTTAAGGTATAGGTATGTTATAGTGACTGTTAATTTTATTATAATATTACCTATGTTCTTGATATTTAAAAAGAACAAACTATTTTGAAAAAAATTGCTTCTATAGATACCTAGACAGCTGTTAAATACGCGTTGAATGGGCACAAGAACAACTAGATATAATTTACATTATATAAAACAATTTTGATGTAAATTATGTCTACAACAAGAGCCAGTAACATACAAACTCATTGCATATTTATTCTATTACTAGATTTCCGCCCGCAGCTTCGCCCGCGTTTTTAAAGAAAAACCCGCATAGTTCCCGTTGCCGTGGGATTTTCGGGATAAAAAATATTATAGTAGGATTAGTTACGTGAATCAATCATAATATTATAGGTAGGTTCATTAGTACCTATAATATTATGTCACTTTATGATTGAAATGAAAGCCTTTGAAAGTTTCATGAATTACACTTTTGTAGAATGAAACGAATAGCGTTAAAATGTTTTTAATAATAATTTGTAATTACTATACATATACGTTTACCAGACACAGACATCAGAAAACATTGTTTTGTTTACATAAACTATATTATACTGTCTGTTAGCAGTTGAAATAAAAAGAATTTAGTTTTTACTTTTTAACGCAAACAGTTTTGTGTCGACGAAAAAAATTTTTAGCCTTCCTTAATAAATAAATGAATATAGTCAATATACGTGAATTCATGAAGTAATTCGTAAAATTTTAATTAAAGGAGTAAGTAGGTATAGTCTGTCCACTATAAGAATTGCTTTTTGACAGCTCGACGGGTGATACCAGAAGTGATGTACAAAAGATTATCGATTGTGATACCATTTCAAATATAAATTCAAAATATTATCATAAATCGAATCAGGTACGTAAATAATAATTACAACGTAAGCATACTAATAAAATATGTAATAATAAGACTGCAAATCTATGCATTTTATGTTAAAACTAAACTAAACTAATATTTTATTATTTATTGGTTTCTATCTTACAATTTGGTTGTCATTATGTTTAAATTATATAACATAATAGAAGAGTTTTTCTGTATCGGATATATTTTACAGAGTATTTCTATCGATTATTATAATCTATCGACCCATCATTGAATAATTCTGTGTAGACATCACTAAGAGGGCGGGGCCTGTCCATGAAGTACAATAATTATTTGTATGACATTTTAACATAGACAATACAATCCTTCATAGGCGTGAAGCTGTCAAAAAGCAAATAATATAATGGACAGAGTATAGGTAGGAAGAGTCAAGGGATAAAGTTAGTCGATTAATTTCATCACGAGTGTACAAAACGTGATGTAAATAAATAATATTATGTGGGTGAAGGTGATTTTAACATTCACGATAACTTAATAGTTAAGTTTTACGATGTTTAGAGGCAGCTTATGGCTTAGACCTGTTTGGAGGCTATGCACCTTAATATTGCTAAAGGAATCATAATAATATTATTAAATTGTTATTTACCTTGAAGTATATGAACTTTGATGGTCACATTATGTTCATAAATATGAATTTTTATACACGCTATGTGTGAAAATGTTTATTGGTCTTTACGCAAAAATTACTGAATAGTTTTGATCGAAATTTTATATGTATGGTATTATAGAGCTTACACATTGGTTTTAGCTTACAATCGAGGTAAAGCTTGGTGAGGTTCAGATGCTTAATTACCTATATACCCGAAAAGAAAAAAGAAATTAATTTAGATTTTGAAGAAAAAATACTTTGATTTGTTATCAATCATATTCAAGCCCGTGTTCTAAGTTATGCATTTGCATAATACCTACATATCTATAAATTGTTAAAGCTTCTTGTATGATGTAAGGATTGGAGAAAGTAAATTGATGGAATTAACGAATAGAATAACAGAATAGAATAATAAGCATTAATCAAATTTTAGGAAAACGTTATAAGGAAACACTCGCAAATTAAAATGCAAATAAGTATTTTTGCAATAAGTTTAATGTTTTTGGTCTCTACCTACTTGCGTAAAATTATGAAGAGCAGTGTTTTAACCACGAAAAACGTATTTATCGTGCTGCTGCAGCTAAGGCTGCAGCTGTAGAAATAAAATTGAAGATTTACTACCTACCTATATACCTTCAACTTTATCATACTCAGAGGGATTGATACGAACCTACCAATATTATTAAAAAATGCTGAATCTTACGAACTTCAAATATATAAAACAGAAACTACCAATTTCTAAGTTTATACTTACGAAATTGGTAGTTTCTGTTTTATATACTTATTTCCCATCTTTACTATAGAATGTCAGAAGTTATTCTCGTAGTTATATCAGATTCTGCTTATGATGCAGACAGGTTTATAAGACCAAACCTGTAATTTTGCAACACGTTTTATTTTCTCCGATAAAACCGATTGCAAAAATATGTTAAGTTAAATTATGTTTAAATAATACATGAATCGTCATTAGAGTTATCGATTTAATATTTCCCATTTGTATTTCCATTAAACTTGGCTATTACTAGAAAGTAGTTTTTGAGTAGCTTTGCGTCCGTGACTCCGCTTGCGTGCATTTCACGTAATCGCGAGAGCTTTTTTCCATACCTACATATTTTGATCCTATATTTTACGTGATTTTACACCCTTTGATTTATGACAAAAATTTAATAAATAATATATGAAGAAAATTAGTGGTGAATAATGTGACATATTCACAGTATTCACATTTCACAGTGGTTTCAGTATAGAGAAAAGTTGGCTCATAATCTAAAACACAAAAAAGTATTTTTTGACAACTATAGAAAAGTAATTAGGAATAGGTATATAGATAGCTATTGCTGTTACAAAGAAATTAATTTTGGTAAGGTCGATACTTGGAAAATTGGAAAATAAATTATTTCCAAACGGAAAATGTAAATTGTAATCACTACATAGTATAAAACAAAGTCGCTTTCGCTGTCCCTATGTCCCTATGTCCCTTTGTACGCTTAAATCTTTGAAACTACGCAACGGATTTTGATGCGGTTTTTTTTAATAGATAGAGTGATTCAAGAGGAAGGTTTATATGTATAATAACATCCATGAAATAGTGGAGAAGTACTGTTATTTTTGAGGTTTCTAATGTGATGTCGTAAAAATTACATTTTTTCCGCTTACATTGCAAACGCTGGCTGAACCCTACGAGTTTTATCAAAATAATGTACTAAGTATTGTACACATTGAAAAGGTCTACAGAAAAGTCCGCGATGGTATATGTCTATCTCTTATGGATAACCCACAATAACTTTTTTTTGCCATTTACTTTTTACGACAAATAATGGCTAATTTTCGAAGCGATTTTAACCAATACAGCATTAATCCTTAACCAATTAAATACCTTGAATACATTGTTCATTTAATATAGATCTATATGGCCCTTTACACCGTATGATTTAAGTGAATACTTTCGAAGATATTACAGATTTAAAAATTGCGGGACGTAGCGTTTGCGGCGGTACCGGGCGGCCGGCCGCCCGGCTATACTATATTTTATACCCGTGCGAAGCCGGAGCGGGCCGCTATGTTTTTACTTTTTATATAGGTACATATTACAACGTTCACAGTTTTTCTGTAGTGTATTTATAGTCCGTTTTCTTATGGGCATGCTTGTATGGAAAGGTATACATTTTTGAGTAAAGCAATGCCATTTGGTAGGAATGTTGTACTTGTCCACCTAAGCCCAAATCGCCCGGTAGCCAGTCATTACTCCCCGGCAGGAGGGAGGGAGGGGGGGTTAAAGAACAGAGCGCCCGGCGCTCCGAAAAAAAATTCTGGCGGATTAATTTGGACCTTTGAGTCGAGTTTGGTGTCGTTATCAGGTAACTAGATAATGCCCGATTCATTCCCCATACCAGGTTTTTAGGATTCCATAGCAAAATATGTCACAATCCTTAAAATAATAAACTTTTAGTAGTGAAAAAATCCAAACAAACCAGTATAGTTTTATATTTTTATATGAAACTTGGTTTATAAAAAATACTGTCTGAAAGGCCATTTAATGCAGATTATAAAAACATTAACATGTAACATATATTTTATCATTTTAAATGTAAAAAAAAATATACAAAGTACAGAAACGTTCGACAGCGCAGCGTAGGGGACGGCTAATAGACCCGAAAAAAAAGCAATACTAACAAAAACAAACAGCCAAGTGCGAGTCTGACTCACTCATCGAGTGATTCGTACTTATTTGTCCAATACCATGTTAACTGGTCTGGTAGGACCTGGATATCTGATACTCACAAACTTTCGTCTATATGATATTAGTGTGATTTTTAATCATCTTTAAATTATAAATGAAGTCAGGTAACATTGTTAAAAATAAAGATATATAATAATAGAACGTTATAGTATTAATAATAATGACAACCACCTCCATAATTACATAATTAGGTACCTATATTAGAGCTGGCGTTTAAAACACTTCAATTTGGAACTGCAAAATTTCACGCACCGATATCTTATTAATTCAAAGCTTCTCTTTTCTTTTTATTTCAGATGGGGAAGGAATATTCAGATTTTTTTATAGGCCCCTAAATATACACAGCCTGTAAAACTGCCCTTAAGGTTGTTCTGTGGGAGGCAAATTTTTTATTTGCTTTTATGTTAAAAATTGTTTGCGACCCTCATTTACTGTCACAGCGGGGTATGATCTGAAAAACAAACATGTTCTTACAATACTTATAAAAATATAAGTTCTGGATAAGAGTATCTTTAAAATATCGTGACTGTCCTTACCTATCATGCATTGTAATCACAAACTTTTCAATTTCACTGTCTGCATATTTCGTATGACATTCGTATATGCCTTCTATGCCTCAAATGCATATGTACCCATAGTTCTTATAGACATTCTAGCTTTGGAACACATGATATTCTGTACTAGCTATATGTGTCGACTGTTCCTAACATTATTTTGGCTACTACATATTACTATATCGTGTGTTCCAAAGATAGAAGGTCTAAAAGAACTATGGGTACACATCGGCACAGGACGAAATCATCAATACCTGGCATGTAACAATGCTAGCTTCATGTTTAAATAATGGTCTTATTAGTAGTTACATATTATTATGTAAAATTAAATTGTACCTTAATATTGACACGATTTTAAAAGAGCAAATAAGGAGTTTCTTTTTTCCGGTTCTTCTCCATACATCTGCTTTCCGAATCGGTGATAAATGTTAAAAAAATGTTATGACGATTCAAAATTGCTTTTATAAGAAGACTAATTAAATAAATAAATGTTAGAGTTTCAGTTTACTACCCAAATTAATTTCTTGACAAATAATACTTAAGAAATGGTTTTCTTGTATCAGGCCCACAAAGAACACACGTTTTGCCTGCATTCCATTCTTTTACCAAGTATGTAAGACGCAAATAAACTGCATTTGAGGCATGGAAAGCATATCCTAAAGCCACACGAGGGTATGAAGCACTTTACAGTGGCAAATATGCAGACAGTAAAATTGAAAAGTTTGTGATTACAATGCATGATAGGTAAGGACGGTCACGATATTTTAAAGATACTCTTATCCAGAACTTATATTTTTATAAGTATTATAAGTACATGTTTGTTTTTCAGATCATACCCCGCTGTGACAGTAAATGAGGGTCGCAAACAATTTTTAACATAAAAGCAAATAGAAAATTTGCCTCCCACAGAAGCTGCCCTTAAACAACCTTAAGGGCAGTTTTACAGGCTGTGTATATTTGGGGACCTACAAAAAAATCTGAATATTCCTTCCCCATCTGAAATAAAAAGAAAAGAGAAGCTTTGAATTAATAAGATATTGGTGCGTGAAATCTTGCAGTTCCAGATTGAAGTGTTCTAAACGCCAGCTCAAATATAGGTACCTAATTATGTAATTATGGAGGTGGTTGTCATTATTATTAATACTATAACGTTCTATTATTATATATCTTTATTTTTAACAATGTTACCTGACTTCATTTATAATTTAAAGATGATTGAAAATCACACTAATATTATATAGACGAAATCTTGTGAGTATCAGATATCCAGGTCCTACCAGACCAGTTAACATGGTATTGGATATATAAGTACGAATCACTCGATGAGTGAGTCAGGCTCGCATTTGGCTGTTTGTTTTTTGTTAGTATTGCTTGTTTTTCGGGTCTATTAGCCGTCCCCTACGCTGCGCTGTCGAACGTTTCTGTACTTTGTATATTTTTTTTTACATTTAAAATGATAAAATATATGTTACATGTTAATGTTTTTATAATCTGCATTAAATGGCCTTTCAGACAGTATTTTTTATAAACCAAGTTTCATATAAAAATATAAAACTATACTGGTTTGTTTGGATTTTTTCACTACTAAAAGTTTATTATTTTAAGGATTGTGACATATTTTACTATGGAACCCTAAAAACCTGGTATGGGGAATGAATCGAGCATTATCTAGTTACCTGATAACGACACCAAACTTGACTCAAAGGTCCAAATTAATCCGCCAGAATTTTTTTTCGGAGCGCCGGGCGCTCTGTTCTTTAACCCCCCCTCCCTCCCTCCTGCCGGGTAGTAATGACTGGCTACCGGGCGATTTGGGCTTAGGTAGACGAGTATAACATTCGTACCAAATGGCATTGCTTTACTCAAAAATGTATACCTTTTCCCATAAGAAAACGGACTATTTAGTATCAGCATTGCACCCGTGCGAAGCCGGGGCGGGTCGCTAGTTAATTATATACAATAAAACATTTAAATGTCACGTGAAATGTATAAATATTGACATAATATGAAAGATTAAACTGACGCATAGATATGATATTCCATTTTCCTTGAAGAAAATTGTCGCGTTTTTCCTATATGAAAATAACCTAAAGTACTGTAAATAAGATATTTTTGTTCTCCCTTTCCGAAAGAGCCAAAACACACAGAATGATAATATTCTATTGTTGCAAAATTTTCACAGAAAGTAACTAACTACGCCAATAGATATTTATGAAATTATGTAGATAACTTCCTAGGACTAATTCCTTCAATTTACCAAAAATGAAAAGTAAATCATTACATACTATTAAAATATTCTTAATTATAATACTCGAAAGCCACAACCAGTTCTGGCGCAGTCGGGTAAAAATAAACTACAGATCGTCCTTTTAAATAACAGATACCTATACTACATTATGATGTAATAATAGTATGATAAACTAAGAAAAGTCGATTAGATTAAGATAAGAATGCTCTTAGTGCATATTTCTTATGTTTGATCACTTATCAGTGGATACACCGTTTCTGATAAAATAAATGACGAAACTATATTATTTACACGCTTGTACACGTGGTTTCATTCGTATCTTAGTTAAATACATTTGCACTATATTAATTAAGTACATACTCAACAATAAAAATAACTACGTTAAAAACAACCGACTTCAAAAACGGAAAAGTAAAAAATAAAAAAGATTTGATATTATTAATTACTTACTTCATATTATTTAGATGTGCTATTTACTAAAAAGGTTTGATGTCGGTGCACTGGCTTAATACTAACTGCTTAGTTCTTGCTCTATTCTACATTAAAAAAAATATACCGGCCGAATTGATAACCTCCTCCTTTTTTTGAAGTCGGTTAAAAATGATAAGTTTTTTTGTTTTTAATGTTTGGGAAGATTATAATATATTTTAACTGAATTTAAACGCGATTTATTCATTGTTCTATTTATCCAGATGGTCAAATGCTTATTAAAAGCGGAGGAAAATCATGAAGTGATAAAATCCTTGACTTAAATTAAAAAATACAATAATAAACATGCCCACATCTTCCTGCTTAAAACTTTTCCCTTTACCTTCATTTTGCTTGAATATAAGGCTAAGAAAAATATATTTTTCACTTTTTTTGTACATTGTCGAGTATAAAACATTGCTGTTAATAACATTTTAAATTTTTAATAATAGCCTTTGTTGTTAACAGAACAATCCTTATTTCTAATTATTCATTACCTATCAATACCTACAAACTACAAACGCGGCTAGCTAAAATCGTGTAAAAGAGTCGCAAACAAATAAAAAAAAAATACTTTACGATATATTACCATTATTATTATTTATTAAATAAGTTAAAGCAAAATAATGTTCTAATGTGTATTAATTAATCTTAAAATCAACTACCTACCTAGGTACTTTATTATCTTTCTTTCTTTGTTTCCTGTCTTTCTCCAGAGGGTCAACGAACTCAATATATAATAGTAAAATCTGTGCTTATCAAACGCCTTGATGTATTTATGATCAGGAGGTCACACGTTCGATCCCGTCCAAGGTAACGTTGGTAGACTACTTATAGTTTATCCTTAATTGTCAATGTCCTTTCTGTATAATATGTGGATCGCGACGTATAAACTATGATAAAAACTTTAGATTCTATTAGTCCATGATAAAAAGAAAAGTTTTTTTAACACGCTCTTATTAGCTTCACCTGTATGTTTGTATGTATGTCGTGGCCATATCGTAGATTTGCTCGACGAGCAACGATTTAACGATCTGGTCAAACTAAGTTGACCACATCATGAAATGCGACCATTTCATGAAATAAGCAAATCAACTATATGGCCACGACATAATATGTATACGACTCCTTTTAGACTCGATTTTGACCTTTATACAGACAGACTTCATTCAAAACTTTGTACATTTATCAAGGATCGGTGATAAAACAGTAATTTTATGCTTTTTTAAACTATGTATACCTATATTATATTCTTGCAGGCTAAGCAGGTTTATAAGTAATGTATGACTTATTCTCAGACCTCTGAGTATAGATACACTCTACACATGCTCTACACTCAATATAATATAATACCTAAAGCATAAAAAGAAAAAAAAACCAGGCAAAGCATACCAATAGAGGATAATTCTTAAACCTTTCAAACAATAGATCGTTCGATACAATGTAGGTATTGTGTATGAAATTGGTAAAAACCATGTAGAAACATTGAACATGTATGTTTGTCATTGAAATACTCCGAGAGTGATGGGACATCATACTTTTCAATAGGTATACACGGTATAAATGCCTCGATTTAAAGAAAAAATTGAAAATTTTCCTCATGTAAACTTTTGCATTTTGTTTGTAAAAGTCAGTATTTTAAACTTTCACTAGTTATAATTATTTGCAAATAAATATTTAATTATTTAAATATCTGTTAGTCTGTTCACTTTAGATTTTAGACTAAGAGTTGACGGCTAATCTTTCGCGTAGAATGTATTTTTATGGACTTTTCAAATCAAAATAAGATTAATTGCAAGCATAAGTTTAATACACAATAAAAGAAAACACAAAACAAAAGATACACTACATTTTTCACCAAAACTAATTTCAACCCGCGACTTCGCTCGATTAGGTACCTAATAGGTACCTACCTGACTGAATAAAATATTTTGCCATGCTATATTCAATGATCCTATCTACATACGAAATCTATTCAAAATCGGTTCAGTAATTTAACATAAATAATACATTCATACTACTTACAACAATAAACATATTTAGGTAATATTGAAAACAAGTTTAAATGCCAATTGTGACAATTTTAAATGTTTTTAAATTATGTAAAAACAGGTTTACCTACTTAGTAATTAATATGTTTAAATGTCTTACCTATTTTTAAACGATACGTCAAGTTGCAGATGAAAACAAAAAAAAATTACCATTTTAATTAGATAGGTAACTAGAATATTTCTATTTTTATATTGAAATTATAAATATTTTGAAAACGGTAAGAGGAATTTTATTTAAGAATCGATCACTTTTTATAGGACTGTATCAATTTATAATATATACTTCGTCTTCAAATAGGTACACAAAAAATAACAACACACTTCCTCCGTTGTCTTGGGGACGTCAAAAAAATATACTTAAGTACAAAAATATTAAATACTTACAAAATATATAAACTCACTTCACGTCACTTATTATAATAACAAATTAACATAATATGACATTGTTTAATTTAAAACAAAATAAAAAAAGATCGATGCGTGCTCGCGCGCCTCGCGCGAAGGCTTGGCAATCACTGAAACATTTGATAATAAATAACTTGAAATCTTACCGTTCGACTTGAGATAATATATTTTGATATCTATATAATAATAAAAATCTCGTGTCAGTGTTTGTAATCAAACTCATCCGAAACGGTTTGAGCCAATTTTACAAAAAAATATAAATCGGTAGCTTTGAGACTGATAGATCTAGATATAGGCTAGTTTATCTCGAATTAATATTTTTATTACAAAATATATATCTACACTAGCTGCTCCGCGCGGTTTCACGCCGTGGCTCCACTCCTGTTGGTCGTAGCGTGATGATATACCTATAGCCTATAGCCTTCCTCGATAAATGAGCTATCTAACACCGAAAGAATTTTTCAAATCGGACCAGTAGTTCTCGAAATTAGCGCGTTCAAACAAACAAAGGAACAAACAAACTCTTCAGCTTTATAATATTAAGTATAGATAGTTGATAGTAGTTATCTATACGGTATACCATATTCAATGTTAGATCTGAAAAAAAAAACTTTTTATTATTGTATTTTTCGTATTTTAGTTTTTACATAACGAATTGTAGACATCAAAATTCAAAACAATGGATAAAGTTACCTACATATAATAAATAAAGATGTAACAAGCCGTATAATAAATGTTATTAAGGGTAATAAAATCTTACTGTGTATCTTTTAGATTTGCCAGATTTACAAGTTCTGTTTATCTTTCTGTCTACTGACATGTACATTATAGGTACTTTGAAAGTACTTAATAAACATGGATTTTGTTTCGGCGATAATTGATAGTTTCATACTGGTTGAGGCTATAAGATTATTTTTAATTTGAATTATATAACAAAATCTGCTAAAATTACACGAACACTTGACAATTATCAAATTTATGTAAATGCATGTAAAGTGGACCTTAAAGAGCAGCAATAACACTTAAAATTAACTAGTTATACAGCCTTGCTTCACTTTCAAAGCAACAATTAAGAAAGATTCTATTTTTCTTTATCCTACCTAAGGCAAACTGGGAGATATCGTGGATGAATTGATAATGTTTTTTTTCTAAGAATCAAAATTTTTAACGACATAATATGACTATGGTCTATCACCCCCACTTGGTCATCTTGTTATGCCGCGGCCACACATTGGAGATATTTGCACCAACGTAACGTTTTGCGCCCATTACACCAATGTATGTATCAGTACTTTGACACAATGTAGACATTGCGTCCAATCACTGTCCAATGCCCAATACTAACGCGCTCAGTGTCGGTTTTCGATACACGTTCAAAGGAGAGGAGAATGAAAGGGGAGTACGCGGGGGCATCTTGGACACAACGCCGCGCTCGCGCCACACATATCGTCTCTGTCAGTCGCCTGAAGTGTGCATTTTTATCATCCACCATCGCCTTTTCTTTCGTTGATTACTTGTCTGATGCAAGTAATAAGCATATGTACCTAGTCCGTACGCGTAAGCCGCTAGTGCAAATAAATTATCGTCCATCGTCTTCGCTTCTCTGCTACCACAGTTGGGACTGGCCCAATGAGCTAGTCTGTTTCCATTGATTGGTTACAAAGTTGACATTGAAGCCAATGTATAGTGCAGTAGTTTGATTATTTCAAATTATAGCCAATATTGGACGCTAAGTTGAATCCAATGTGAGGCCGCGGCTTTACACTATAGCACAGAATATATAATAGTACTACACGAAGCTATGTCTTCCTGCAGTGGAAACAAATATGGGCTGATGATAATAATGTATTATTTATCTTCGAATTAACGACGTACTTTGAATGACAATTGAAATATTTACATCAATGTTAGGAACAGGTGATCAGACAAATTTTCCTGTTTGGTATTACAGGTAAACAAATATTCGTTATTGACCTTTAAAATTGTGATACAGAAATCATTCTTAACTGCTATCAGAGCATCTAATGGTCTAAGATCCGAATATAGGTCGACCTTCACCGGCGTGATAATAGAATGAGAACAATTTTATAATAAATGTAGTCTATTAAAAAATCTATTAAAGATGGGTTGACTGAAAAAATCCTGGATAGGATATTTTTAGTTAATTTTTTAATTTTACGTGAAAGACTATCTTATCAAAATACATAATGGGTTAGGACCTAACCCATTTTATTTCAGAAATCTGCACACCGTTAGGGGATTTCTGAAATAACCTTACTTTGGCAGCGCATGTACTATGTGAGTATAGGTTTGTACACATATTTTAGAATAATAATATACTACGCATAATAATTTAGCAGAATTAATAACATTCCTAAATCTATTTATTTAATTAAAATTAGAAGCCTATTTGTTGTACGCTGAATAAAGTTCACATAGTTCTCTGATAGAAAAAAAATCTAATACACATAAAAAAACTTCACAAATTACTACTACAATGTAAAAATAAAAGGAGATCCGAGTAGATAGGAAAAGTAAATCCAGTCAATGCTCCGTATGTATGACACCCGGAAATAATACCTTCTAATGATTTATTATTTTAGGTCATAATCTCAGTTATATCAGTTTTAAATTTTTGCATCTATAAAATTAAATAATCAGAGAAAAATACGTTTAAAAATGATTAATCTAATTTACGCTTTAAAATTTTAACGCAAATATGATAACACGGTTTAAAGTCATATTTAGAAAGTAGGTAGTTTATCTTCGCGAATTTGGAGAAATGATTAACGATGAAAGAGGTCGTGAGACTGGCTGATAAAATGTTGCTAAACCAATTTTTTATTTTACTGGTAAAATTCTTTGTTCGGGGATAAAAACTTCATGTTATTATTAATATTTATGTCGAAGAAAACTATGTACTTTTTTTAACATATTTAAATATTTTTTCGAATTAAAGGCAAGTTTCACAGGTTTCTCGTATGTTCTATTCTGAGTTCATAAAGTGGAAAATACTAAATATGCTATCAGGAACATTATCAGCAAGGAGTGAAACTGGCTTTGTGGTGCTTATAGGATTATACAAAGTTTGATGATAGTCTCAAATACATGATTTTTTAACTTTGTGTTTATAATTTAACTTTAATGAATGACTTTTACTTCACCTATGTTTATATTAATTATAGATGCTAATTGCTACTAGATGACGTCTGCTTATTTGTTTTTTTTTTCTACAGAACTTTAATTAACTTTCTAAATTAGATGGAGATCGTAATATAACCACTTATTGCTTAAAATAATTACAACGTAAGAATAACGTATGTAAATATAATGTGTACATCTTTACCATATTGAGATAAAAAAACAAAGTTCAAAAAACGTCCAGCCGTGACGGAGATTAGTCATAACATACATACGGATATGTAGAGCAAAATAGAAACAGCAATATCAATTAAAAGTTTGCTTCTAGAAGAAGTCTAATTGAATAAATAAATGTTTGAGTTTGAGTTTGAGTTTGAAAAGGCGCTTATACGTGTATTACCTACCATAAGGATAGACCAATATGAAAAATTTATTACGTATATATATTAGGTAGGTATAAGTATAACATATTTTCCATTTTTCAAGCGATTTGATAAAAAATATCGATATGTAACGATCATGTAGCAAGTTGCGACAATTATCTCAAATAATCTCAAAGAAAGGATCTGAATAATATTTGGAACTTGGAAGATTAGTCATTGATCCAAAAAAAAGTTGTTAAAAAAGTGAATTAAAATATTCTTGGGGCAGTTGAGCGTAAATTAGATGAGAGAGACCATCTCCAGTAAGTTAGTAATAAAACAGAATGTATTTTATGAATATAAACAAATATTATGTATTCCGACTTCCGACAGTTCATCTTACGCCATCTAGTGACAAACCAAGCAATGTTTCATTAAATGATAATTATTATTAAAGACAGCTGCTGTTATGGAAATTTCTGTAAGGATTTTAAATATCAATACTTTAAAAATATGAAGTAAACTATACGATCTAACTAAAATAAAAACACACACACACCATATGCATATTTATTATTATAAATTATAATACCTACTTACATAGTGAGAATTGAACCTTTTTAATTTGAAATAGTTGAAGTTACAATGTGTTACAATTACCTAGTTATGATTAAAGATTTAAGTCGAAAAATACTCAATTTATACACAAAATGTATATTGATTCAGCAATGTTTAATAAGAAGATGTGATTTATTCTAAGAAAGAAACAAGTTTACGTGGTAAAGCGTAAGTATTATTTTTTGCAGGCGCACAAATATACTAACGTCGACAGTGAATTTTGATATGCTCGTAGAAAATAATTTAAAATTCAAACAGACGAACAAATGTAGAGCACAGAATATGAAAGTATAACTTATTTATTTATTTATTAGTTAATAGTTATTGCACTAATAAAAGATAGAAAAATATAATACAAACTTACAGCTAGCTTAAATAATAAACGAAATGAAACATTGTCAATTTATTTAACTACTACCTGAGTACTTATACTACTACTACTACTACTTATACTACCTTCTTAAATGATGTGATCTCAAAACTAATTAATACATTGCATTGTGACAGTAGGTAGATTTTGTTATTGCAATAAAAATTTGTATGATCATGGCTTAATCTCTATGATGATCATATGATGACAAACCTAACCTTCCTTCAAGAAAAGCCTATTTACCCACTGTCACTCGCCACTCGGTCACGGCAGTCTTCATAGCGCTGTCAAAACAGCTCGGTAGTCATGGCAACGCATGTCAAAGTGTCAGCCACACGTGACAACAGATTAACAACTTACTCTGTGCAACTGACATAGTGGCGAAATAAACCCGTTTTCAAGGTCAATGTTTGGGCTTAGATATCATCTGTATTTGATTGATTTCGAAATAGCTGACCGGTGGATAGATTTATTATGGATGAAGGTCACTACATCATCATCATCTATCACCATCACTATTGCCTCTTGCGACTACAGACACATCCCACTAAAATATGCTGACCAAGTATGATGGGTTGGTAGATTTTATATGCTGAAACTTTTTGATTATTGGACTTTCTGATTATTGAATTTGTGGATTTTATTTATGTCAGTTAAAAATATTTTTTGACATGCCAGTTTCTTCACTTTTTTCTATAATATCGATTGTAATAATAATAATAATAACCCCCCCAGGGGACCACCTTGTCGTGGTGGGGGGGCTTACAGGAAGGCTTGTCCCTGGATATAATCTGACCAAGAACATCATGGTTATAACCCCAATGCAAAGAAGCATAGTACGGTGAAACGATACAGCTACACAACATCCCAGCTTTTACCCTTCCTAAACCAACGGTCCCAAAACAACATTATACAAACAAAAACATTTTCTGAATATTTATAAAAATGATGAATACAAGAAGTTCTAAAAAATGGCCCCAAGTTCCCGGCGGCCCTAGTTTTAGTTCCGGTACAGACGGTAGCCGGCCTAGGACTGGGACCAGGGGTGCGAAGAATCTCCGGGTGGCGTCGATTTCCCGTCAAACGACTTCAGCTATGAATATGGACATTATTATATTACATCAACACGTAGTCTTTTTGAATCACCAAGATCGTCACTGCACTCGTATGAATGCCTATCAAACTGCTCATCACCCACATCTACCTCTTCTCAAATTACCTGTGATGTTGAACAAGAGGCTAATAGCCATCAGCTTGCTCCCATCATAGGCAAAAACCAACGTACGCGTCAAAAATGGAATATGGAAATGTATAAATTCATTTGGCGTACATACCTACTAATTACTCAATTAGAAACGAAAAAACGTTATATGACTGAACTACATCTTCAGTTTAAAGCAAAATATAATCATATACAGGTCACTAAACAAAAAATAGGTGAAATTAAAAGGGCTATTATACGAGACAAACTACTAAAGGATGATACACTCCGCGATATAAAAGAGGAAGTAAAAAATATATTAAAATCAGATTCTCAAATACCCAACACTACACAAATTACACACATCAATAGAATAGATAATAATATACACATAATAGAATCTTCATCATGTTTACATAACACATTGAATATAACAGAAGAACCTACCACAAACCGACGAACATGGACGGAAGAAATGAATAAATTTATATATCGTAACTACTTAATTATCACTAAACTAGATACGTCTAGACAAGGATATCTTGAACCTTTGCATAACCAATTCCTTCAAAAATTTCCAGATATGAATATTTCAAGGCAAAGATTAGGCGATCAATATAGAGCTATAATTAGAAATAAACTACTTCCAACAACTGTTCTCAATGAAATTAAAGCAGAAGTTACAGCAAATCTAAATTCCCTCACTCAAGATTTGATAATCCCCAATAGTACCTTGCAGCCTGGTCGTCGAATGAGATGGACTACAGAACATAATGAAGCAATAATGAGATCTTATTTTAGAGTAACTAATCTTGAAACCAATCTAACAATGTACAGAACAACCATGTATCGTGAATTCATTAAAATGTTCCCCCATTTAGCTGAACATGTGACTGAACAAAGAGTAGCAGACCAAAGACGACTCATAATTAACAATAAAGGTAGATATATTACAGAAAAAAGGTTAAACGAAATTAAACAAGAAGTAAACAAGGAGTTACAATCTCAACAAAGACGTTCTAATAAATCAATCGCTCAAAATCAAGCAGAAATGGTTCACGAATACACCTTATCATCTAACATCGAAACACAAACACCAGATACAGAACAAGACTTAACACAATCAAACAATATAGAAACATTTAGCCATTCTGAACCTGAAACAAACCATAATGTGAATACTAATATTAATGCACTAATAAATTTAACAGATCAACAGGATGAAGTAACAGTAACAGACCATGACCAATGCTCTGATATAAATAATACTTTCAATACAGCATTAAAATACTTCCTTCAACTAGAACCCACTAAAAGACAGTATATCCCCAAACAGAAAACGTCAAAAAAATTAGCTTCTATTGTTAACTATATAAACACAAAAATATTACCAATACATATAAAATCCGACACTACATACGATACATTTCAGACGATCTTGTATAGTGCAGCTTGGACGGCTGCAAAATTAAATGGCAGTAAAATAACTATCCCTTCTGGTACACAAACACGTAATTCTTACTCACACCGTAAGCCTAAATGGCAAATCAGACTTGAAAAGAAAATAGAAGACTTAAGAACAAAAATTGGGAGACTTACGCAATATATTAGAGGACATAGAAATACCAAGCTGAGTAACCACGTACACAATATTTTAGCTTATTATAAGATACATACGACTCATGAAGATCCTAACACAGAGTTAAATCAGTTTTTAGATACTCTCAAGCAGAAATTGGCGGTGGCTTGTAGCCGACTAAAACGATATAAAACGTGTACACAACGCAAGAATCAAAATAATCAGTTCAACAATAACGAAAAACAATTTTACCGAACACTTAAAGCAACAACAACTAACCAAGGTCAACAAGCTACAGACATACACATGCAAACACATATAGATGAATTTCATCAATTTTGGTCCAAAATTTGGGAATCTCCTACACTACATAATACAGAAGCTGAATGGATAGAAACAGAAACAAATAATATCAATGCGGAACCGATGTCATTTGAATCTATAACTTTAGAAACATTCAATAGTGTTATAAATAAACTTCATAATTGGAAAACATCTAGTAGTGATAATATTCACAATTATTGGTATAAGAAATTCACCCATATTCACCCGTACCTACATTCTTACATAAACAATTTCATTACTAATCCAGAAACTATACCTAAATATGTAACTGAAGGAATCACATTTCTGATTCCAAAAGATCCAAATGATCTCAGAGATCCTGCTAAATATAGACCAATTACGTGCTTACAAACTATTTATAAAATCATTACAGCTTGCTTATCACAAGTAATTTATAAGTTCATAGAGAGACATAATTTACTCACGGAAGAACAAAAAGGTTGCCGAAAATTTAGTCGCGGCTGTAAGGAACAACTAATTATTGATTCTGTAATTTTGAGACGGGCGCAGCAGAAAAAACAAAATCTTTTTAGTATGTATATTGATTACCAAAAAGCTTACGACTCCGTGCCTCATTCTTGGTTACTAGAAGTACTTAAAATATATAAAATCCATCCAACAATAATTTCATTTTTAGAATCCACTATAACAAAATGGACAACACGATTACGACTAAATACATCTGCTTCTACAATAGAGACTGATACCATAAAAATCCAACGAGGAATATTTCAAGGAGACACATTAAGTCCTTTGTGGTTTTGCCTCGCTCTCAACCCATTATCGAATCTCCTAAATAACGAAGATGCTGGATACCCTGCTATATACATAAATACTGACCAACAGACTGACATACAAATAGAACAAAAACATAATATTAATCATTTAATGTATATGGACGACATCAAACTGTATGCTTCAACACAAGAAGAATTAGACCAGCTGGCTGAAGTTACTGAACGTTTCTCAAATGATATCGGAATGAAGTTTGGAATTGATAAATGTAGGATTAACTCAATACGCGCAGGACAATATTATGGACATCAATACGAACTACAAAATGGACAACTAATAGAACCTTTAAAAGAAAACGAGATGTATAAATACCTAGGATATCATCAGGCGAGACAAATACCCCAGAAAGATATTAAAGACCAACTGAAACAACAATTCAAACATAGATTAAATTCAATTCTAAAGACAAATTTAAATTCAAAAAATACCATAAAAGCAATCAATACGTATGCCATCCCTGTGCTCACTTATTCATTTGGTATAATAAACTGGTCAAAAACACAACTTAAATCTCTACAGCGACTTATTAACACAACAATGACTTATAATAGGAAACATCACCCACGATCTTGCATACAGAGACTTACTTTACCAAGATACGAAGGCGGAAGAGGACTTATAGACATTATCAACTTGCACAATAAACAGATAACAGGCCTCAGATCATACTTTCATCATAAAATAAATTCATCTAATCTGCATAAAGCAATAGTCAAGAACGATGTAAAATTAACTCCACTGAACCTCAATAGTCAACTCACTCAAACTAATGAAGTACAAGTGAACAAAGCTACAAAACATAGTGACTGGTCTCGTAAACCTCTTCATGGAAGACACTATCACGATCTGAACCTACAGCATGTTGACAAACTAGCGTCAAACGAATGGCTCAGAAGAGGAGAACTCTTCCCAGAGACGGAGGGGTTTATGATAGCTATCCAAGATCAAGTGATAGAAACACGCAACTACCGAAAGCATATAATGAAAATACCAACTACACAAGATATTTGCCGAAAATGCCACAACTCCACAGAAACCATCCAGCATATCACAGGTGCATGCAGTGCAATAGTTCAAACAGATTATAAGCATCGACATGACCAGATTGCAAATATAATACACCAAAAACTCGCTATAAAACACAACCTTATAGACAAAACACCAGTGCCATATTACAAATATATCCCCGAGACAATTTTAGAAAACTGTAATCACAAACTGTATTTTGATAGAGCCATACTTACAGACAGAACAGTACATTATAATAGACCGGATATCACCCTGATTGACAAAGTAAATAAAGTAGCATACCTAATAGACATAGCCATCCCTAACACACACAACATCCAATCAACTATATCACACAAAATTAATAAATATCTAGAGCTAAAAGATGAGATTACACGTATGTGGAATCTTCGTAAAGTCTCAATCATCCCCATAGTCCTATCTACGACTGGAATAGTACCAACTCAACTTCATCAAGCCGTAAAATCACTCGATCTCCCAAAATCTTTATTCATTTTACTACAAAGAGCCGTCATATTAAACACTTGCAGGATAACGAGAAAATTTCTACAAACGGACCAATTCAGTACACCGATACACACAACACATATAGTAGACGAAAATGATGCTCACTTGGCCTAGGCCCGTGAACACCATTAACCCCGGCGACAATTGGAGCCGAGATCTTTAAACAGAAAGATAAACAAAATAATAATAATAAAACACTTTATTGTACAATGCACAGATATTAAATACAATTTCATACAGAAGGAATCTTCACCGTACAAATTGGCGGCCTTATCGCTTTGAAGCGATTTCTTCCAGGCAACCTTGGGATATAGGAAAATGAAAAGATTGAAAAGGTAGATAGTGCATTACAAGAAGTGAATACACATAAATATAATAGATATAGGTAAAGGTATAAAATTATAATATATATAATAAAATTATATAACATAAGAAAGAAAGAAAAACGTGCAGAAGAGGATATATAAAATTTCAAGTAGAGAAAAAGGTAAAACAGAACAGATACAGAATGACTAAGAGGACAGATAGTATTTTTTAATTACAGCTTTAAAACTATTCAGAGTTTGCGCTTGCTTTATTGCGGTTGGTAGGGAGTTCCACAATCTTACGGCTTGCACGGTAAAAGATGAATCATAAAATTTGGAGATGTGAGCAGGCATACAAAGCGTAAGATTGTTAGAGGAGCGCAAATTACATTCATGAGATGAGCCCATAAATACAAATCTCTTTTTTAAGTAGGAAGGAGTTCTGGGATCGAAAAGGATTGAGTATAGGAGGGACAGGAGATGCGTATTCCGGCGAAGGCGGATAGGAAGCCATCTGAGTTGTGAGCGGAAGTCTGAGATATGGTCGAACTTGCGAAGACCAAAAATAAATCTTATCGCAAAATTTTGAAGGCGTTCTAATTTGTTTAATTGCTCCTCAGTAAGGTCTAAGTAGCTTGCATCAGCATAGTCGAGGATAGGAAGAAGCAAAGATTGTGCAAGCAAAATTTTCGTGGATATGGGCAAAAAATTGCGCAAACGCCTTAGCATTGCAGCAACACCAAAAATCTTACGACTAACAAGTTTAATATGCTCTGTCCAGGACAGGGTTTGGTCGAGAGTAATACCAAGATTCTTGACAGTAGGACTGTAAGGTACTTGAACCCCCTCAATCAAAATCTTAGGTAAATCTGCAACAGACACCCTGGCGATGAAATACGGGCTGCCGATTATTATTGCTTGGGTTTTGCTTGGATTTATTTTCAGACCATATTTATGAGTCCAGCTTACAATGCTACTAAGGTCATCATTCATACATCTTATTTCTTGTTCTAGACTCTCAATATTAGAATGCCTGTAAATCTGAAGATCGTCTGCATATAGATGGTAGAGAGAAGATATATTAGAAGTTATGGAATTGATGAATATACTGAAAAGGAGAGGTGACAACACGCCGCCTTGAGGAACGCCAGCAGTAACATCACACCAAGAAGAATACGTATTATCAACACGGATACACTGCCGACGTCCTTGCAAGTAGCTACGAAACCAATCCAACACTGCAGGAGATATATTAAGAGAACCAAGCACAGCTAACAAGATGTCAAAATCAACAGTGTTGAAAGCATTAGAGAAATCTAGAAGAGTGAGAATTGTTAGCTGTTTATTATCCATTGCAAGGCGAATATCATCTGTGACCTTGACAAGAGCAGTGACCGTGCTATGTCCAGGTCTGAAGCCGGATTGGAGAGGATCGAGGAGGGAGTTTCTCGTTAGAAAAGAGCACAGCTGCTGCTGCACCAATTTCTCGAGAATTTTAGAAAGGAAGGGGAGAATGGATATCGGGCGATAGTCGGAAAAGCAGGAAGGATTGTTCTTTTTAGGGAGAGGGATAATATGAGAATCCTTCCATACTTGAGGGAAACTAGCGGATGATATAGAGAAATTAAGGATATGTGAAATGATAGGAGTGACTATGTCAAGGATAGGTAAAATCATAGCTCGGCCAATACTGTCACAGCCCATCGCATTCGAAGCAATGGATAATATGTTCTTCTTAATATCACTGTCAGTGAAAGGTGCGAAATTGAACGGTGGAATATTGGGAGTCGGCAAAGAGGAAAGAGAGTTAATAGTATTAAGTTTGGTATTACTATCTAAAGGCATCGATTGTACATGACTAAAACTAGAAACTGAAAAAATCTATCAAATCTTTAAACGAATGCGAAGCCTCGGCATTTTGTATTTTTAGGAGAGAGCGTAATCATTGAGGCTCTACCTTCACAATATAATAATATTACCCATTGTATTATACGCGTACATGAATTATAATGAAAACTGAAATATGAATTAACGATTCTTTTGTTTCAAATGATTCTATTGCTAATTATTACAGGTAAATTAGCTTGGAGAAATTTTTGCGTTTGTAGTAGTGTATGGTCAGCAAATAAAATAAAACAACATTTTATTTTTAGTTTTTATTTTATATATATAAGGGATTTTAAATTAAACTATATGTGTTTCTCCTCTGAAAAAGATGAGACTTTATTTTAATATTTGCACATTTAACATACGTATAACTTTTACACTAACAATGTTACTAAGATGAAAAATTTACTAACCTGAAAAAGAAACGACATTTAAAGTTTAATTCTTTAGTTTGAGAAGTCAAAGGCTTGCCTCGACCATGTGTTAACACTGGAGCCATTTTGAATTAACAATATAAAGTTACAACACTTACACACAAATTAAACACTTCAACAAATATTATAACAATACAAATAATAACAACAATCAACAAATACAAAATTTAACTATCCATACTAATATTATAAATGCGAAAGTAACTCTGTCTGTCTGTCTGTTACTCAATCACGCCTAAACTACTGAACCAATTTGCATGAAATTTGGTATGTAGATATTTTGATACCTGAGAAAGGACATAGGCTACCTTTTATTGCGAAATATGTACCACGGGCGAAGCCGGGGTGGACCACTAGTACGTAATAATTATAATTTTTGAATGAAATGTGTGCTTTATGTTCTAACGGTACCAAACGACTGCACGTGGCACCTGCGGACAGCGTAAACTGGTTTATTCTGGTTTTGTGCGTGTTTCCACTTTCCACTATCAAGTGACGATTTATTTATTTGTTTTGTTTCGTAATTATTATGGTCAAATATTAATTATGAAACAAATTATTATGGACACGATATTTTATTTTTTCACGGTAGTCACCTTGTCGTTTGCTCAAGGACGTGAAATTGAATGATATATTTTTTTTATAAAGTTAAAACCATTTTCTTTCAAATAAAAACTTGTATTTATTGAATACAAAAGTGTTGCTAGGAATAAGTATAAAATTAAATAGTAATGTTAGGATATCGAAACATTTTTGTATAGGCCAGAACGATATAGTGGAAACGCGCTTTATGATCTGAGTAATATACACACCACTACATATGCAAAAATTTCTCCAAGCTAATTTACCTGTATATGTCTTTGACCCATTTACAAAAATCCGCAGTATTGTTAAAAGAGCCCGTAAAACAATTAGCTATTTCATTTGGAGAGCTTATGTACCTATGCCGATTATAACCTATCTATTTGCCAAATTTCATGCAGATCAGACCAGCCTAGGTGCGTAAATGTCATCCATTCATCCTTATACCCCAGCCACACTATGCTACTCGTCCTGCTCCTCGTCCTGCTCATCGCGCTGCCGTTATTCGCCTCGATATTGCCGTCTGGCCACACACTGCTCTACTCGCGCGATTAAACGCGACGCTCTTCACTAGGGATGGGTCGTCGACGTATTTTTCATCAACGAGACTATATCGTTAAATGTCGTTCATCAACTAGTCGTTCAACTAGTTAAAATCTTCGACTAGTCCATGTGTAAACTGAAACGAATTTACAACGATTGATACGGTCGACCGATACGCGCGCGTAATTACACACAAACTAAAAACAAACAAAATTCAAATTCAACAGTTAAAATCTAAAAATACCATTAATATATTATATGTATATATTATAATTTAGTGTTATAAAATAAATCGTTGAGTGTACATAGACGGTTAATCACTACATAGTATAAAACAAAGTCGTTTTCTCTGTCCCTATGTCCCTATGTATGCTTAAATCTTTGAAACTACGCAACGGATTTTGATGCGGTTTTTTTAATAGATAGAGTGATTCAAGAGGAAGGTTTTAGTATATAATTTATTATGTTTTAGACAAAGCGGGCGAAGCCGCGGGCGGAAAGCTAGTAATTTAATAATTTAGTCCGTTGATTCAACGCCCATCCCTAATTCGCACTCGTATTGCCGGTCCTTTGACTCGCGCGCAAAAGCCGACAAAATAGGGAGCAGTGAGCAGGACGATGAGCACGACGAGTGGCATGACGAGAACGTGGCCACACTATGTCCCTGCCTACTTCCCTCGTCACTTCCCATACCACTCGTCGAGTCGTGTGGCTGCGGCATAAACATCCTTACAAACTTTCGTGGTAGAAATTATTTAAGAATCTGAAGATCTTACTACCTACACCCTTTATAAAACCTACTGTTTTGTGTAATATATTGTTTTATAAGGTTTTATATAATAGAAACTTTCACTGATTTACCTTTTTAACATATCCGCTATCCTTGTAGGGCGCTAGGGTATGATATCACCGAGAACGCAGCTTACCACGCAAAATGTTATTTGCAATTCGGAGCTTTCTGTGTGCAGACATATTTTTGTACTATGTAAGTATTTTGTTATTTTTTTTTATTGTTAAATATGTGTTATTTTGTATTTTGTAAGTAAATTACAATTATTTTTTACTGTTATAATTGCTCCACAGTCATGTAAATCAAAGAATTCTTCTTTTAAAATTCTTCTTTATTAAAAAAAAAATATTTTAATAAGAATAATTAATTTTAAATCTTCTTTTAGAATTAATTATTCTTATTAAAATAATTTTTCTTGGTAAGTATAAAACTGATAAATGTTTCTAATATTATTTATTTTTTATTTCCAGGGTTTGACTGATAATCATGGATTTGAAATTATATAATGCATTTTTGTTTATTTTCACAATAATAAATGTGAGTGCGGAAGAAAATTCAACATACAGCGCCACAGAACTTTTGTCGTAAGTTATTGATATAATTATAAATACCTAATCATTTTATTCATGTATTTAATATTTATTTAACGTGCTCGTGCGTGTCAAATTTCATTATGTATTTTCAGAAAAATATTTCCATTTGGCGATAACCAACTTAAAGTATATCAATCTAATCCGGTAAGAGAATCAAACGCATCTCAAGATGTATCTCCAGATGATCCTCAAGATATAGCTCAAGATAAATCTCGAGATTTACCTCAAGTGGAGGGTCGTGCTATAGGGAGAAAAAAAAGGAGAAGACAGAGATATCCCGCCGATTTTGGAGCCCCGTATCCAACCCCGTATCCTGAAAATGGAGGACATTTTTATGGTAATAGTTGAATATTATTAACACGCTTTTATTTTCACTTGTATATTTGTATGTAGCCGAGTCATTTAGACTCGATTTTGACCCACTTTTAACAGACAGATTTTATTCAATCTTTGTACACTTAGGGTAAAATACAATAATTTAACGAGATAATCTTATTCAAGCCTATTTTCTTCATTATATTAAACTTTATTTTAACCGACCTAAAAACATAAAAACAAATCCAACATTGAGCTGTCCATGTAAGAAAAATAAAGAATAGAAATAAATCGATCATGATTATATTTAAATCGAATTTATCACATCCTCAGAACGGCCTTCATTCGCCTCTGAAGCCCTATCGCGGCTGACCGAAGCCCTAACCTCCATAGCGCTGTACGACGACTACCAGTGCGTGCCGCGGCTCTTGTGCGAAGCGGGGGGCGGAGCCCTAGGCAGTACTAGTGCTTTGCCTACGGGACTACAACCATTGCTAACGTAATGTATCTTTGTTTTTCGCTGCGATCACTTTGTGGAAGTTTGATATTCTTAAAGTCAATTTACCTACTAAATTCACTTTTCAAATTTAATAAAAAAAAACTAGTTGGAACTCGAAGAGAAGAAAATAAGAAGAAGAGCTAATCGAGTGCTTTTCTTTGCATAATATGATTAATATATATGTTTTTTTCTATGACGTAACAGCAAATTACAATGTCAGGCACCTATTTATCTTTACGTTAACTGAGCATCTACCTGACTATAGTATGTTATTCAATTTGCGATGCTTAATTTCCACACTAATTATATCCTCATTTCACAGTCTCTTATCAGCATACGGTGGGATCAGCTCAAATCCGCTCTTCGTCTTCGGCAGGGCAGTTCTCCTCGGAGTGTCATCAAAAGAAAACCCCTCCGCCTGTCGCTACGCCTACCCCCAGTGTCCCTCCGACCCTGAACAACTGGTCCACTACCTCAACAACCATAACGGAGGCTTCTTTCGATTCTTTAACTCGCCACAACAAGGTCAACAGAACATACAACAGTTTTACAATCACTTACAAAACTATCAGCTCGATCCACAAAATACACAACAATTTTCTGGTGATAATGGACAACAAAATCAGAATTTTGGCTATGGCCTATATCAACAGCAAAACTATGGAAATGTAGAACAAAATAATGTAAGTCCGGGTTATGGTTTTCAAAATCCTAATCCTTATTTGAATAATGGAAACAAGTACGGTTTTGCATATCCATATAATGATAGACTTAAAAAGGGTTATAAAATTCAAAAGAGGATACAGAATAAGCCAAATGGTATTGAAAATGATGAATTTCCAAGTAATAATAATGGTATATGGAGCTTTCCAGATAAAAACGATTTTGAAGAATCGGAAGATGATTATAATACTGTTAAAGATACAAGAGAAAGTAAAACGTTAAAATTTCCAGAAACGAATACAAATTATCTTCAAGAATACAACAGAAAAACCAGAGGTTTTGTTTTTCCAAATAATTTCAATTATTATACAAATTATTATGGTCAAGGGGCTGATGATAATTTTGTAAATGAAAATAAAGTGAATGATTATAATAACAATAAGAACAAATATAATTACAATACACAAAAATACATATCAAGCAATAAATATAATAATTATAACAAAGCCAATGATGGATATGTGACAGTTTATGTAGTTAGAGGCAATGGAGATCCAAACAAGCCAGAAATTATTAAATTGAGACCGGGAGAGTCTTTATAAATTATTCTTAACTAGAAAATCAAACTAGTGTTAAGTTTATTAACGATTATTGAAATTGTCTTTGTTATATTAGCTTTTATTATTTAGGTAGTTATAAGCTACAAGTGCTAAGTGCTAACCCATAAGTGTTATCTTTCCTTCGTCGTTGTGATTCTGGACACGAAATATAATCTATTTTTATAACATTAAACATCATTACGTACCTCATAGAAAGAACCAAATAATGATGTCAATGTATTTTAGTATTATGATGAAATAACTCAAATAGCACGCACCCAGCATCCAGGAGTTGAAAATATAATAGAACTTAAAATTTATAACAATAATTGTAACATTCACCTTTGGAGGCAATAAACAATGTTTTTGTTTGATATTCTTTTTATTTATCTGGTGCTTTACCACTTTTTAAAGATTTATTATGAATACTCCGTGTCTACATATTTAGTAATCTGTATGTACTGTAATGTACTTCAGCCCTCGGGGAAAAAGTATCTATATGTTACCCTCAATTAATTTAATTAATATATTGAGACTACGTGGCGTTGTATTAAATTTCCAAGTGAAAAGTTCCCTTTACATCAGCTACAAATACTAATTTTACAACAAGTCTCTCTTAAAATCGCTAGAATCTTACAGTTCGATTCAAACTTAATTGCGGTTCGGAAGTTAGGAGCAGGTGCGAGTGCGGGTGCGCACAGGTCCCATAACATCATCAGCCCATATACGTTCCCACTGCTGGGACACGGGCCTCCTATGAGGGTACAGGCCATAATCCACCACGCTGGCCAAGTGTGGGTTGGCGGATGACACGTCATGTCGTCGAACTTTTGATTCTTCGACATGTCAGTTTCCTCACGATGTTTTTCTTCACCGTACGAGCAGTGGTGATGTTACAACATGCGCAGATAAATTGAATAACCAATTTATTTCCTTGCACGCTCGCCTGGTCTCGAACCCCGGACTTATCGATTTGAAATCCAAGGTCTCTCCACTGAGCCACCACTACTCTCTCAGGTCCCATAACGTCCCGCTAATATTTAAAATTGTTTTCTGCGCATCGGATCGTACGATGTTCCGAGCCGCCATTAAGTTTGAATCGTACTGTACCAAGTATCTGGCCACAACCACAAAAGCTAACAGTAATATTGTAATTGAATGGAATAAACAGAGATCGGAAGATAAAAGAATATGCAAATAACATCAGATACGGCTGCTTAAGGCAAATAGATGCAGAAACTCGTAAACATGTTGTGTCACCCGACGTGACTCGGTTAATAATATTTCTGGTACTTCGACTGAGATATAGATAAATAAGGAGATATTCGGAGAGCGGAGACCTAAATACTTAGGCCCTTCGCTCATGGAGCTACTCAAAAAGAACTAGTCACAAACTCAAATTACTAACGAGTTGCCTGAGCGTCACAGCCCATACATGTTCTATGGAGATTCGCACACGACGCGACTAGTTACTAACTGGTCAGTAACGCGTTAGCAACCAATCACGCGCGACGCGTCGTGCCGGTCTCCACGCTACTGGTTTCCCGAGTTTCTTTGTTTTTTATGATAAAAATGAACGAGCAAATGACAGAAGTGACTGAAACCTTATAACTTGAGTAGCGTTGTATGCGAGATACAATTTGTAACTGGTTTGTAATCGTAATTACTGATTAGTTCAGTCATTTTTGAGTAGCTCCATGAGCGACGGGCCTTAGCAATGACTTTTCCTAGACAGATGGCACTTTAGATATCAATAATAATTATGATATTAAGGCTGCAGTCTAGCAAAATTGCGTTTTCAACAAGTTATTTGACAATTTTTTCCCGGCTATTGAAATGATAAACTGATTTTTTTTTTCTTGTTTATCAATAAGTGTTATATACGCAATGCGCATGAATTTTTTCACATTTATAAAGTTACTTTATGTTACCTTAATCAGGCCTTCAAGATAAGTCTCTTTCCCCCAAAGACATTTCGAGCTAACTTTGTGCACTCACTACGTTGCAACCGATTACAATTTATACAATTTGATCAGCGCATTATTATCCTTATATAGTCGTAATTAAAATCTGCTGAATACAATTGCCGAAAAACTTATGATTTTCCTAATTAGAACGTTATAAATTCATTAAATTTCCCATTTTTTGCCTTACAAAAAGCTATTGATAAATACTGCTAAAAGTTATTTTTTCCATTAATTTATTCGAGTTGGTTGAAGACCAATGAGTATTAATCCTTTAAATTTTTTTTTTTGAATTTTGATAATTCTTTAAATATTAAAAAAAATATTTAAAATAATTAGGAAAAATCCTAGCGAATTTCTTTAGTCGCGCTCCTTGAGCCGGAGCGTTCTGACGTGTGCTCTACGCTCGATTTTCCTTCATACCGAAGTGAAAGTTGCTCTACTTCATTAAATTTAATATTTTTGTTAATTGATTATTTTTATCTTAGTTTTGTGCAAATATTCGTATTTTTAAACATTTGATTTCGATATGGAAAATAAACGAAAAAAATATGCGTGTAACTACTAGAAAAAAAATTATCTTCGAACATAAAGTTAATGAAACCAAATAGATTACAAAGGTGATTGGCAACAATTTCGTTAATTTACGGGGTGTCAGTAAAGGGATGTATATTTCTTTAAAACTAAAGTAAGCTCATAAATTTTCTTATAATAAATTTTTTTTGAAGTTCCAAAAATGTTTATTTTTCGTTTGAGAAATACGAAATATAATATAAACTTGTATTGAGAACTTGAACTTGGGACATACGGGGAAAATGATTTGTTTACTCCAAAATTCCAAATATGTCGAGGTAATCGATAAGTATGTGCAGGCGATTATGACGTTATTATTGCAGGTATCAAAAAACTTAAAACTGATATCGAAATTACTTTACCTAATGAGCAAAATGACAATAATAACTTTTTAAAAGTATAACGAGAAATATCTAAAAAATTTACTTTATACACTCCCATATCAAGAAGGGAAAATGGGACTAGTAGAAGTTAAATGTCTAATTCCGGCAAAAGACATGAATGCGGAAGATGCGGTTAAAAATAAAAAATTTAATATTTGAGATACAATGCGAAAAAATAACACTTTTGTCATAGATAAGAATCATGACTATTTTTTCCAAATTCAGGGACAACTAAACGTTGCAGAAGCAGAAGTCTGCTTATTTGCTGTTTGGACTGGAGTGAATCATGATCGTCTAATATTAATTTAGTGAGAAACGTCTTCCCAGTTCAAAATGGAGAAATAAACCATCCACGCGAAGACCGACATCCGCGCGCAATATCTTTTGTTTTCATTTGCGCATTTTTCTATTTTATAATTTTTTATACAAACATTACATTTTTTTTTATTATATACAAAATTTGTTTATCCGTTTTATTAGTGAAACTGAACAACTTTCACTAAGAAACTTAGGTCGAAATAATGTATAGAGTTATGCATTTTGTATGGAAAGCTTATTTTTTTTTTATATTTCGTCCAAATTTCTTTGTAAAAGTTGATCAGTTATATAAACATGAAGTTGAAGATATCAATAGAACGTATTCGCAAATTTTGTGTACTGATAAAATAATCACCCGGTGTAATTTTCACGAAAATTGTTTCAAATTGTCATTTTAGGTATCTACTTATTACGAATATTAAATTATGCATACGAATGATTTAATTTTTAAAAATTAAGTGGAGCAACTTTCCCTTAGTACATTTGTATTATTTACATATAGGATGACAGGATGCATTTGTTTGCACTACTAGACCAAGCCCTTAATTTGTACCACAAGAATTTTCTTTTAAATAACATGAAATCCAATCCAAAGAAATTGTACTAAGGTTAAAAATACCAAAAATTGTAAAGCACAATTTCAGTTTAAATAATATTATAATCACAAAACTTACTTATGTAGACTAATGCAGAAAATAATCAGTATTAGGAAAGGCATAACAATAAAAGTGACATACTACACAATAATATCATAACATTATTACAATTTAGTGTAATCATGGGCAGGCTGGTGTCCCACAGGCCACAACACATTAAAATTCTCGCAAGGTAGGTACTCTGCGTGTTGGACTTATGTCACTGAATAAAGAGTAGGAACGTAAGACCAGATTCCGGATAGTTTTACATTATTCTTTTTGCTTTATTTTATGTGTGAAGAAGAGGAAAACGGGGTATTTATGTTATAAAAACTCAAATGGTATGATAATATTCACTCGATTTATTTTTGGTAGAGAAATTTTATTTTCTTCTTTCAGTAATTATTAAGCAAGATACGAAAGAATTATTATCGCAGCAAAGTTGATGTAAGCAATTTGTTGTGATAATGTGTTAAAAATTTACAATTAACGAATTCGTCCTGTATTTTACAGACGGTGTTTTACAAAGATAGATAGAGGCAAAAATTATTTCTAAAAATTTTAAATGATTTCAATTTAAAAGTTCAAAACAGGGTATCTTTAAGTATGTATAATCTACATTTACCCTTAAAATATACTTTTTCCCGAAAATACAAATCTTGATTCAATGAGCTCTATCTTGGCAGAAAAAGGAGCATTAAAGCGATACGCAAATAAACCGCTAAGTAAATCTTATCGTTTATTTCAAGCAATAAACATAACAGTAACAAAAGCTAGGAATCCTAGCCACGCCTCGATCCTGCACGATTTCCAAGAGTCGTGAAAGTACAGCGCTGCACAGTGCACAGAAGGACATATCACATAGCTAGCCGCTAGCGGCTAGCGCTAGTGTGCTTTCGACTCTCGTGGCGAGAGGACGTGTCGCGGTCCGCCAACCGCACTCGCTAATAGTGAATTTTCATCGGAAACAATTCGTGAAACTGAATGAAACGAACCCCGATTTAAGTATGTCATGTTTTGTTTGTTATTACACAATTCGTTAACGGTCCAATATTACGGAAGTTTGTGATTTTAAAACGTAACCGTCGCTAATGTTTTTACGCGAGTGAATAAATTATTTGGTTTATAATAATTATCCTTGACTAATGTTCTTTGGACTTGGTCGCAAAAAGCTTTTTCTCCGTATATCTGATGTGATTTCAGTTTGTATATATGTTTATATTTTGTGTACGTGAGAAAGGTAATCGTGTTTGTAATAAACTTTATCATAAGATAATCGATTTTTCGTCGTCGACAATATGTTTGATGTACAACGCACTCTTTTACGAAGAAATTCGATAATTCGATATATTAGGTCATCAGTCGTCGATGATTATTTTACGATACTAATTTCTCAAGGCAAATATTTGTTCAGAATAAACAAAGTCAACAGATAGACCACCATTACTCTATGGGCAATATTTTATTTTCCGTTGGTTGTAGAGAATTAAACCACTTAAAACTTTAATCAATTAACGGTACCTAGTTATTCAATTAAAAACACTAACTACCTACGTTTTACGATATTAGAAAAACAAGTTTAGAAACTGCAGAGTAAAGGAAAAAAAGAACGCGAAAGCACTAAATAAAATATCGATCAAACATTATCTAGCTAGTTTGATAACCAGGTTTTAGGTTCATACATTTTATTTTAATCTATAAATTAGTTATACAAACATGGCTTATTACTGCACCCTTGAAAAAATACTTCCTAGATATTAAACCTAGGTTGTCCGGACTAGTCAGCATTTTGTCATTGGCACAACCGTTTAAATATTAAAGATTATATTTTATTATACTGATTTGGTTGCGTAATAAAACTACTACAATTTGCGTATTCAATTATTTTAATAGCTTCTCGAATTCATCAGATAAAACGAAATAATTTAAGTTTATTGTACGATTATTTATTTCATTCGCCATTGATAACGTGAAAAAATGGTATGGATTTCAGGTTTTCCAAACAATTAGTCCAGAATTCAGATCGTTTAAGTTTTAGATGTTTCAGGGAAGTATTAAGCAATACTTTTCTCGTCTTTTCTCTTGTTAATCTATTGATTAGTATTTTAATATTGCAGTTTGAGGCCACTTTGTTTAAACTCTTGTAGAGACTGAGAAACTCCTGGTGTTTGGGGAACGGAAGGCTATGACGTGTATAAAACTCAATCAGTAAGGAATATTTTGAATAGAGTGACGATTTCAAAGACAATCAGTTTTTCAATGATCTAGTTAAATTATGTAATTACTAACTCGCGTTATCGTAGATAAGATGATATTTACGATCTGAATTTTTGATAAACAATAGATGCTCTAAATTTTAATTGTTGAGTCACAAAAAATAACAAACAAGATTTTGCTTTTACCAACATTTTCTTTGAAGAAGGTAATAACTAGGTACCTATTAAGGCGAGAATAAGTTTCGTTGGGGAAATACAGATGTAGATTTAATTAAACAAATTGGTTTATCTGTACATAATTATCAAGATAAACGACAAATGCTTTATCAGTAGATAAGGCATATAAAATCTGATTTTGGATTTATTCGCGTCCCTGAAAATAGGAGAGTATAATTAATTACTAGATATTACTTAGTAATTTTTTGGAATATATTTAGTAGATTTTGTTTGTTATGACGAGAAAGCTATGATATATTTTTTATTAGCTGTACCTACTTAATTTAAATGTAAAAAAAATACAGTCAAATTCAGAATCTCCTCCCTTTAACCCTTTAAGCCTCCGCGTCGATTGAATGACTAAGAACTTCCTAAATTCAAAAATCAAAATCACTGTAAATGCTTTGAAATAAAAAAAAAGTACTAGAAATAGGTATTTGATATAATAAATCTGAATATTTGAACAGACAAACATGCTTTGGGCTATGCCGTCTTTACCGTAGCATGCGTGATATCGGTAATATTGATCGGTAGAGCTTGTTCAGATATTTTTTTAACCCAAAATCAGCTTTATGGGTAAGGAACTATGACTGAAATAAAACAATATTAGATAGTAGATTATAATTTTGGAAAGGTACCTAAATTTTAGTATTTTTTTTTTCTTTTCGAAGCCGTCGCGCTGAACTTTAAAATTTAAAATTGTTATTTTTTATTGGGAAATGCATTAAAATTCCAAACTTATAAAATGAATTAGGTCACTACGATGACGGTCCAGGGTTACGAATTAAAATTGATAAAATAATTGCGATCATTATACGATTATTCATATGGATTCGTTTATTAAAATGGACGTTTATTGCACACTTATAAACTGCAAGCGAGACAATATTAAAATTATTTGCAAGTTTTCGCAAGTTGATAAACTGTCGGATAAAAATAAAAAAGAAAATGAAATATTATTGTGTACTCGTTTATTCAAGAAATGTAAGAAAAATACATTTAAACTTTGTTAGATTTTTTGTTTATGTTCGAATTTTGTTGTTGTTTTTTTGGTTGGCTGTTCGTTGCTCTTACATACAAAAAGTATTGCATGGATTCGGCTGAAAGTATGCAGATAGATTATGATTAAGAATTACGGATAAACTATGTCTGTGTACAAAGAAGATGAAAGCTTTACATTGTGCCAAAAAGCTAGATGCTTAACTAAATTTGAAAATTCTTACACCAGCAGGAAGCTACATTCTTAAAGTAATATGAAAAATAAAATAGATTTGTATTGTAGGTATTTGTTTCTGACCCGTGTAATTTTTTATTATTATTATCGTAACTAAGTAGGTAATAGAGGAAATTGACTTTATCTAGACCTACAAGCATTGTTTTAACACGCATCAGTTTATTATTAATTTCATGAATGTGCAAATTCACGTGGTTTATCAGTTTTAAATAGAATTTTGTAATATTATTATCGGAAGTAAAATATTGCTATTTAATTGAGGTGAAGGTTAAGTTTTATCAATTTGTAATCTATTGTTTTTTTCCTTTTATTATTGAAGAATAAGTTTCGACTTTTTAATTTTTCTCACACATCTATAAGTGTCAGACAATGAACTGCAAGAAATGAATGTTTGTCTGTACGTCTTTTATATAATCGTGAAATATGAATGCAGAAAGGAAAAAGTACAGAATTAATTAGAAATTCTCAATCCAAAGGAAGTAAATAGAAGAAAAACTAGACGTCTGTACCTAAAAGATTACAAAACCAAAGTTCTAATAGTTATAATCTAGTTATCTTGCCCAAAGGCATAACGTAGGAAGGAAGGTTGTCAATGACTGTAACTTGAACACCCACTGAGCAACTTAATTAACTTAACTTTTTGTTACTTGTTAAGTTAGTTAAGCTATGTTTTATGGCGGGATAAATAATGATGTAGTTCGTACGGTTTTTACATAAACTTTGTGGAGTGCTTTTTATGTGATATTAATGCCTTTTGGCGCATGCTGTGAATGTAATATTGTGCTGGTTGCATCGAAATTGATTAAGCACTTAAGAAAATCCAAAAGGCAATAATAATATACATATTAAAGATGACCTATTTCCACTCACATGCATGGTAGTTTCAATATAATATACCTAGGTATTCTTTTTACAAAAGTAGTACAATAAAATTCATTTTAATCTATCTTCTATGGTTGCCTGGGAGAGATGGCTTAGTAGCCATA
Source organism: Colias behrii (assembly GCA_029959065.1). NCBI lineage: Eukaryota > Metazoa > Arthropoda > Insecta > Lepidoptera > Pieridae > Colias > Colias behrii. The sequence goes on from JARWMC010000020.1 coordinate 10,211,097, forward strand.
AGGGCGCCATTTGATCATGTCTCTTTTTGTATCACTTAATATTATAAAGCTGAAGAGTTTGTTTGTTTGAACTTTCTAATCTCAGGAACTACTGGTCCGATTTGAAAAATTCTTTCGGTGTTAGATAGCCAATTTTTCGAGGAAGGCTATAGACTATATTATTTATTATTATTACTATACATCACGCAACCAACAGGAGCGGAGCACTGCGGGCAAAACCGCAACTAGTAAATTCCTCTCCTCTAAATAATTTCCTTTTTAGCGCTATTTAGCGATAAGACCGCCATTTGTTTTAATTTATAATTAGATTAAGTTCATATTTAAGTTATCTAAGAGCAATAAAGTATAAATAAATAAATAATGTATGTGTGTAATCTGTTTTTCCTATTTGTAATTTCGTACAAGTGTTTTCATTCATTCAAAATTTATAAAATAAAACAGTTATATGTAGAACTCTATCACATATCACATATAGATAATACATCGATTGTAACAAAACCAGGCCAAGATGCATTTTAAATTTGTTTATAGAAATCGAAACTAGAAATGTAAGGTCACAAATGAAGTAGGGCCGACCCGTGCCCTTGCTTAGACTGGTTTGTAGTTTACACCATTTGATAAGGTCTGACAGACTGCGAACCGATGCGTTTTGATTTCCTTGTAAAAATATATTAAATAAATAATAATTAAAGTCCGTTTAAGTCTGTATATATAGTAACGGATAAGTTATAGAGCTATATTATCATGAACTGTGATTTTATTCGTCCATTGCAGTAATTTTGATGTAACTATCGGGGTATCTAGATATATATTTTTATAACGTTGTTCTTTTATTTACTACTACAATATCTAATATGTAATTTCCTGTGTAATAATAACGACCTAAATAGTGAATATTTAAAATTAACGGCATTTTGAGTCGGTACTAAACTTGCGATTTTTTAAGCTCTCTTCAATAATTTTAAGATTCACTTTAGATTTTTAATTTTCACAAAGTCAGCTTTTCTGTAATTGTATATTTACAAAACTGAACTCTATTTATAGTAGCAACAAAGTCGGAAATACACATCAACTTTATTTAACTTCCCGTGAAATCCGAAACGCTCTCTGTTACACAGTGGCTTAACAAGAAATGAGATAAAATTGTGCCCTATACATATATTATAAGGTTTCAATATATTTGTGTGTTAGTATGTCTGTGTCCAAAATAGGACGGTTGTAAAATTGTGAGATTTTAGAAAAGTGGGGTAACGTTTAGCGCCGTATATTAACGTATTAGCATAGTATAAAGATATTATTGTATTAGTATTAGATAGTTTCTTTCTTTCTTTCTTTCTTGATAATAGTATTGTATTGTATTATCTGTTGTATGTTGATGTGGGGATTTGTTATTTTGAATATATCTATTAGATAGACCCATAGACCGTATGTTTGTAAAAACTCTAGTTTTGAGATAATCGCAGTAAAGCTAATAGACTACAGGCCCATGTTGAAAAAATTATGGGTCATTTGAACCACCAGGTGACCTATCTAGAACGATATAAGAGCTAATATACGGCAATAAGATAATATACGGCATCTGTGTCATACTATTTCTATACTGCTTTTAATCCATTATTCCGCAACGCCGTACAAAAATCATGGGGACAAGGGGAAAAAATCTCTACCTGTACTTTCGAATTCTCATCTGCACTCAGGTGGACAGCTTACAAGTGACGGCATAGTGCTGAATCTTATTATTTTATGCTCTTATATCGTTCTAGAATCTAGATAGGTCATCTGGTGGTTCAAATGACACATAATTTATTCAACATGGTCCTGTAGTCTATAATTGCCATATAACTATGTATAGTCAAAATCTTTTAGAACTTTTGCATGTGGAATTTCATTATTAGTTTATTGTTATCCGATTGTGCTAGAAGGAAATAAAGAATTGAATAAAGTATATTAAAAAAAAATATTTTCTAGGTACAGTGACTATTGAAGAAATTATGAGATCAAAACTTATCGAATATTTTGAAACTTGGTTAACATTTTCATTAAGCAATTATAACCACCACACACCATTAATGATGCCGGATTATAAGCCGGATTATAATCCGGCATCATTAATGGTGTCTGCATTTGTTAAAATTCCTTTAAAATGGCGGGAATGTTGAAATGACGGAAGTTTGTCCGAGGATGTCCCCGGGTTTCGCGACCCAATCTAAAAATAACATCATATTGGGTTGAGCCGCGACTCCCAACACGAGACGATATGGGCCAGACTTACATATTTTTATTTATTTTTTATTGTTTTAATTATCAGATTATTCGCTCTACTTTACTAAAAACGTTCTAAAGAAAAATATTTTTTTTTGAAAAATAAAAATTAGTGTGCCTAACATGTAGAAGATATTATTAAGTTCAAATTATTTAGAAATATCTTAGAAATCAGATATTGAAGGTAAAAAAAATATTATTTTACCTTCAATATCTGAGAACAATCTTTAAATTTATTACAAACACTTTTTCACGAATATTTAAAATCATAACATAAATACCTTGTAGTTTTTGTGTTACCATACGACATCTGTTTTTCATTGGTTCCACATTGTCTGCGCTAATGCAAACACGCTTAATTATTATGCTATAATTATTATTACGCTATTTTATGTTCCAATGTTGCATTTATTTTTATAGCTCAACTATTTTAATCGACTTCTAAAAAAAGGAGGAGGTTATCAATTCGACCGCTCTATTTTTTTTTATTGGTACAATTAGTAGGTACCTATGCGTGAATATTTATCTCTTATATAATATTTATCTACAGAAGACGAACTTATTGAATAGGCATCATCATCATCTCATCCAGGGTCAACGCAGACAAAGCCGGAGCAAGCTAGTAAATTATAAATAAAAACTTTGACAAACACTGCATCAAGAGCTATCGCTTCCTCGTCAGAAAATAGATCAAACGGTTCGTTCGAGCCGAATATCAATTTTTACCATGATTGCTCTTAATATGTCTTGAGGTTAGCTGAGGTGAGGCGCCATCTTGGTTTTTATTACTGTTAATGTTAAAATGTTAGATGTTTAATATTCAGAATAAATAAGTGACCGCGGGGTATATTTTTCCACTTGAAAGAAGTATTTTGATGAATGAATGTGAGGTAGAGATGTTTAGGAATAGATAAAATTGCAATTTTATTATATAAAACAATAAATAACATAGGAAATAATGCGTACCTACAAATCCTGTACAAATATTATAAACGGAAGATATTGGTACAGTGGTTGACGCGTGACTCGTGAGCGTAGAACCGAGGGGTCCTGGGTTCGATTCCCGGTGGAGACGAAGAAAAAAAATGTCTCGGTCTGGCAGGACACAGAAGGCTGATCACCTACTTGACCCTAAAGTAAATCGATCAGTGAAACAGATGTATTGCATCTACCCCTTACCCCACTAGGGGACATGGGACTTCACTTTTTTAACCAATAATAGAGAATCGTCGACTCTGCAGAGTTCTAACGAATATTATCTATGAAATTTAGTTAGGTACATTGTTAAATTCAAAAAAGAGTAATCGATAACCGGACATTATGCTCACAAACAATAATCAAAATCAAAGATATTATAACAAGCCGTAAGAAGCACACTGCACAGGTAAATCAAAGAACTTCACCATTCATATTTTACCTATTAATAAAATCATTTTGATTGAAGCTAATTTCAACCAAATATATAAGAAATAAGAATCATTTTACAATACAGGAATTTATAATTATATTAAATAGATTAAAATGCAGTTATGAATCGTTTTTAGAACGGATGTGTACGTGCTAAGAGTTATAAGGATAAGTTAATAATTATTTATTTGTTTGTGACGATTGTCAAGATTTATACAGGGTGGCCCGTTTACAGTGGTCCAAAAATTTTTTTCAGCTTGAGAGCATCATGAGTAATCATTTAAAACATACTTCAGTTAAGCGAAACCTTATGGTTTAGAAATTATGATTTTTTTTATAAATAATCCGGAGTTTCAATATTTTTGACACAAAACCATTCTGTTATGAAAACTACTGGACCGAATTGAATGAAATTTGGTATAGGTATAGCGCAATAACCTAGCTATCGCGCTATAGGCTCATCTTGTGTAAATAATTAGACTGCATTTTTTCATTTTAACTTTTTCTGTAGTTTTTTTGAATTTCTCGGCAAAATATGGATTTTTCGAAAAAATCCTGTGAAAAAAAATTGTACCACCAAGGTTTTGCTGGTACTGCTAAAAACTACCTTAACATAGGGTTATTCTTTACACAAAAAATCATAGTTGTCCTTCGATTGTAACATCTTCAAAAACAACATCATGTAGGTACATTAACACATGAAAATCGAAAAATTACGAAATTTACCATAATTTAATTTTAATCATTTGGAACGGCCAATTTTTTGATTAAAGAACCATTTATTGCCATAAAAGTCGTTACAAATCAGTATTCACATGGCTATAAAACTTGAATGAAATAAAATTTTAACCTGCCAGCCAAGATAACATAACTTTATTCTAATGTCAATTTATTGAGATTTTTTTGGTATTTAGTTTTTATGTTTAAATCTTAATAAAAGGTTTGAAGAATTAATAAAACAACATATATAATAGGGTTGATACAATCCGTTATACTTACAGGTTAAACGCTTTATTCATGTGTATATTTTTGTAATAAATATTATCATATTTTGATTAAAATAATTATAAGAAATCCTTCTTCAATTTTAAATTAGTAAGAGTATAGTGTAAGTAAACAAAAACATAGTTAGTACCTACTGAATCGAGAATGAAATCCCTACGAACACCAGACCTTATACATAAGTTTAAAACCAACATCATATTTTATGCTTAACAACAAACTAAAAGGTTCAAAGGTCAATCAACTAAAAGCTTATAGTGCATCTACCCCATACCTATAGGACATCTAAAGGACGCAGGACACTGTTTAAAAATAATTTTATACTAGTAAAAGTACATACGCGAGCTAAGGTCAGAACCTCAGCATTAGTCACAGCGCATTTTGACTCACGGTCGCAGACCATATACGATAAATGACAACCTTATGTCGGCAAACTGTAGGGCTGCCAACTTTATGAAATTATAAAAAAAAATGTAATTGAGAAAATGTTAAATTAATTAATTTCTGATATTCAGAAATTGTCATTTAAAAAGCATTTGAATGCTATAAAACTAAATATCAAATTATTTTCAGGGTGTAGTAACTGCCTGTAATTGGTCTAGCTTCGGTTTTGGTATAACTACAAGCGAGATGTCATTAAAAATATTCACAGCCGTTTTTACTTAAATATGTAGGGAAGCAAGAATTACTTAATTTGTGTTTTATTTAATGTTTTTAATTATTTCACTAAAAAAACACAATATTTGCGATAATAATAGACAATAGATATCTATAGAGTATAAAGCATAGATAGATAAGTGCTCACGTGACAACCCTAAAGTTCTGTTTAAGTTTAATTTCTCTTCTAATCTTGATTCCGTATTTGCTATTTTCGACATTGTTATATCCTTGGTGTGTTGTATGAAACTAGACCAAAATATATTTTAAACCTAACATTATATACAATGGTTTACATATGGAAGGTCTTGTAAAAGTCAGGTTATGTAACATGTTTCGAAAAATTATTCATAGGTTAAAAATACATGAAAATTACAGAGAGTTTTGAAAAAGAGAATCTAAATAAATATTTAAAATTTTTCTTTGAATTGAATGTTTTAAAAACATAATAGTTTGTATAAACACAGACTGTAATCAGTTTTCTAATAGTTTGTAAAGTTATCTATACTATAGTCCTTTCCACCTAAGATGATTTCTGTGACACATCGATTTTTGACACGTGTAGAGGTGTCCTTTACTGAAATCGTATCAATTGTTTCCGATAATCGATAATATTTTATATGGAAATGAAATCGATTTGAATAAAGTACCAAAATTAGTTTTTTCGGCATTTCGCCAACAATTAACTAAGGAAACTTAGCAAACAACAGCAACAAAAAGTCAACAATAACAATTAGTAACAATAACAGAATACCACGTAAAGTATCAATATAAAAATGCAACTTGTATACAAGGCTGACGCACTCGTACAGACGATTGACTCGATTGACAAACGATCACAAGATGGGCGCCGATTATATGATTTTCCAACTCTATGATTTTTCAACGATCCATTTCATGTACACGAATTGCGTAGGTATTATATTTTTGTGTTATTTTATTTTAATTTTCATTATATTAAACTAAACAATACTGTTTTTGTTTTATAAGCTTATGATGTTTCATTTTTATATTTTTGGTAATAATGCCTCCATAAAATAAAAATATTATGCACTAAAATTATTTTGGCTTTTTAAACATAAAATACGTAATTCGGAACACGATGAAGTGTCACAGGAATCATCATAGGTGAAAAGGACTATAATGTGAAAACAAAAGTAAAATAAATGAAAGTGTTCTGTATATATGTCTGTGTATATGTACATGTGACTTACTGATTAACGTACGTTGGAGTTAAAATTTCACTGATTAGCAATACCTTTCCTTTTTAAGATTCACTTTTATCAAATGCGATGTATGTAGAGATAGATAGAGATGTTTTCTTGAAAGGAGTTTATAATAAAATGAATAATTATTTCGGTGTAAGTACATAGGAGTATCCACGTTGTCACATGGGCTTTTAAGAATAAATAAATGTTTTTCTCCATAAGCTGGCTTATTCCTAGGGTCCACTATCTAATAGGTACTTATTTAAGACTAGCTTACCGCCCGCGGTTTCGCCCGCTTTGTCTAAAACCTAATAAATTATATACTAAAACCTTCCTCTTGAATCGCTCTATCTATTAAAAAAACCGCATCAAAATCCGTTGGGTAGTTTTAAAGATTTAAGCATACAAAGGGACAGAAAAGGCGACTTTGTTTTATACTATGTAATAATTTACGAGTAGTTCTCGTTAAAACTGTACCAAAATGTACCTAGTTCACACATAAAGATTACTGTGGAAAAACACTTCGACAGAAAACGGTTGATTATGTATTAGACAGTTATTTTAAAATCACATATGGATATTTTATTTTTATGTATAAATTAAATATAACAAGTTTATATCACTTTAAAACTAGCTAATGTAACTGTTAGGTTAACGACTTTTTAATGACAAAGTTAATGTAATCTCGAAATAAAAAGTCCCTCTATGTGGGCAAAGGGGCAGATTTGCTTTTACGACTTTTTCATATAGATGCTCTGATGTGCCATATTTTGTGACATTATTGTCTTCCATCTTATTTTTATTGGAAGCTCCGTATTGGTTCAGCGCTTTTAGACGTAACAACGTTTTATAAAAATATTTTTTTTTTCAGATTTGATTAATTAATAGGAATATCTGTGTCTATTACATTCCAATCAAAATATAAACAGTGAAATAATGCCTCAGATGACTCGTTTCCTTTAGTCCTACTATTTCTTACAAAATCCGTGATAATTGCTCAGTTATATCTGATATTTTTTCTTTGTTCCAATTAAAAAGTTTTTGAAATGTCACTGACCTAAGATAATTAACATTTCTTTTTAAATTATTATAGACCACCTATTGAGATAGCCGTTTAGTGGTGTTACATTAGCGATATATGTTTTTAGTTTATTAGTTTTATAGCATTTTAATATACATAGTTATTTCTATGGAATCCTATATTTGATACGTGAAAAATAAAGGCCATCAAGCAGACCATCCTCACGATTATTATTTTTTATTTTATTTTATAGAAATACACACATTACTCCGTTGTATTTAGGAACGTCGCACATCGGCAAAATTTAAACATTTTTCTTTTGTTTAATTCATCATAGGAAAAACATTATCTTTAAGTTTGTTCATCTTATCTCTTAAAAAGCCTTCGGGATAAATATTTCTATAATATATACCTACACGCAGTCTTTAAATACTGACTACTAATATCCCACCGGATTCGAACCCATTACTGCTTAAAGCACAGATCCACAATCACTTCATTATGGACCATAAAATTTCTCCAAAAAATCTTGAAGGTCAATTAGGGAATTTTACTAAAATACTGGTTATACTCAAAGGTGCGCCCGGCCTACGCGGCGCCTTGACGCCAACGCAATCGCTTGATAACTTACGCGAAAAAGATAAAAGATAGAAAAAGATCACGGTTTATAAGAAAAATTAGAAGTTGTTAGGGCCGTTTAAATTGTGGTTAAAACAGTTGTTCTTATGTATATCTAATTGTTTAAACGGCAGAGGGATTTTTGTATATGAAATGATTTGAAGATAATTTATAAGTAGGTACGTAGGCATACACTATACAAGTATACATACCTAATAATTATGTACCTACTACATAATATTTGAGTTTGACATAGAGATATTGATAAGAATCTTGATAAAAGGGAAATGTTTTTCTCTATTATCAAAGGTTATAAAAATATAGATTCACGGTCAAGGCATTCTTAAAATTGAGCCAGTAGTTTTCGAGTTTAATATGAACAAACAGAAAATAAGTATTTCCTTTTAAATATGTATGTGCAAATGACACATATTGTTACTAGCAGGTTTCACTATAATCTATCTATGACTCAATTTAGTGGACGACCTAGCTTAGTTTGAATTTTCGGTTGCCGCGGTAACACGTGCCTATACAGACGTACATACAGATTTTTATATAGTTTTCTAGGTATTATTTTAGGTAATTAAATGGTGCTTTTTATTTGTAAAAATTTAGAATCTTAAATTTATTGGTATAGGATATAGGATATAGTCATTTTTTGTGACCGCGGCATTTTTTTGTAATATATTTATTTTTAAAAGGTTTATATTGATTTTTATTATTTATTTCTAAAATGTACGTTTTGTGTTGCAGGTCGCACTTTGGGACTTCATTAGTGTAGTGAATTCTGACTATGTGTGACTTTTGTTAAGTGCAGTGTTAGTGATAGTGATGGTTTTAGATAGTAATGCGGCTGGTATAGGTAAGTTTCACTTTTCTTTAATGATTTGGGAATAAAAAGCATGTTAGGTGATACAATGTAAACTTAATTTAAGTACCTTACGATGAAAGTCGCCAATTTCTGTTTTTTTATGAACCTTTTATTATACATAACATTTTAGTACTATTTTTGTAAACGAAAACGTCTCGATATACCTTTCATTAGATGTTCATATTTGTTGCGCACTCATGTCGAAACAGATGTGAAGATTTCGATGAAATTTGGCACTTTGATATTTCACTTGCACATAGGCTATATTTGTAACCCATTATGTGTTTAGTTGAAATGAATAAATTTATCATATTTTGGACACAATTTTCGAGGTATTGAACTTTAGGTATTTTTTTAATTCTTACAGAACTTGTTTACATATTATTAACATAATTATTGCAGCTGTTCGCAAATATTATGAATTGGCTATTGTTCGCGCGGTTATGTGAACCAGTTTTAATATTATTATTACATATGCACTAATTCGATCACGTGGCTTTATTCGCATTTTACACGGAGAACATACTTCTCATACAGAATCTACCTATATTAAATCCTCTTCTGTATCGACTTTCATAGAAATTCATTCAGCAGTTTTTACGTGAGAGTGATAAGAATCCATTCGTCAATCCTTACGTACCTACTTTAAATGTTTATAATTTACGTGAAAACTATTAAAAACATCGAAAAATACAAACTGTTAACTATCACTATCATGAAACACGGTTTTTACGAAAATAATAGAAAACTAAACCGAAAAAGATGCAATTCACATCTAAATCGCAATCGCCATTGACCCAAACACCGTCAGCAGAATAGTAAACACGCGGGGATCGAACCTCGTCCCGATTGATAGGAATTACACAATTGCCGTCACTTAGCACTACGCTCTTGTGTGTGGTGTAAAATGTGAGATACGCGTTTAACCGACTGCGAAATAAACTACTAATATTGATAAGTGTTTGAATTTTTTTATTGAGAATAGGGAAGCGCTTGACAACAATCTCGCCTGATGTTAAGCTGAGATGTGGTCTAAGATGGTACGCGCTTTCCTAGAAGGAGACCAGTCACTCTACGCTTGATTGAACGTGATCTCAAGAACTACTGGTTCGCACTTTTTCGAGAAGATCGGTACATTAACTAGGTGGACTTAAAAAAATCCTGAAATATATAACATAGGTACATTTTGCTTGTGAATTGAAATTCACGAATATGAAATTCGTTTGCAATAAGGTTTATAATAAACTAGCGACCCGCCCCGGCTTCGCACGGGTGCAATCACAGGTGCAATGCTGATACTAAATACACTACAGAAAAACTGTGAACGTTGTATATAAAAACATAGCGGCCCGCTCCGGCTTCGCACGGGTATAAAATATTATATAGCCGGGCGGCCGGCCGGTACCGCCGCAAACGCTACGTCCCGCAATTTTTAAATCTGTAATATCTTCGAAAATATTCACTTAAATCATACGGTGTAAAGGGCCATATAGATCTATATTAAATGAAAAATGTATTCAAGGTATTTGATTGGTTAAGGATTAATGCTGAATTGGTTAAAATCGCTTCGAAAATTAGCCATTATTTGTCGTAAAAAGTAAATGACAAAAAAAAGTTATTGTGGGTTATCCATAAGAGATAGACATATACCATCGCGGACATTTCTGTAGACCTTTTCAATGTGTATAATACTTAGTACACTATTTTGATAAAACTCGTAGGGTTCAGCCTGCGTTTGCAATGTAAGCGGAAAAAATGTAATTTTTTACGACATCACATTAGAAACCTCGAAAATAACAGTACTTCTCCACTATTTAATGGATGTTATTATACATATAAACCTTCCTCTTGAATCACTCTATCTATTAAAAAAAACCGCATCAAAATCCGTTGCGTAGTTTCAAAGATTTAAGCGTACAAAGGGACATAGGGACATAAGGACATAGGGACAGAGAAAGCGACTTTGTTTTATACTATGTAGTGATTTAGTCACATCATTATGGTTATAATGGTTAGGGAGCCAGGTGCAAATTTGGTTAATTATTTCCTCTCAAGAGATAATTCGTCAGACGCATCAGAGTATAGTATTATAAAGCCTCGTGAACGTCAGCTGGCGCTCGGTTGGGGGGGTGAGCGGTTGTAGCCTCCCACGCACGTAGGAAAAAAAAATACATTCATTCATTTCCTCTCAGCTAAAAATTTGTCAAATTGTAGCTAACCCAATATCTCAACGAAAAAAAATAATCAGCTGGTTACAACATGGTGTATTATACGTCAGCTGGTGTCTCGAACATGAAAAAAATAAAATTATTTTCCGTGATTTCCTCTCAAACAAAAATTTACCTGATGATAGCTTATATGTAACTGTGGATATATATATAGGTCAGCTGGATGTATCTTGGTGGAAAAACCGTCAGCTGATACTTTGAAAGTTATTACATAGGAGTTAGACAGAAGCATCTATTGCCAATTTATATGCATCAACTGACTAGGTTTTCCTCGAATTATTGCTAGCTGATTTTTTTTATTTATCGCATCAGTATATTAACAATCAGCTCACAAATTTTCATCTGAGATGAAATGACGTATCTTTAATTATTATCGTTATTTTTAAAAATTCAAGCAACACACGCTAGCATAATGTAGACAGTAATAAGGTACTTGGAGGTGGTTAGTTGTGCGCATGATCGGGGTACTACGTACATTCAGCCACATCGGTAAACATGTTTTTACAAATATTATAAACTGCATTTAAAAATAACTATCATATCATCAAATTCACATAACTACCTAAAAGTGTAACAAATATGAAATAACCCACTAAAAACATTAGTTAACTATAATTATTAAAAAAATAATAGTATAATATATAATTAATAAAGTTATTACTTATCTTTTACGGGGACTTATGTTGATGGAATTCCACGTATCTCGATGATTTTGTTAATGTCTCATTATATTCGAGACACCAGCTGACGTATAATACACCATGCTGTAACCAGCTGATTATTATTTTTCGTTGAGATATTGGGTTAGCTACAATTTGACAAATTTTTAGCTGAGAGGAAATGAATGAATATACTTTTTTTTCTTACGTGCGTGGGTGGCTACAACCGCTCACCCCCCCAACCGAGCTCCAGCTGACGTTCACGATGCTTCATAATACTATACTTTGATGCATTTTACTAATTACCGCTTGAGAGGAACTTGGTCATAAAATCTGCTTCTGGCTCCCGGACCATAATGATGTGTTAGGAATTTTCGATGGTGTATTAATTCTTGAAAATTTTAGTCATTCTCTATTTTTGGCTTTTTCATAATAAAGGTTTGTACTGAATTACTAATTTACTTATAGATACTTATATTCTCACCGTGTAAGACTGGTGGTAATGAATAACAAACATGATAATACATATAAATTACTTGGTTAGTATTTCTAAATATAATTGTTTTCTATAGCAAAATATTTTTTAACTAACTCTTTCAATTTATACATTAAAGTAGGTAAACTTATAAAAAGTATGATTTTTATCATTTTCTACTGTCTTATCTTCGATAGTGCAAAATTGATTTTGATGTTCTTACAATCAATATAATAAAAAGCCATAGCCGTAATTACATATAAATAATCTAGATCTACACCGCGTCTAGCTCATCACTTGAGTCCCTAGAGCAGAGCGCTAATGGTTGATGAAACGAGCTGTCGCACACAAATTGAGTTATTGCCCGACGTTTCGCGATTGTTTCAATTGGATGCAACTGGCCCTTCGTTGAAAAGACCTAGTTTAATAATAGTACCTAAACCTATGATGAAACAGTTTTTCAAACATTTATCATGGCAAAGATCGCTCCTACCAAGCCGTCTTCTGTACCTCTACCATGAGTTGACATAGTTAAATCGTCTGACGTAACTACAATAGTAAACGTGAATAGTTCACGAGATTATTTTCCGTGAATGACGTATCTATCATCGAATAGTTATAAACTATGACATATGTCAAAATTAGAACTCATGGTGCAAAAATTGTATGGTTACTACAGCGAGTGTAGTATAGTTTACTATACGTTATCTACTGTAGTATACTATAATGCACCGCATGGTAGGCTTTTTAGTTCCGCTACGGCACACTAGGGGCGCTGTACGAAATTTCATACAAACCGCTTACTACAATCGCTAGCGAGTATCGTGTGCGTAAACTCATGGTAGACCTACTGTACTCTTTGCTATTAAGGGCCGATTTTTCAATGCTTGGATAAAATTTATCCGTCCAATAAAGTATTACACGATAATATTAAAATGTCACGTAAACTGTCAAATACGGGCAATTAGAATACGTTTTTAAAATGGTAGTTTTATACATTATTCGACGAATAAGTTTTATCCAAGGATTGAAAAATCAGCCCTTAAAAGTATAGACTATGCATTAGATAATACCGAAATAGGTGTTTTATTAGTTATCACCTAATCTTTTATTTAATTACATTGAGATAGGTAAATTTTAACAATGCTTGTATCCTGTACTGCACCTTTCATAATTCTTTTACTTTAATCCATTTAAATATTTTTTTTTCATGTAATAAATTCAAATTTCTTTACCATTTTTTTACTGTAGAGTAATTCCAGCAAATGTTCATGGATCATAAACAATGTCACATCGCAATATGTGCTTCAATATTACAATCTGACACAAATTATAAGCTACATGATAGGATAGGTATGTACATTGTACATTCCGTACTTATAACTCATCTTTGATTTAAGAATTGGGTATCTTCTCTTTATGTAGCATATTTAAAACAACAAAATATAAGGATAGTTATCTCTATCTATTCAGGTCATCTTATTATAATTTAAGAACATGGTTCAATAATTGTTAACTGTCAAGGTTAACATATAAGACCTCAATATCACATCATTAGCAAGCACATAAGTAAATAAGTGTTTTCTTAACAAGCCTTTGAGTTGCCATCTTTTCTAGCTCAGTGTCCAATACAAAAACTTATGTTTATAACTTATACTTTTGATAAATAAAGTCTATATCTAAAGTCTTTGGGGTTGAACTTTTGACCTGCTTGACATTCTACCAAAAGTAAAAGACCAACCAACATTTTACCGTTAGTACCTACACCTGCATGTTAAACAGATTCTTCAAAAGATTCAGGATTTCTTACTTCTGAACCCTATCAGCTATCTGCCAGGATAAAGGCCATGCCAACCTGATTCTACCAAAATAAAGCACCAACCCATATTTAACGGGCGTTCCTTCTGCGCAATACTTAGTTTCCTCAAAGGATTGCAAATTATCTACTCCCGGGCAAAATTTTCCAGGCTAAAGGCAGTTCAATACTTGCTCTAAACCTGTAGGCAGCAGCCTTGCAACCAGATGTTTGAGAATGTTAAGGTGCTCGCCAGATATGGTGAAACGGGTCATGGCGAACGGCCTGACCTTACGTACGCGGATATTTATCATTCATCGCTGATTATTTCGATGTAAATATAAATCTTGGAACGTACCAAGTGACTGAGGATCTGCGTAAGGTGAGCGCATTTGATGCTACAATGGCACATTGTTTATGTTGGCTGCTTTGTGTGTCAAATGCGTGATGGTCACTGGATTGGAATGACCACCTATATTTAATCAAAGGTAGTAAGTATCTTGGTTTTTATTACATTTACACAATTAGGATCTTCAAGAAAGTTAATATGATTAATCCTTAATCTTTTTTTCCCTCTTGGTCACAGATGTCTTTTGCTCTTGAATTTAATATTAACTTTTTCACGAGATCATAATATTTTTTATCTCAGGAATTTTTAAAATCAGAGAACATCTAAGGAACCCATGCAACTGGTTACGTATTAGAAACGGAAACTGGCCGCGCAAACATCCGTAAAACCTAAACAAATATTGACAGTTTCGGGGTTTTACTGACCAGCTCTGATCGGGGTTAAGCAAAGGCAATAAAGATAAGTTGGTCCAGATTTTAAGAGCATCATATACTTCTGTAAGTTACGATTGTCTTCAGAAGTAAGAATAGAAGATAGTTATGATCACTGACGTTATAATACAGGCTGGTTGAACAATCTAGATGAATTCGAGTATACACCATAAAATGAAACAATAATTTAGATACGATACCGTTTAAGAGACAAAGAGTAACATTATTACAGACTAGCTGTGCCCCGCGGTTTCACCCGCGTGGC
Organism: Colias behrii; assembly: GCA_029959065.1. Classification (NCBI taxonomy): domain Eukaryota; kingdom Metazoa; phylum Arthropoda; class Insecta; order Lepidoptera; family Pieridae; genus Colias; species Colias behrii. Next base: position 10,226,345 of record JARWMC010000020.1, read on the forward strand.
TCCGCTCATGTTGGTCTTAGCCTATAGCCTTCCTCGATAAATGGGCTATCTAACACCGATAGAATTTTTCAAATCGGACCAGTAGTTCCTGAGATTAGCGCGTTCAAACAAACAAACTCTTCAGCTTTATAATATTAGTATAGATAACACAATTTTAAAATTATTATACTCATGCGTTATAAACACCTACACTAGATAGAAATACATCCTAATTCATATTAATCAGTCTAGCTGTTGATTGTCTCTATTACCAACAAACACATGAACAATTCGCGGTTAGGTAATTGTTAATTAAACACTCCGATTGCCCGGCTTATTTTACAAGAGATACGTGACTGTTTGTCCGTCTGTATCTATTGAACTAATTATTTAAATATAATGATCTATATAAATAGGGGTATTTTTCATAATGCTCTATTAATAAATAGTTTTTAAGGCGAAATAACACGATTGATATATTCGTTAAAAATTCATTTGTAAGTACTCCAGTTACTTGAGAAATAGAGATAGTTACAATTTTTTTTTTATTCTTTAGAAGTCTTTAGAATGAGAAGGTCGAATGTCGGCAAGTCCTAATGTGTACAAAATTATATATTTACGTTGAAATCAGCATTTCTCAATACAGTTCTCAAATTATTTCAAAATAATTGAAGTTATGAAGTAATTAATTTTTAATTAATTTGAAGTTTATTTTTCCTTATTGGTTCAATAAGATTCTTGATTAGATTTTGGACTTTCATACTGCTAATCTAAAAATCTGAACATTTTACATTTGTGTGTTTGTAAGTTAATCTATATATATAAAAATGAAACCCGTTTCGTGTTGTCAGTTGTCACGACATGACGTGTGAACGGCTGAACCGATTTCGATAATTCTTTTTTTATTATATTCCTTGAAGTACGAGGATGGTTCTTATGTAGAGAAAACGTAAATATGTACCACGGGCGAAGCCGGGGCGGACCGCTAGTCACGCATAAAACGACTGACCGAGCTTGTAAAAACAATTCTAGGTCTTATTCCTTTTATTATTTAACAAGAATATTTGTAGATTATGCATTTCCTATGAAGTTGGGTGGTCCCTGTTGACATAAGCCGCCATTATCGACATTTTCACGAGCACAATTACACGTAATTCATATTTATAAACGGTAAACCTAAAGGTTAAACCACTATAAGAGTTACATTGTTTTCGTAGTATTTAAGGTAAAATTACAGTCATTGGGTCACATTTCCACGATTCCTCGTAAGATTTAATTCTGAAATAATTATTAATAAGTTATATTCGCGAAATGACGAACGGGGTCAAGTTCGACTCGAGTGACTATTGCCTTGACCGGTTGATGGTAATGAGGAAATTATTCCGTAATGCTATTGTAATTAGAGCGAAATTCGTAATTGTGGTGATCAGCTGACTGTGACGTCACGTTTTGGTTTTGTTTTTAGCAAATTTTATCATAATCCATTAATAATTTTTTTGTGGTTTTTTTCTTTAATTTCTATGTTAAACGAGGTAATTTCACATTTCACAAAGATACAATAAATAACACATGCGTTAAGTTAAAAAAATAAATAAAATTATACAGCAGAGACAAAAATAAGATATTTAATGACAGGCTTCACAGAATATGCCACTAAAATCTAAGTATATTTTTGGTAAATCCCCGACCTATCCCAACTCCTGTTTTCAATAAAACAAGATTACTGGATTATCTTCCTTTTACGACTGAAAGAGAGGGATGGTTATATTCAATAGCAAAAGAGGGACAGAGATGGCATGTATTGCAGTTTCAATTGTGTGGAATTATTTTGGTAATGTCATTGAACTTGAGTATCGAACTAAGTTTTGCGTCTGCGTCTTTTGGTGTTTTGTATATGTGACCACTATGTGACGTCATCATGTTTGTGGACCCTGATTGATGTTGCGATAAAATGTTTAAGTACATATTATAATAAGTTGTCAAGGATCATATTAAAGCTGGTTTTTCAAATAATCATAATATTTCCAATAAATAAAAGGTAAGTACCTATGTGTCTCAGTAATTTATCTTGTGTTTTGAGAACTAAATTAATAAATCTGAGCTTTGTCATTTATTATTCCCATTGATTTTTCACATAAAAGTCGTTATATCTTACTAGCGGTCCGCCCCGGCTTCGCCCGTGGGCCGTGGTACATATTTCGCAATAAAAGGTAGCCTATGTTCTTTCTCAGGGTCTAAAGATTATCTGTGCCAAATTTCATCAAAATCGGTCCAGTAGTTTATGCGTGAAAACCATACATATATACATACATACATACATACATACATACCTACATACAAACCTTTCCTCTTTATAATATTAGTATAGAAGTATAGATAAGAATTTTCCTAAGCCTTGGATTTACGCCCTCTCCTAACCAATGAGGTGATTAAAATATTTATTATAGCAACGCCATAAATATTATCAATTTATCAATAATCGGAACAGCTCATAGAATAAGAATTCAGACGTGTAATTCTGAGAATAACAATTGTGCCTTGCATATTGATGACTCAGGATTGCTGAGACATTTTTTGTTTATATTATGAGATCGGTAATCGGTTACATGGTATTATGTTATTCGTGTGATATAATATTATATATATTATGATTTTACTTTCAACTAGTAATTATTATTATTTATAAAACTTAAAAGATTTTCCTCATGAGTTGATAAAACGAACAAGCTTTATAAGTTCAGCTTAAAATAATGTCGAAGACATGATAATGAGTAAGGCATAAGATTTAAGGATTTAGGAAAAGACAAAATTTCGGTAAATTCAAAATTTTTACACTTTACTATATGTACCAAATAACTGAGAAGAAATTATCACTTCAAGCTTAAAAAATGTATCAAGCCGTCACTACTAGAGGGTGCCAAACAAAAACGCGCAATAAACATTACCCTTCATAACGCGGTCGGATAAACCATCAATAAGTATCGAGAACCTAACTCAAACTCAACTGATGTCAGACCAGCGAAGTGGGTGTCCTTGGTCGAGACAATAGATTATAACCTATACACAGTAGACTGTATAATAATGTTATTTAAGTCTTTATATAATAATTAATATACATTTCAATTCTGATGATCATACTAATATTATAAACGCGAAACTATATTAGTATGGATGTATGTATGGATGTTTGTTACTCTTGTATCTCTGTACGGATTTGGATTAAGCTTTATGGGAAGTTAGGATATAGGTACATCAGACTAACACCACAGTATTACAATATTATTTCCTACAGTAAGGAAACGCCTTTGATGTCGCGCGATGCCGCCGCCAGCGTAGGTACTTACGCTGCCACACGAAAATATGCTAGGGTTGCAACAAATGGGAAATAATACAATTGTGATTATTAATATTATGATGAAATCATTTATTCATATGTACATTCAAAATAATTGCGATTATTAAATCTGATGTAATTATTTGTTCATAAATATATAATTACATATATTGCACTGCTAAATATTTACGTGGACACTATTTTTGGATGTTCTTAATTGTATATTATAACATTTAACTAAGTAATGCATTGGGATGTACAATCTGATAAGACAAGAATGAGAACAACATATACACAGCTGTGATTAAAATTCTATAGATACAAATACAATCTATCTAAAATATCTAAATAACTTCTGTGATTTCGATGTAGATTTACATCAATACACAGAACAGTTTGTGCGCGCCATTAGAGAATATGTAAGTATAATAAAATTATTACACAAAAAATACGAATGCGTCGTCCTTTCGCGCTAGGTAATGCAAACTAAGCGTGATTGCATTACGCGGCCCGCGTCGCCCGACCCCCCGCCAGTTCCCCTCCGTTTCTCTGTGCAAGTACATTCGTCGCCATACAGTAGGAAATATTGTAATACTGTGCTAACACGTCATGAGCTATAGAAATACATACCTGATGTTGCACGCGGCCGCGATCCGTCCGCGGGTGGAACCAGGCGGCATAGCTAGTAGATCTTTATACTAGTGCAGTGTCATCATCAGCTCATATACGATCCCACTGCTGGGACACTGGCCTCTTATGAGGGTACTGGCCATAATCCACCACGCTGGCCAAGTGCGGGTTGACATAACGTGTAGTTCCATCTAAATATTATATTACACGTCTTATAATATTATTGGTTAAAGAATATCCAATTCATAGTTAATACTAATGCTTTAAATTCCTCCTAAAACGTCTGGAAATAACCTATTATTACATAATAAATAACGTATAATCAAAAACTACAGCTTTTAGTTACATAACAACTATTTGCATATAAATTTCGATATAATTTTAAATAGTTAAAACATCCGAGCTCTAAGGTCAACAACACTAACGGTCCGGCCATTTGATATTTCGTGAAATATAATATTTTACTTCAATATTACATATTAATTTCCATTTTTATATAGTAATTAATATCAAAAGTAACTTTATAACGTTTTTCGAAATTGTATACCTATAGAATAATTAGTCCTTACATATTTATTTTGCTGATATAGGTAGCTAATATAAGATACTGGTAATTGGTATAAAAGGACAAAATATGATAACTGATAAGTATGTCAATAAAAAATGCGACAACTTTTTTCCTTATTTTTTAAAACCTATTTAGGTATATCTTATATCATTAATATTACATTTTAGACATTTATGCTTGAACAACAAACATACTTACCCAAATTATTAAAACGTGTACAATGTAATTTGTAGAATCATTTCGATAACAATACAACATTAAAAAAGTGGTACAACAAACACTAAATGAAAATGTTTCCATCTTTGCTCAAAAAATTAACTATAAAGTCCTTAATGATATAAAACCTCCTTTTAAAAATCGAATGTCTACATTTTTAAAAGATATGCCTCATAACGTTGCGCAGATAATAAATTTCCCGCCAGCGAGTGTGGTCGCGTCACAGATAATTAAAACATTTGTCTATCTGCATTCTATGCAACAATTTGATGGGGCAAGTGTCAACGCTGAATGGGTGGTAGTGTTATATTCGTCTAAAATAAGAAGATCGGAAATAGCGCGCGTGCCTGCGATGCGACGGTTAGAACGCACCTGTCAAGTGGCGCGCCATTTTTGCTGTCACTTTTTTTTGGCGGGATTTTATGACTGAAGTTTGTGTTTGGAATTCGTGATTATCGACATTTCTGTTGGAGCCGAGCGTCATTTTGAATTTTATTTAAAGATTGGTAAGTATTGATTATTGAATTAATTATTTTAATGAAAATATCAAGGGAATAGGAAGTTTTTTAATCTTACGAATAAATGTCAAGTTAAAGTTTAATCAAACATGAAATGTTTTTATTACCCAAAGTATTTACCATATTTTGTAATTTTAAAGAAATACCTACTGATAACTTTGTTTTTCAAGTTAAATTTTAAAATATACTAGGATCGTAATTCAGTCGTGAATATATTTAAAAGCAAAAACCGGTTCCGCCAAAATTAATGGTCGCTATTTATCGCTGTAACTTTAACAAAAGTTTTATTCGAATCCGTTTTTATTGTTAAGGCCTTGTTCAACAGATTGGATCTTGTTTTGTAATATATGCTGAATGAATTCAGAATTGTTTCTTCCAATTGTTCTTAGCAATACCATAGTACAAGTATTCAGTGACAATATTATAATTGAAACTTATTAAGTAGGTATGTATTTTTTTTATTTATTTGTATTGTTAGAATGACAATGAATATGTCATTACTAAACACTACTACTCTTAAAAGATTTGTTTTAATATAATGTCTCTTTATTTCAATTACGTTCCTAACCTAATTTATTGGTGCAACTGATTTTTTTTATATGTTCAATCATTTTGTTTGATTCTTCATTCACGATTTGTGGCATTAATTATACATTTAAGATTCTACGCAAATGTAATAGTATCGCATAAAATACTATATTTTTTATAGCCATATTTTAATCGGCTTTTCCTGGTTTTTTATATGTCAATATTTTTTTTAATTCTATATAATATAAATATATAACACTTGATAATCCGGTCTATGAAGCCTTAGGGCACTTCAGCAAACAGGTTTAACTAATCGTAACTTAATGTAATGTCAAGTGTAGTTTTATCATAATTCAATAACTTATGATAACAGTCTGGGCACAGATAATATAATAAAGTCTGGGTTTATTTTTAATTTGCATTAAATACTCGTATTGATAAAAATAAATTAGTTTTTTTTTTAATTCTACAATGATATCTGTAGGTATTGTACCGATATTCGTTATTTTAATTTAGACTAGCTGTGCCCTGCGGTTTTACCCGCAGTACTCCACTCCTCTTGGCCGTAGCGTGATTATATATATTATATACACTATAGCCTTCCTCGAAAAATGGGCTATCTAACACCGAAATAATTTTTCAAATCGGACCAGAAGTTCCCGACTCCCGAGATTAGCGCGTTCAAACAAACAAACTCTTCAGCTTTATAATATTAGCATAGATAATGCCGCCATTTTCACAGACAAAAAAACAAATAATTCTTTCCGAATGTACGAATGAACTAGTTTTGCAAACAAAATGATTGTAATTATAGTATTGCAAAATTGATTATAATGATAATAAAATTATTAAAACATTACAAATACGGTACCTACTTATACCTAATAATATGTATATTTCGACTTGCGCGGAACAATAAAAATATTTCATAACATCTACTTAAATAAGTCAATGTCAAAGGCGAATTTAAATCAGTTTACAATTTAATTTAATCAGTTTGTCTGTTTTGGAATATAACAATAACAGATTTTTCCACGATACAGTTGTAAAACAATATTTTTTTGTTTGTGTGACTTATGCCGCCTAACCTTGGAAACGGACCAATTTTTAAAGGAATTGCATTGACGTTATCGAATTAATATGAACCTTTTTCATCTTTCTAAAACAATGATTCCATCTTTACAAAGAATAAAATTCATCAATACTGATTAAGCATTTTGGATTTAAAAACCGACAAATTCAATTACTTATAAACTTAAGTATCTTTAGACTTAACCCTGTAGAAAGACTTCTTCAAAAGATAGCATAGAGCAAAAATCGCTTCGCTCTCGCCCCGCTCTCGCTTCGCTCGCCATAGGGCCGATAGACATAAGGGCCATCACAACATATTGAGATTTATTTGACAGCGAGCAATTGGATAATAGTTGACCGGACATTGTTAACTTTTACTGTTTCGTGTTTTGCAATCGTAAATCTTTGGAATATGCTGAACAATTGTCTTGTTTATATGACTAGGCTTTATTCATTATTTTGTATGTGTTTCATATTATTTTTGCTGTAAATTCTCATGTTAATACTTGGCGTTGTGTTTGTTACTCTTTCACGCAAAAATTGATGAAGCGATGGTTATCAAATTTTGCATCTAAAATCTGCATAATCTTTTGATTTCTGTCTAATTTGTTATTAATCTATACATATAACTAATAAATCTGTAGAAGGGTCAATTCTGTACATTGAAAATATTGAAAAAATAAATAGCAGGGGGTGTTACTGGATCGATACCAAACCCAAATATGTGATTAAAAAATTTTTTGTCTGTCTGTCTGTCTGTCTGTCTGTCTGTCTGTCTGTCTGTCTGTCTGTATGTTCAGGCATCACGTAAAAACTAACGGTTCGATTTCGATGAAACTTGGTATAATTATACCTTATTATCCTGGGCGTAAAATAGGATACTTTTTATCCTGGAAAAATACGTAAAAAAAAATTAATCTTAATTTTTCAGTTTTATCCATAGACGTTGTTCTGTAGAACCGCGAACACACGTTGCGTATTATTATAGGCCTAGCCGTATTTGGGTCCAATAGATATTTATAAGATGTCATTGTCAGAGTTACTCAAAATGGAGAAATAAACCATCCACGCGAAGACCGACATCCGCGCGGACGGAGTCGCGGGCGGAAGCTAGTTTTAAATATTGATAGTATTTACACACATTTGATATTAATCTTACTTTGAGCAGACCCCTTAGCTTAAACTACGTTTATATCACAGTTTATATTAATCCATTGAATCGCACGTTAAACAAAGACATTACAGTAACAATGACAAATACTTCCATACCCTGAGTGTGACCGTTTTATCGATCGGTTAACTGGAGCTATAAATCATTTTAACCGGCGATTAACTAACCGCCAGTTGTGTGTTTTAACGGATAATTTTGTTTTAGAAGTTAAACGTTGGTTAAAGATTATGGTTTAATGTTTTAATTTTAAATTTATTTGTTTTCGTCTTTTTATTGATATTTGTGAGATTATTATACAAAAGAGACCGAACTGAGCTCTTTTCAATAGGAAAGTTTTGTGTAAATAAATCTAGAAACGTAACTCAACTAATAGGCAATTAAAGAATTTAATTTAATTATAGCACATAATATTCAGTCTTCGCGTTAATAATTCAAATCATGACTGACCGGTTGGCTTGGTTGGTAGTGGCCCTGCCTTCCAAGTCAGAGGTCGTGGGTTCGATTCCCACCCGGGGCAAATATTTGTGTCATGATCACGGATGTTTGCTCTGTGTCTGGGTGTTAAATATTAATTATCTATTTAAGTATTTATTTAAAATTATATATGTATGTATGTTTATCAGCCATCTGGTTTCCATAACACAAGCGAAAGCTTAGTATGGGATCAGATCGTGCCGTGTGTGAAAAATTGTCCTGAAATATTTATTTATTTATATACATATTTTAAAAGACAGTTTCTAACAATTTAAAACAGAATCTAATATATATTATAAAGGCGAAAGTTTGTATGGATGTATGGATGTATGGATGTATGGATGTTTGTTACTCTTTCACGTAAAAACTACTGAACCGATTACAATGAAATTTAGCACACATATAGAGGGTAACTTGGATTAACACATAGGATAGTTTTTATCCCGGAAATCCCACGGGAACGGGAACTATGCGGGTTTTCCTTTGCAAACGCGGGAGAAGCCGCGGGCGGTAAGCTAGTAGATCTATATAGCCCTTTACACCGTATGATTTAAGTGAATATTTTCGAAGATATTACAGATTTAAAAATTGCGGGACGTAGAGTTTGCGGCGGTACCGGCCGGCCGCCCGGTGCGGCAGCCGGCAAGAGCGTGTTCACAGTTTTTCTGTAGTGTATTTAGTATCAGCATTGCACCCGTGCGAAGCCGGGGCGGGTCGCTAGTGATATATATTTATAAGTTTCAAAACGATCAGTTGCATAGCATGCGCTTACAGATTTATAATAATAGAGATTACAAGTAAAGCTGAATCATTAAATATATTAATCTAACTCAAATATTAAGAGCAGACACAAGTAGAGGAAGTGGTTTTATCCGGCCATGCAAAATTGGTCCCAAGTACACTGGTAATTAAGGTCGTTTCGGCCCAAATCGATTCGGCCATTGCATTTAAATATCTCATGTGTATGCAAAGAGCATTATGGTAGATGCGTCATTACGGTTATAAGTGAAATCTGAGACTTGATGTAATTACTATTTACTTTAATGAGAATTTTTGTCTTTGAATGATTGTAAAGATGAAGGAAGGATGCTCAAAAACGAAGGTTTACAATACGCATATGTTTTTTAATACGAGATAATTGATGGTATTTTTATTGGTTAATTAATATTAAGGGCCGATTTTTCAATGCTTGGATAAAACTTATCCGTCCAATAAAGTATTACACGATAATATTAAAATGTCACGTAAACTGTCAAATACGGGCAATTAGAATACGTTTTTAAAATGGTAGTTTTATACATTATTCGACGAATAAGTTTTATCCAAGCATTGAAAAATCAGCCCTAAAATAAATATATTAAGTTAATTTATTAATTTGTAACGTAAATGTTTTAGTTTAATATATAAATTGCCACATCTACGTTATAATCTATGTCCGAACAGACGGCTTAATTTACGTCCGTTGTTAATAATAGCTTGACGAATTGTATCCAGACTGATAATCTTCTACTCGTTTGAGAGATCATGTCCGCAGATGTAATGCTGACTTGCATAATATTTTAGTATATTACATTTTATATGTATTTTATAACCAGTCAATTTTAAAGTTCCTTGTGTGGAAGAAATGTCTTTCTGCCATGTTCTTTAATTTTATTGCACAAACACCAAAAGGCTCTACGGATTTGGATGAAATTAACTTATTAGTTGTTCAACATACAAAAATATGTTTTATAATGATATAGGCTCATAAACTACTGGACCGATTTTAAAAATTCTTTCACCATTCGAAAGCTACATTATCCACGAGTAGGTAATATAGGATAGGTTTTATCCCGGAAATTCCACGGGAACGAGTTTTTCTTTGAAACCGCGGGCGGAGCCGCCGGCGGAAAGCTAGTTTTGAATATTCAAGGAATATTTATTCATAATATGATTACTTCTTGAAGATAATAATGAGAATGCTCAGATAGGTTAGTCTGAGTTATTATTGTTTATGCTTAACTTATTATATTATGTACTAGCTTCCGCCCGCGACTCCGTCCGCGCGGATGTCGGTCTTCGCGTGGATGGTTTATTTCTCCATTTTGAGTAACTCTGACAATGACATCTTATAAATATCTATTGGACCCAAATACCTATAATAATTAACGCAACGTGTGTTCTCGGTTCTACAGAACAACGTCTATGGATAAAACTGAAAAATTAAGATTTATTTTTTTCTACGTATTTTTCCAGGATAAAAAGTATCCTATTTTATGCCCAGGATAATAAGGTATAATTATACCAAGTTTCATCGAAATCGAACAGTTAGTTTTCACGTGATGCCTGAACATACATACAGACAGACAGACAGACAGACAGACAGACAGACAGACAAAAATTTTTTTAATCACATATTTGGGTTTGCTATCGATCCAGTAACACCCCCTGCTATTTATTTTTTCAATATTTTCAATGTACAGAATTGACCCTTCTACAGATTTATTATATGTATAGATGAAGCATTTGGGATATGAGTCGAAATAAACACAGGTCGTTGAACCTGTATATTCATTCAATTTATTTTAGTGCTTACATTTAGGTCAGGTTCTAGTCAATGCGTTGTAGGTATTGTGTGAAATCTATACTTTTGTTTTCAGCCTGTAATGTAGGTATATTTTAAGCTTTTACTGAAAATTATTTTTTCATATGTACCTATAGAATTTTATATTCAATTGATTCTTAAAAAAAATTCAAGCTTCAATGGGATATAATATTTTAATAAAGTAGTAAATAGTAATATCTTCAAAAAATCTCACCTCACCAAGCTAATCGTGATTATCCGACCTTACTTACATAATATTAATATACCTGCATAGGAATGTAAGTAATATCACAATTAAATGCAAAATGACATTCTATATAGTTATAGGTATAGCAGGAAGTTTCCTGCAACCTGATTATATTTGCTAGTCTAGGCAAAATACAAAATGACATGTTCTCTCACTTACCCGCTACCAATTTTCCTGTGCCGCTCTGTCGACTACAAAGTAGTTTGTAGTTTATGGTTCAATGGCAGTAGATCACTTTATGAAATACCTGCATAATAAGTTACATAATAATATACCGAATAATATAATAACCGATAGTGCAGTGGCAAGACTGTCCTTTTTTTAGATCGTAGCTTCGATGATCGAATTGATTGATTGCATTTATCGAACGTACCTACTGCTAAAAATTATGTGATAATTAACTTCTTATATTTTACTTAAGTTTCTTATGGTATGGTATTACTTTCCATGGTCTGACACGACGACTAAGGTACGGAAATTCGGTATAAAAATTATGTAGGTATAAGGTAGGTAAGGTAGGTAATTGTGGTAAAAGGTATTCTTTTTAGACTACCTCAATCGTTTTAATTTATGTCTAGTGAGAAGATAAAACAGAATCGTTCGAATTTATTGTAGTATCGGCTAATATAAGAAGGCTAAGAGAAAGAACAATGTTAGTAATTTATCAATTTATCACTAACAAAAACATCACTCGACAATTAATAATTAATTTTATAAAATAATAACGAAAGTGAATGTAACAAACTACATTATTTTAAAATTTTAATGAGTAATACAATTTATACTGGTATACACCAGACTATCTTGAACTTCGTTATTTCTTTATAACCATACAATACAAAGGCCAAACTATACTGGTTTTTCCAATATACAAAATATGTAGAAATGCGAATTATTTCCTAAAGATACCACGTTATCAAGAATGTGTGGGAAGGTCGTCTGTTATCTCTTATCAGTGATTGCTTATCATAATATTATGTCTATTATAGGATCGTTTTGATTTAAAGTATGTACCTTTATATGTACTGGTCTGTTTAGAGAAAATACGTTTTATCCTATCCTTCCTAGTTCCTATGTCCTACTAATATTATAAATGCGAAAGTTTGTGAGGATAGATGTGTGTGTATGTTTGTTACTCTTTTGCGCAAATACTACTAAGCCGATTACTATGAAATTTAGAACACATATAGAGGGTAACTTGGATTGACACATAGGATAGGTTTTATCCCGGAAATCCCACGGGAACGGGAACTATGCGGGTTTTTCTTTGAAAACGCGGGCGAAGCCGCGGGTGGAAAGCTAGTATTATCTACGATAGATGTTCTTCTGTCCTTTTTTAATGTTTCTGTTTCGTTATAAAGATGGTAATGCATTTTTCATCTTTTTCAGTTTAGTATGTTATCTAAACACGTATCTATTTTTTATTTATAGATAATAGGATTTTTATTATACTGGATAAAGATTATTATTACTACTAACTGGCTATTGTTTGTAGATGTTACCAAAGGAATTACCTATAGATTTTAAAATTAAAATAAGTTTGGTAGGTATCTAAAATATACTTCAAAATACTGTGCAATTCATGACGTTAATTCAAATAATCCTGATAAGATAAATCTAAATGATAAATATTAATCACAATGCATCGATAAGCGATGCAATTACATCCTTGTTCACTAATTAATTATTTATTTACCGGATCAGAATGCGTAAAACAATAAGGGAATTAAATAGAAGAATGTAACTAAATAGGCGATGGTATTCTACAAAAAATGTATAGTCATTTTTACGTGATTCTGTCGATCTTTATTTACTTGCGGTGTTATGGATCTTGAAATAAACGAACAGATGTCAATATCTTACTAAAATACAGAATATTATTCGGATAATCAAATAGGTAGTTAATGAAACGAAGCCTTTAATAAAGGGGCTTGTAATTAAATTGCTGCAGTGAAAAACGATCGAGTTAAAAGTCGAATTTTCAGCACCAGACCATATAGTGCCTACCTGTACCTAGTATTCAGAATAAACACGGTTGTGAGATTAGCAGTCGATTTTTGTTTTTTAGGAACAATAAGGTCATAGGGCGAGGCCACAACACTACGTTGCGGCGTCGCGTCGCAAAAATAACATCGCACAGCAATGCGATGCGATGTCGCAACGCAAAAATTTCATCGGATACGACATCGAACGGAAAGACGCTAACCAACGTTTCAGTTTCTAGTGAGATATGGATTTACATAGATTATATATTTACGATAGATTACGATATATTTTTACGACGCGACGCCGCAACGCAGTGTTGTGGCCTGTGATAAAGTTGTATGAAGTTAAGTGAATCATCACTTATCGATGTTATTAATTAGCGTGAGTAATTGAAACACTTGGTACATGGATATTGCGTTGCTATCAACATTGGTTATAACCTGTTTCTGAAAAAGGGTGCAGATTCGAATTCTTGTGATGAAAAAAATATTTTTACAAATGGGATAATAATATAAAATAGAATTTATGTTCTCACATCCCTAAACATAACACAAAAACATCATAAAAATTGATCTAGCGGTTTCCGATCGGACAGTTTCATATAAGTCTATCTGCTTTTATATTATCTTGCCAATATGTCGCATATTATGTTTTAGATACAGACATATGTTTCCAATATCCTGCGTATCCGGTTCTGTTACAAAACCTTTGAAAGTGAGGACGTTGGATGGTATTTCAAGGTGGAATATATTAAATGCTCGTTGTTCAGATAATTAGATCGTGTGGCGAAGGGGACCAGTATTCATTGTGTTAAGATAGAAAGAAAGATGAAACGATAAGTTTGATCTTATGGAAAAGTGACGACGTAAAAAAAAACAAAAACACGAATTCACAATTCAAATGCAACAAAAATATTCAAAACTGATGCAATATTTCGTATTTGTAAAAGTAAAAAATAATAAGTGAGAAAACATAATTTCTATGAGAAAACGGTTTATGTTATTTACACAAACTCACAAATAAATAAATTCCTAGTCATTTCAAAAGTAATTAATATGCATGTTACAAAACCACGCATACCGTACATCAATTATAATGTATACATTTTCGATATCAAATGAAGTTTTCTCACGCTTTAGCAAGTGTTATCATCATTTAAGGCCGTTTAGTCACGAGCGTGTCTAACGCCACGATGTTAATTAACTACTGAAATTTCCGTATTTGTTAAGGTAATTTAAGGTCGCAAATTTCACGAGGCCCTTGATTTATTCCCTAGTTGAGAAATTGTCGATTAATTCTTAAACTTCTTTAAACGGTAGTCAATAGTAATTGCTAAAAAGAAAAAAAAATAATGCAATATAAATTTATATGTTTACACGAGTAATATCACATGTAATAGCTAATTTAAAACTAACTTCGCCTCCCGCTTTCACTCAATCAATGTCCCATAATAATTAAACAACCAAATTAACTTCTACAATATGAAACAACTGAGAAAATAAACAAACAATATAATTAACTATTTTCTCTATTATTTTAGCGCTGTATAACCTTTCTCAGATCTCTATCACCTTCAATGAACAATTGCGAGACAATAAAAAGCCGTTGCCCTTCTGAAGAAGTAGGATTATCGGAATCCGTTTAGCCGTTCACGCTTCAAAACGTAAAGTGCATACAAACAGTTACTTTCATTTTTAGCATTGCTGGAATATATGGATTACCCAGAGTGTAGATTACAAAATATAAGTAGTTGTTAATCATAATATTGTACGGCATTACTTTTGAAAATTCATTAATTAACAGTATTCTTTCATACCTTCTTCAAGGTAATAAAAACCTTACTAGTCTTTGTTTATATTGATATTACAATTAAATAAAGTTAATTAGATTTTTCGTTTAAAAGCTTCGTTCATAATATTCCTAAAATATTAGCAAACAACTCATAGGTACAGGAGTGTTTTTGAAACGCTTTAAAGGGGAAAGTGATTCTCTAGCTATTGTTTTCATGTAAATTGCAATCTTTGTGCAAAACATCGTGCTGCGCAGTTGCCTTGTAAAACATGTGTTATTAACAATACATATTATGAATATGAAATATTATTACATTTTCTTTGCTATAAATAAACGTTCATATTTTGAACTTAAAAAGAGCATTCTTTCTCTGTCACTCGATTATTTAAACGAGTTTCGATAACAGCTAAAAAAACAATAAATATAATAGTGTTTGTTGTACTAGAAGAAAGATTAATCACTAAAAATAATTCCACCAGTAGTTTATATTTTTACGCCAATCCGAGAGAAGCCGCGGCAAATAGCTACTATAGAAGAATCTCGATGCCAAATGGCTGACACAATCAAGTGTTTTCTTGCGTTTCTATTTGTCTTGTGTCAAGGGTCCGATTGTGAGAAAGTGACCCCAATGACCTTTGGACTGAATGTGATGAAATCCATAAATTATAGGGTATAAATATGCATTATATGCGAGTACATACGAAATAGGTATACATATCAGCGAATATATGCAAAATATTATAATAGTAAAATATTAACAACTAGCTTCCCGGCCGCGGCTTCGCCCGCTTTGTCTAAAACCTAATCACTACATAGTATAAAACAAAGTCGCTTTTTTCTGTCCCTATGTCCCTATGTCCCTTTGTACGCTTAAATCTTTGAAACTACGCAACGGATTTTGATGCGGTTTTTTTTAATAGATAGAGTAATTCAAGAGGAAGGTTTATATGTATAATAACATCCATTAAATAGTGGAGAAGTACTGTTATTTTTGAGGTTTCTAATGTGATGTCGTAAATAATTACATTTTTTCCGCTTACAATGCAAACGCAGGCTGAACCCTACGAGTTTTATCAAAATAATGTACTAAGTATTGTACACATTGAAAAGTTGTATTGCCGATTGTAATCTACTCCAATCTGATCTAGATAATCTCGGAGAATATTTTAAAATTAATAACATCGGTGTAAACATTCAAAAATGCCAAACCATAAGCTTTTCTCGTAAACGTAACACTATTTTATTCGAATATAGTATCAATAATCAGTTAATTAATAGAACAACTTCAGTAAAGGATCTCGGCATCCTTCTGGACGATAAATGTTTCTTCGACGCCCATATTGAGTACATGTCCAGAAAAGCATACAAATCCCTTGGTTTCATCCTAAGAACAAGTCAACTTTTTAAAAACCCTCAGTGTTTAAAAATGCTTTATCATAGTTACGTCAGAAGCATATTAGAATATGGAAGTATAATATGGCGACCATTTTTTTTAAAATATATAGACAAAATTGAAAAAATACAAAAGATATTTATGAAGCATCTTAGTTTTAAAGCAAAACATAACTTTAAGGACTACAAAGAATCCTGCATTTTCTTTAAAATGAATACTCTCGAAGACAGACGTACTCTTTCAGATATTATGTTTCTTTATGATCTCCTAAACAACAAACTAGACTGCCCCCAATTAACAGAAAATATATATTTTAACACCCCTCTAACTCGAACACGTAATACTCCTTTATTCTTTATACCACGTACAAAAAATCAATATATGAAGAACTCACTCTTTAATCGCCTACCTTCGATATACCTCTACAATCAAAAATTTTCTACTCTTGACATATTTAACAGCCCTCGCAATCGTTTTAAAACCAATGTAATTAAAATATTATCTAACGTACCTAACACATTTTAATCATGCACACACACACATATATACACACAAACATACCCAAACGTACGCACGCACTCACCCACACACACAACTCACCACTCTTTAATAAGTTACTGTTTTAAATATACATATAATTGATAATAATTGTAAAACTCGTAATTGGCGTATTGTATCATAAATATAAGTAGAGTAAGTCAAACTGTAAGCTGTGTAGTTTTCAAAATAAATAAATAAATAAATAAAAGGTCTACAGAAAAGTCCGCGATGGTATATGTCTATCTCTTATGGATAACCCACGATAACTTTTTTTTGTCATTTACTTTTTTACGACAAATAATGGTTAATTTTCGAAGCGATTTTAACCAATACAGCATTAATCCTTAACGAATTAAATACCTTGAATACATTGTTCATTTAATATAGATCTATATGGCCCTTTACACCGTATGATTTAAGTGAATATTTTCGAAGATATTACAGATTTAAAAATTGCGGGACGTAGCGTTTGCGGCGGTACCGGCCGGCCGCCATTGCACCCGTGCGAAGCCGGGGCGGGTCGCTAGTAAATTATATACTAAAACCTTTCTCTTGAATCACTCTATCTATTAAAAAAACCGCATCATAATCCGTTGCGTAGTTTTAAATATTTAAGCATACAAAGGGACATAGGGACAGAGAAAGCGACTTTGTTTTATACTATGTAGTGATATTGATTTTTCCGCGTTCCAATTAATTTTTGTTTTTAACGACTGCAGTAGATGGTCGATCAATTCAAAATTCCTTTTTGAAAGAAGGAACTGAAGGAAGTAAGACTTATTTTGACAAAGATTGCTAATAAAAAGTACTTATGAATTCCTCAAAAATACTGAGGAGACAGCATTTAGGTTTATTATTAGGTGAAATTAATAGACAATTCAATTGGAAATATTAAAAGAGACGTGATTAATTCATTAGTAAACTAAGTGTTTAAAAGTTTTCTATGATTAATATAATCATCATTAAACTCAAACAAAATCAGGTCTTATCACTATCAAACATAATCCAAGCATGTAGTACGATGTTAGTATAGAAAAACTATGAATGGAGCTTTGAGAGCAGTCAATGACCGTGGTGTGGGGTTACATCCCGGATGGTCAAGTGACTGATCAGGCACGACGACCCTGTGTATTCAATTCTCTATAAATTAGGACTATAAAAATTATAAATACCTAATATTATTGAAACTTTGAATGTCACTGTAAAAAGTTATTAAAGCTTCATTCATGCAACACCGTGAGGGGGACAGGCCGTGCGCCGAGCAAATTACAAAGCAGAAGAATTTATTTGTTTGCCTTATCGCCTGATTAGTATCAGGAACTATGGGTCCGATTTGAAAAATTATTTCAGTGTCAGATAGTCCATTTAATAAGGAAGACTGAATGCTATAATATATCATCAC
This sequence comes from Colias behrii, assembly GCA_029959065.1. Taxonomy (NCBI): domain Eukaryota; kingdom Metazoa; phylum Arthropoda; class Insecta; order Lepidoptera; family Pieridae; genus Colias; species Colias behrii. Next base: position 10,244,777 of record JARWMC010000020.1, read on the forward strand.
GCTAAGACCAATAGGAGCGGAATAACGCGGGGTACAGCTAGTCAAAAATCCGCTTCCTCTGTCCCGATATCCTCGTAATATAAAAGAAAACATCAGCATTTGTACAGCTCATTAAAAACGCATTAAACTGATGCATTAGATCTATAACCAGTGAACAGTGACGACCCTCATTGACAGCACACCCACGACTTTCTATTGAATCATGCACAATACTTTGACGTCATTAAACAATTATCTTTTGATGCGCTTTATAATATTATGGATAATGGCCAAGTCAACAGGGAAGGGCGTACCATCAAGTTTACCATTAGGCGAGATTGTGGTCAAAAAAGGAGTAACAAAGACAATAAAAAAAAAAAATGTGTGCGTGTACTAGTGTACACACGTAAGAAGTGAAACTTCTTTATGACCTTATTTTTCAAAAAATAATTTACTATAATATGCAACTTTACAGAATTACGTCGAATTACGCGTGGTAGGGATAAGAAAAAGATGGCGCGTAACGGAAAAATGTCACGCGTAACGAAAAAATGTTACACTAAATTTTTTTCCAAACCCGATAAAGAAGTTTCACTTCAATAAAAACACGCGTACTCGTAAAATCAGAAAAGTTTGTATGTAGTAATATATAACTTACTTTTCGTCTTTGCTGAAGCTGAAAAGGTCGATTGAATGAACTAATTCTACAGGTTTTAAACAGTAAAATTATGAACTTATCGAGGAAGACTGTAATAGAATGGCAAAAAACCTTTTGAGGGAAGATAATTTTCTCGAATAAATATTAAAAATATTTTTTAGAATTTCCGTGTGTGATCTAGTACACAAAATAAACATAGCTCTATTTTATAGTTCAATACCACTATGTTCAATACCTTGGACTCGCTCATTCAAATTGATTATGTGTTACCATAGATACATGACCATATCCCACTGGCCTCGAATTTTACGAGCACCATAAAACAATATAAAAACGATTTGCTTAAACAAATGTTGGCTTTGATTTACACTGATATATTGATTGACCGCGACATTGTCTGCTTTTCAATTACATTTATTTTCTCTATAATGTATCTACTACGTTAAAAATATAAGCAAACATTTTTTTGAACTGTTAAGTAAATTGATTTATAGTTTTTCACTATTTTTCATTCAAACTGTTTTTCGTTAAAAATCAAAAAGCTCCATTAAATTTGTACGTAAGAAAATCTTATTTTTATCAGCTATAGGTACTTTTCAGCTTTATATTTTATAACATGAAAGCGTGACAAACAGAAAAATACAAGTTTTATCACCTTGCGTCGCTCGTCACATTACAACCAGCTCTACAATTGTTTTGCCAAAATAGTTATCAATTTATTATTCATTATTGTCAACCTGTTTTGTATGTACGTCTGTCTGTATATTGTGTGCTAATGAGCATATAAATATTTTATATGACGTGCGTATACTTAGTTCCTATTTAGATTTTAAATGATTATGATTTATGAGTTGGCGAGATTTGTTCAGCCATACTTACCTATATTTTAAATGCGACACAATTTCTGTGTCTGTTATACATTATCACATCAGAACTGCCGAACAGAAATTGATGAATTTGGATTTAAAATAAAAGAAACAATTGAGGAAGACTAAAACTATTTTAAGTTTAAAAGAATTATACGAAAACAAACATTAAAATCTAGATCTAATTTAAATAACTATAGCTAATAACTACCTAGCTGTTTAGAATAAGTTCGAGCCTCTGTGACTCTTTAGCAAAAAGGAAAAAAAGTATAGCCCATAGCAAAATTATAATTAAAATTGAAAGTATTTAAATATTACAAAAGAACGTCTTACTAGAAAGTATGTTAAATTAATTAGAAATTTATTTGCAACGCAAATTCGACGTTGTATAGATTTAGCCAGCGGCTATGTTTGACAAAAGCTGCAATCAAATAGACTACAAAGTACAGATAGAGATTTTTTCCCCTTGTCCCCATGATTTTTGTACGGCGTTGCGGAATAATGGATTAAAAGCAGTATTGAAATAGTATGACACAGATGCCGTACAAAATCAAATGACCAAATTTACCACGGCAATTGTCGGAAAATAAAAATAAATTCCGACTTTGTGGACCACCATACTTTCGAATTCTCATCTGCACTCAGTTGGACAGCTTACAAGTGACGTCATAGTGCTGAATCTTATTATTTTATGCTCTTATATCGTTCTAGATAGGTCACCTGGTGGTTCAAATGACCCATAAATTTTTCAACATGGGCCTGTAGTCTAAAACGATTTCATAGAGACGGTAATTACAGAAATTTTGAGATAAACATTTCCTTCAAATTTATCTTTAAGCTAGAATTAATTTGTGTACATAGATGATGCGAAATATTACATACCTATTGATAAGTGTATTATAATTGGAATTTTTAGATTAAAGTTTATTAGAAAAAATAAAACATTGCAGGGTATAGAGTATAGGTAGGAAATTATTTAAAATAATTATTATCTGAATTATAATTAACATTTTTTTGATTTTCAAAAATGAAATTGCTATAATATTATACATAGTTATTGTACTTAATAATCTAATATTCCAAGACGTATTTTTATTAGAACCTGTCCACAATTTTCCAATTTTATATTGATCGATTTACACTAATAATATTTCAAATTTAAGAAGCTGTCGTTACATTTTCTGTATTAGAATGTGATGATAAGTACCGTGGGACATCACACACGCGTAGGTGTAAACAAATATTGGAATGTTAATCATACATATTGGTCCACTTTACATGGACTCTATGGGCTCTATAGATGTATTGGACAAATATTTACAAAAATGCGATAATTGGCCATAATTATTAACTGTAGTTTCTGTCATAGGTGAGAATACTACACCCGTATTTAGGAATGTTGGTTTGAACGATTTTTGTGGTCCAATGTTTCGATTATTGGAAGAATATTGTACCATTATGTTTTTCAGTTACTGTTATGTATTTACAAAGGTAAATAAATGAAAATCACCGGCTTGCCATGCGAAGCCATAGTTTAGATTAAATCTTAGAATATAGATAGTGGTAAAAATACCTTCTCATTGTAATAAACTCACATGCACGCTTCGCAATGAAACTACTTATCTATACTAAGTTTGTTTGTTTGAACGCGCTAATCTCAGGAACTAATGGTCCGATTTGAAAAATTCTTTCGGTGTTAGATAGCCCATTTATCGAGGAAGGTTATAGGCTATATATCATCACCCTAAGACCAACAGGAGCGGAGCAATGCGGGTGAAACCGCGCGGCACAGCTAGTAAATTAAAATAATGGGTACAATATATTCGATAAATTTGTAAAAACATGCTCTGCCTAAAATATTTAGATATCTATTTAGACTCATTATAGAAGCAAGTGTTTCATAGATGTAATGAGACTATAATCTCTTATCAGTGTTTGATAATGATATGATCCGGGCAACGAACTTATTACTTAACTGCACATTATGTAATCAGTAATGAGGAAATTTTGAAAATATAGTTAAAAGTAAGCATAATAAGATAAGAAATAACGTTTCATGTGTACTCTCCGCTAATTTAGGTTGTTTTTTTGCTATAAACATTCTCTCCTTTAATTTAAGATTTATCATTGTTATAAACATACTCGTTTAAGTATTATTTACGTTTGAAGGGACAATAATAATATGAAACATTAAAACACAACACAGTAAAGTTCTCGAAAGGGCCTCTGCGTGTTGGATCCGTGTCCCCACGTAAGCCTTCCAAAGGACCGGGTACCTTCCTTATGATGGTACCCGAGTATTATGGATATGAAACATTATAATATTAGCAACATTTAGAATAATCACCAATTTATTTTTAAAAAGATGCTTCCAAAAAAGCGAAAGTTCCTAATCAGTACAGTTAATGTTTTTGTCATTTCTATAGAAACATGAAGGCAAAAGATAAAAAATTCGCTTTCATGATATAATTTATACTTGAAAATACACTGAAGGTCAGTTAACAAAGGCGTTACACATTTTTATATAAGAAAGTATCTATTCAGGAAAGGAAAATTGTCATTTGTCGCCAAGACAGAGGAAGTGACCTTACGAAGCCGTCGAGATAGGCAAATGTTTTGGACGTCACGACAAGGTCAACGCTTTAATCTTGAATTTTAACAAAATTGCAAAATTGTCAAGTAGTTATAGTAAGGTGCAGTGCCGATAAACGTTGAGAAAAGTTGTATTTTTATTTTTGTGTATATATATAGATTTTTGTATGTATGTATGTACATATTGTACAAGTAACAAAATCGTTTAAGTCGCAGGAGTCGGCCATGAGATACGTTTTTGACCCATTTAAACACATCTGTTTGCTAACGGACGCAGGTTCGATTCTCAGTGGGAGCTATAATATCAAATGACACTATTATAACGGCTATTAGAAGCTATCTGGAATAAATTTTGAGTGGTTATTATTCTTTGATACTTGTATTTGTTAAATTAAAAATGAATAAATAATCAATTTTAAACAAAATAATCCACTGTGGGTTCTATTACTGTTATTTTGAAAGTAACATAAATATATAGTTATATGATAACACATACAATTTAAAAAGCAAGAAAAATAAAGTTTTCATTATAATCTCGAAGTAAAGATTCAGAAACTTCCATTGAGAAGACACAATTTAATTAAAATTGTAGATCATAATATAAAATAAATGTGACTACATTCGCCTAACAAACTTTATTTCTGCTTTTGAAAATATATCATAGCTTGTAGTGTGTAACAGCTCGTCCATGTTTACACTAGCTGTAATATTTAGACGCTCTCGGCTCGGACGGTAAAGGACATTGCAGTTTATTTGTATAACTTTAAACATTATTTTGACTACACTATAATAATAATTAATAATACATAATGAGGACCTTACAGGATTCGAATTTTCTTTCATTTAAATTATAGGTTTGTGCCCTTGAATCTTGACTTTTCCTTGGCTTTGCTTAGAAGCAGTCTGATAATAATAGAATCTGATTCACGTAAACTCCGTAGTAACAGGCTTTTAAAATATCACTTACCGGTCACCCATCCATAAACTGACCGCGGCGTTGGTTGCTTAACCTACATATCGACCCATCCATAAACTGACCGCGGCGTTGATCACATCAATGTACATGTTAATATCAGTATAAGTATTTGCTTTACTACTACTTTTATCCGACTTCAAAAAAAAGGAGGAGGTTCGTAATTCGGACGGTATATATATTTTTTTATTTAAGTTACGTGACATTTTTGTTTGATAGCTAATGTGCGAAAACGTTAAGGTTAGATAAATTAACACACTTCCGTATGTTTGTCACTAACCTTAAAACTGCAAGGAGTGCCGAGTGGCTTTATCTTTTGTGATAGTGTTTTCCACTGCTAATTAGTTTTTAGTGTAAAAGAAATTACAAAACATGTATGATACCTATATGCATGAAAATTCACATCCACAACGTAACACATCCACAAAAATACAGGTAGTCATTTTTTTCGTAGATAATAGAAACTTATTATTAAGTAAGTTTTATATTTCCTGGTAATATTCTAATCATGCACAACAATAAACCTAACGCCCAATTATTCCTTATTTTCATTTTGGTTTAATCACTACAGAATGAAACGCTCATTCATAATTACTATACACTTATAATAACCTGAAAGAAAATAAACTCCTGAAGTTATTTGTATTGTAACCGATTATTATTTGTCCGTTTAAACTGGATCAAAATCGAGTTTAAAGTTGTTGGTTATATCCCTACTAATATTATAAATGCGAAAGTAACTCTGTCTGTCTGTCTGTACTCTGTTACGCTTTCCCGCTTAAACCTCTCAACCGATGAAATTTGGCACAGACAATCTTTAGACCCTGAGAAAGAACATAGGCTACCTTTTATTGCGAAATATGTACCACGGGCGAAGCCGGGGCCGACCGCTAGTACCTAATAAAGCTAATAAAAGCGTGTTAAAAACACAATACGGTAATAATGGTATATTTATCCAATTATATACATTTCTCCCTAACAAAACTAACTACACACTAGCCATCCTAGTTGGAACTATTACAAAACAGTTCCTCCCTTTTCGAAGTCGGTAAATTGAACCTAGTCACGATGCAATCCCGTTCAAAGGGCAGCTCCAAACTTGGTGATAACAATACTTTCTCTACACCTTATCAGGAAGAGTGGATTGGGAAATAGCGCGGGCTGTTCAGTGGTTAATGTTTTTCATGTGAGGTCCTGGTTCGATAATTAATAATTGAGAAGACGTAAAAGTAAAACAATAATATACCTATATTATTTTTTAGTTTTTATATAAGTAGTAAATTCTGATCAAATTAATAAATAATCTTAGTTAATGCAATTAAATATACAAAAAAAATCTAACGGAAGCCTTGTTTTCCCTGCGACTTATATCAGTGGTTTTATATCTACTTATTTAATATTTATTCTTGAAACTAGTCTTATGAATTTCAATACAATTTATGCTTCCGATGTTTTGTGGTTAATAATTATTTAAGTTAACTTTTATATTTAAATCACATCTCTGCGATACTAAACAAAGTAAATAAAACTATGTTAATCATTTCAATTATATTATTTAATTAGGTCTTTATCTCAGTTATACAAGTAATAAGGGAACATTATTTTTATTATAAGTCTTGTCTTACATATTTTCTCAACAATAAATCCTTCCTCATTATATATATCACACATTCTTTACTTATTAAATATATTATATTGTTTCAGATGCAGTATCATAGCCCATAATTGTAAGTAACATTGCCTTTTAAAAAAATAATTAATAAATGTACAAAAGAGGAGATTTGCGCATACCTCGAGACACGGAAGGCTTACATACCGCTCCTTAAAAAGTATTTCCTATATATCTATGTAACTGTTCTGTATATAGTGTTAAAAATAACTACAAGTGTTAAAATACTTTATTTTATTGTAGAGGTATGCGTGCAATTTGCTATGTTTTAGTTTGATTTTAATATCCACATTTTTTGTCACAAAAAAGAACCACATATATGAAATTATTAAGGTTATTGTAATATTAAATATTATTCAAATATATATTTGAGAAGATATCATGTCATATTTTCATAAAATAATGTTTTAAATTCATTACCGAATAGTAAAAACAAACTCACAAAATCATAAATGCATAAAACAATTGAAATCACAGAATTCTTGACATAAGACTTTTTTCTTTACACCCACAATAACATCTATTGTCGATCATCCGTTGAAAGTTGAAACGATGTTGAAATCACTGTAATTGTTATGAAAAGCTATTTTTATCCGTACCTTCCTTATAGCATGGACCAATTAAAAAATATATGACCATTATCTAAGGTAGCATGTTTAGTCGACTATTAAATAAAATTTTTAGTTTATTGACTATAGAATTATAAAATAACTGTTTTAAAAAATACAAATAAACATGTTGACATTGCATGTTAGTATAAACTCGTTATAAATAGTATTTATTCGAAAATATTAAAAACTTGGTCTGACAACCCTAATTATTATCATCATAAAAAAAAAACAAAAAATATCGTCTCGTGTGAAACAGCCCTATTAAGGCGACATACGCTTGACCATGAAGCACGAATCGGCGCCGGCGCATGATTCAGGGGCGACTGATTTATATGTGTTGATCGATATTTATAATTACGTGATACGTTTGTCTCTGTGTGTGTTTAACTGATTTTAACAAAGATTCCTGGACTGATTATATTATTGAACTACCGGAAGGTTATAACATAACAGCTTTGCATGTGATCTTGAAAAGTTCTCTATATCTTCAACTAGCTCCGCTCCGCGGTTTCACCCGCGTGGCTCCACTCCTGTTGGTCTTAGCGTAATGATATATAGCCTATACCTTCCTCGATGAATGGGCTATCTAACACCGAAATAATTTTTTAAATCGGACAAGTAGTTCCTGAGATTAGCGCGTTCAAACAAACAAACAAACAAACAAAAGAAAGCTTTATAATATTAGTATGGATTAAAACATGTTTCTGAATTATTTCTAAATTGTATGAATTTTTATTAAATGACAAATTAGTAATTTATATGTTAGTTATACCTGAATTCTTGTACAGATTTAGATAAAATCTTTTAGAAAGTAAATTAAAACATAAAACATAGGCTTTTCTCTCACGCGAGTGAAGCCGTGTGCTAGAGCTAGTAATCGATATGTTAATGCCTGCTAAATATTCAAGTTTATAAAACTTGCATAAAATTCATAACATTAATATACTTGCAATAAATATTTAAGTTATGTGCTTAACATAAATAATACAAACAATAAAGTGTTCATAATAATATTATCTATGTAGTTACATTTAAATACACTTTTTTAGAAAATAGAGCTTTCATAGATTTTAGAATAATACATCAATAATTATTTTTAATAAGTAGGGAATTAGTATTTCCTTGTTTGATTCAGGTGTAGATAATATACATTTTGAAATGAATTTAACACATGATTTATTAAATTTATTACCGGGTCACAGTACTTACAGTGTTCAAATCGTCGCTGTCGAGATAAATATTGAAAATCGTGGTTAAAATCCGTTAAATGTCCTATTAATAAGCTAAGTTAAATTTGTTAAAATAAGTAGGTAGGTTAATATATTAACATTGTTAGCAATACATTCCTTATTTCCGTAAAAATTGTAAAAAATACAATAGTAATGGTATATGTACATATGTATGTTTCGCTCCAACAAGCCATTTCCTAAGTGTAACGGCCTGTATATTAATGTTATCCGATACGTCTGTCTGTGCATTTAGTATAGTGGGTTGCACATGCGTAGGGAGAAGTACTGCTTATAAAATAGCCCTTTTTACCTAATAAATCCGGGATATAATATTAAAAATGTAAACTATGTGAGAGAGGAATGATGTAGCTGTCTGCTGGTGAAAGAATATTCAAAATCGGTTCCGTAGTTTTCAAGTTTTTAACAAAGATAACACATGCAAAAAAGGCAACCTTGCTTATGGTGTAGTTCTGATAGTGTTTTACAAAATAACTATGCAGTATGCATTAGGTCATTTTTATTCTTACGTATCCATTTTTAATCTGGTTATAAAAATGCATAAATAGTATCTAACAATAAATCAGTTTTAAACTATTTAATTTCAAAACGTTGAAGGTATGCGCTTTTCTTGCGAAACAGAGTGTGAAGGTTGAAAATTAAAATATGACTAAATAAATATTATTATGAACCAGTTAAGTTAGAACTCTCTGTTATATAGCAGCCCATGCAAAATAGAGGCCGAGCTTATCTTCTATAATGGATCCAAACTTTCTAATACATAGGTACATACAAGTTAAAGTTAAAACTTACGATTAAAGATGGAAAAAATATCGACTAGCCGCTCATATACCGGCTTCACTCGATTTGCTCCAAGGGTAAAAATATAGCATGTATGCCCGATAAAGTTTATTAACTAAAAGAAGTGATCTTTAAAGTGGTCTCGTGGTAATCTATACTTTAATATTATAAAGCTGAAGAGTTTGTTTGTTTGTTTGAACGCGCTAATCTCGGGAACTACTGGTCCGATTTGAAAAATTCTTTCGGTGTTAGATAGCCCATTTATCGAGGAAAGCTATAGGCTATATAGGTACGTCACGCTAAGACCAACAGGAGCGGAGCACAGCTAGTATCCGATAAAGTTTATTTATTAAAAGTGGTGATATTTAAAGTGGTCTTCTGGTAATCTATAATTAATATAATATTATAAAGCTGAACAGTTTGTTTATTTGTTTGAACGCGCTAATCTCAGGAACTGGTTCGATTTGAAAAATTCTTTCGGTGTTAGATAGCCCTTTTATCGAGGAAGGATAGGAAAGGATAGGAGAAAGATATACATAATATATCAACACGCTAAGGCCAACAGGAGCGAAGCACTGCAACGGCGGTGCATAGCTAGTTTTATATAAATTGTAAATCTAATGAAACTGTGTTATTTATATATTCACTTGCTGTGCCCCGCGGTTTTACCCGCATTTCTCTGTTCCTGTTAGTCTTAGCGTGATGATATATAGCTTATAGCCTTTCTCGATAAATGGGCTATCAAACACCGAAAGAATTTTTTTAAATCGGATCAGTAGTTCCTGAGATTAGCGCGTTCAAATAAACAAACAAATTCTTCACTTTATAATATTAGTATAGATTCATAACAGTAATCGCAAAACTGCAAGTCTGATTGCATAAGATCTGAAGGTCACCGCCACTGAGGTACGAGTTTTTGTGCGCATGCGCTGCCATCACGTATGCGCTGTTAGTATATTTGTTGGAATAATGTATAAAAACTAGTAATTATTGTACACAAGTGTATGAATAAATTATGGCTTAGACATTCATTTGTTGTTGTCAAATTCTTCAACATTGAATGTTTTAAAGAATCATTAAATTAAACTCACATCTTATATCTTTATTTTAATAATTATTATAGGACTTGCATTAATTGTTTGTCGTCCTTGTCATTATGAAAATTGCAACTTTATTTTCTTTAAAACATAACCGTATTTATAATAAAACAGGAATCATTTAAACAACAAGACATTTAATAACAAAAAATCGCTTTATTATTTAGGTTATGTAAGAAACAGAAATCATTAATTAAACAACAATATATGTATAAAAGGTTAAATTATGTTGTTGTTATAATGTAAGCGCATAGTATACACATAGTATACAATTATACAGTAGGTATACACTAACCCCGTGCAGTGGGCACCAAGCTAACGGTGCTTACACTTACGGATAGGGCCTATTGTTTCAATCACGTACTTTCTAAGGAAGCTAGGGCTGCCACTAATGGATAAATATACAAAATAAAAGGATTAAATACGCTTCCGTTATTTTTCATTGCAAAAAGATAGAAAGAGAAAGAAATAGGAAAGTACTTAAAATACGTTAGAAGTAATACATTTATCATAGCTTTTGAAAATAACGAACGTATATAAATAAATATGTAGTTATATTGTTATTTGAAACTTCGACTTTAGTTTTAATGTAGAGAAGAGAATAGAGTTGCACTTCATAGTGAACCTATTAATTCTACTTATTCTGTTTGTATCGAAACCATTATATTAAAGTTTATAAAACATAATGTAGCTCTAAAATATATTTATTGGTGTAATTTTTACGAAATTTAACTAGGTAGAGTTGTTGTAGAAATGTTCAATTTAGAATTCCGTAAAAAATTTAACTACATACATCATATTTTTTAATCTTTCATATAATGAAGTAATAACGAAGATCCTAATTTTTAAAAATCTATTCTATCTTACATTTTGACTGACCGGTTGGCTTGTCGTAGGTTGTGTCTAGGTCGTAGGTTCGATTCCCACCCAGGGCAAATATTTGTGAGATGAACATAGATGTTTGCTCTGTGTCTGAATGTTAATTATCTATATAAGTATTTATTTAAAATAATATATATGTAAAAGGTTATCATCTGGTTTCCATAACACAAGCGAAAGCTTAGTATGGGATCAGATCGGCCGTGTGTGAAAATTGTCCTGAAATATTTATATTATTTTTTCTTTTGCGTATCTAAAATTCCCACACCCTCACAAAAACAACCAATCATGATTCATGAATCAGCAGCCCTGCTCCACCGGAAGTCTGCACTTGCATGCGACTCGCGTTCACCGGAAACAACGACCTACACTCCTGGATGCCCTATAACTACTCTATGGACACTATTTGGATTGATATCTGATACAGTTATTACAGTTATTATTCAGTATTTTTTATTATCCTCTCTCATTTTTACTTTGATATCTTTCAAAAGCTTATTCTATAAAAAAAATATCTAATCTATTATTTCTTAAAATGTAATATCGTTTAATTTTATTCATTTTAAAACCGTTTCATGAATTATTATTGTAAGTTATAGAAGCCAGCTGTAAGATTTATAATCGAAAAGGCATCGTGGCTAAACATGAATTTAAAAAATCACACAAATATTTAACCAGGTACCCTATAAATAAGTAGGTGGGCTTAAAAATATTTGAAATAGCATGTAAGACTCACATTAACGCAAAAGTAGACCACGCGAACATAGTTGAGGATAATGCTAAATAATTAAAGAATGGACCCCTTTTACTGATACAACGAACTACCCCCTAATTACTAGATATAGGAATATTTGCCTTTAAAAAAGTTGTGATTGTAACAAAATTTCTTCATAAGTATTGTAATTTATAAAGGATACATTGAATAACATCCTGCGCTTGTGCAAGTAGCGTTTATCTCGCTATCAGCATCTTTATCATATCTTATGTAATTAAGTTAGACGGGTCAAGTGAAAAGTCATAAAAGTTACACGCTCTATGACTTGTTGCGTTTATTTATTTTTTATAATAGTTTATTTACTATTTTCCAAAATGATAACATTATAATGATTTCTATTATCTTTCCTTTTGCTTTCATTTTTTTTTATTAAAAATTAACAAATTGAATTAATCATCAATCTATATCAAATATGGATTATATTTATTTCAAAATCAATTCTTAACATATTGCACTCATCAATACTTTTATCGGTATATTTCTTTACATTGAGATAGCAACTTATTATTTTATACTTATACAAGCTGATTCGATAAAAGTTGCTTTCTCAGGATAACCAAATTATTTAGCAGTATGAAATATACGAAACATGATTCAGAAACCTACAGAAAACTTATAAAAATGTCATAAAAATTACTAATGACACTCCGGAGCAGTTTAATTACACACACCGCGAGAAGAATTTTATATATTAGATATTTATATATAGAAAATAAAACGATACAATTTAATAAAGTATTTCTATCATCCAGTTTTAACGCTTCCTACAGCATTTATTTCCGTAAGTTCACAGCCGTGTAGGGCCAACCGGGCGACCTGACCAAATCGGGAGGGCCTTGCCGAAAGGCCGGACGCAACTTAAGTATACGCGGTAGCGGGGCGGGTAACATATCTTAAAGTGGATTAAGTAATATCCTTTAAAGTGTGTGGATTGGAACACGTATTTTAAAATGGGAAAGGATAGAAAAAAAAACTCAAACATTAATATATGCACAAGTTTAATTTAAAATTGTGTACTCGATGATTGGATGACAATTTACTTATCAATTGTTCAGTTACAAAAATGATATTATATAAATAATTTGAAGTGTTTATAAAAGTATTCAAACCTTTGCTTCTTTTTGGAGAGCAAAACGTTTCAATTTTTATTTTAAAACATGTCAAACTATCACATAAATTACATAATTATCAATGAAATGTAAACCTTTTCTCATGAATATAGAATGTACATATTAATTATTAAATAATCAGCCGCGATTTCCAACCGCAAAAATTGGATTTTTAATCAAATATTAAAAAATCCAATTAAAAATCCAAATTTACACTTACCATAAGATAAAGCGATTAATTCCGCTACTCGCTACCGCTTATCGCTATGATCACAGCCCTAGGACACATACAGGGTCGGCACAAGTGAGATTTTTAACGCATAACCTGACACTGACTCATGATATTAATTAACTGTGTTAATTATATTTCTTTAATTATATCTGCATGCCGGCCCCAAACCTATTTGGGATTTTATTAGCTGCTATTTGCATTTTTTTATCTCCATTCCCTTTTATCGACTTTTGTTGTAGGACAAATGTAAAATAACGTGTGAATAAAATTTACATTACGTGGAATTTAAAAAATATATTGGTCCACAAAACAATTTAAACACAGTCTAACTTTAAAGCAGGGATCTGTCACTTTAATAGTTGTCTATGTGAAATACGACAAAACCAGATTAAAGAGAACCCGCGCTTAAAGTTAAACCCTGTCTAAAGTTTTTTTGTGGAAAGACAGTAATATCTTAAATAACTTATCGAATATTAATTTTACATGACAAAAATAATTTAGCCAAGCTTTTTGAAGCTTGGCTAAATTATGACTAAATTATAACTTTACCTTTGGGTCAAGTCTAAAATTAAGTGCCATTTGTGAGTCATCATGAAATTAGATCTATTTATAATATTTGAATAAATAATGGATTATGTGCATTCAATGTTATATTGCTAAAAATGTGATTATTTTGGCCAATATTTAAACAGACAACGTTTAAAGATCAAAACATAGTATAATGAAGATTTATATGCTTCAAGCTAAGCTTCAAGCTGATTCTATAATGTTGTAAAATAAAAGAACAACGTATTATGTAGGTACATACCTATATAGAGATAAAACAGGAATAAGATATGTAGCGCTACCTGTTTGTTTTCTCCTATGTATCCTATGTTATACATATTTAATATCATACCTATTAGAAATATAGGTGAAGGTATTTAAAACAACTATAGGACATATACATATTATGTATATATCTATTTTGATGTAACTTCCATTCGTAACTTAAAAACAAGACTTACCATTAACAACATTAGCATATTACGAATACCAAGAAATGTTAAACCAGCCAAGGTTAAGAGGTAGGCGTAACAGGCGAGTAACAAAAGAGCCATGCTTCGAAAGGTCACTGGGTAATAATTGTCACTCACGATCTGAATATTGGGCCATTGGACGTATTACACTACTATATAGGCCTATATGCACCATATTTACATGTACATGAGAATAGGCAATCGATTGAAACGCGATAAAAACAAAATCAAAATTGATATTATACACCAATTAATGATTTAAAACAGCTTACCTCTTTATATTATTCGTATAAAAAAACCCTCGTTCGTATAAAAAAACGCGGTTGCACCCTCGTGGCTCCACTCCTGTTAGTCTTAGCCTAATGGTATATACTATATAGCCTTCCTCGATAAATGGGCTATCTAACACCGAAAGAATTTTTCAAATCGGACCAGTAGTTCCTGAGATTAGCGCGTTCAAACGAACAAACTCTTCAGCTTTATAATATTTTATAGTATAGATTCGTAAAAACCGCAGATAGAAGAGAAGTTGTACATTGTACCTACCCACATGACAAAATTTTGTAAAGTATTTTCATATGTGATTTAGAAGGAAATAAGTGATTCGTAGAAGAAGATCAGAATCACTGAAACAGTTGTGGAATATCTTCCCTATACTCTACTTTAAAGTTGTTACATAATTGTATTTAAGTCACGACCACACATAAGTTAGAATAACTTAGCAATCTATGCCATAAGTTTGACACAGGCCAGGTGCAGATTTACATTTCCCGGAATAACTTGGAATTCTAGCCAAGTATACAGTAATTATGTAGGAATGCTGACTTATCGACTAGCTCCAAGACCATATATGGAATTTGTCTAATACAATTAACAAGATTGCGTTTTTATTGTCTATTTATGTTACAATAATAACGCCATGCGACTATTAGAAAAACAGCTTTTTGCGACAAATTAATTCTTTGTTAGACCTAGTCAAATAGGTAAGTACCTACTTACTTAGGTAGATTCTGAGTAATATTATATACTTATGCAGAACAGGGTATTTTTAGGACATAATATGTGTCTCATAATATTATGTCATTTACCATATGAGAAAATCATCCATGTTCCTCAAAATTTCTTCAAAAATAGCATTTACGATTTTTTTCCGAAAAATAGTTTCATTAAGTACAATATACTTTATCTACTCTCAATAATTGTTACTTAAGAACAGTCACATTCATTCGAAGTGAAATATGACTCAACTCTAATATAAGACATAAATAAATTATTCTCCGAAAAGATTGATTAAAAACCTTAAGTGAGTATCAATTTCTGTCTGTATACTGCATTACGACAATCTTCATCGAATTTTTAACATACCTAACATAAATACGACTGTCTGTTTGTTCCTCTTTCACGACTTAATAACAGATTTCGATGAAGTTTGGAATGAAAATAGATGAAAACCTGTTTTTCAACATATGAAACTCTCTTATTTAAAAATCGGAATATAAAAAGCACACGTGTCAGAAGTGAACTTTCTTTACTTCTTCTATCTTCTTCAAGATTCGAAGATACAAAAAATCGTCGCCTTACTCCATGACGTGACGCTATTGCCTTGACCTTGATATTTTACTGTCAACGCGCCTAAAGCTCGCTCTTCAAAAATTTGTCCTTTTTCCACGGGTAAAACCGCGGGGCGCAGCTAGTTGTTCATAACACCTATCATGTGACAAGTACTTACTCTTAATTACATGTAAGCACTCAACTAGGTGCTGATTTAGTATTCCTAGAACATCTTAGCGTAAACAAGAATCGTTTGATGATATCTCAGTCTAGGTTTCATAAGTGTAAATGCTGATGGAATGGTATTGTTTATTTTTTCATAGAAATGTTGGTATTAAATTTAGTTGCTGGGTCCAATTGTTTAATGCTGTTGAAAGATTGGCATTTGCTGTTAGGAGAAAGCCTTTATTGAAATATGAATATTTTATACTTACTTGCGTTGTTTTAACTTTTAATATTAGATTATCACATTTAACACAGGCACTATTTTTTAAATAATACGGAAAACTAGTATATACAATATACATCTAATTTAATTTATTTAGATAGCGAAGTGTTTAGATTGGCCAGTGTATAAAAAATATGGGTAAGTAGTTCCTATTATGGACTCGATTGTTTTATGCAATATTCGATATTTGTTTAATCGGTTAAAAAAAGATAATCAATTCGAAATATATTTTCTTTATATATGCAGCTGCACCGAAATCTTTATCTACCAGGATAACAGTCCCAATAACAATATTTCTTGTTATAGTAACAACCGCATTTTTCGAAGTCGGCTAAAAAGCTCGGCCTCATTCCAAAAGTTCAATGTCAATAACAATACAACATGATGTAATTACGGCCCTTTGTAATAAATACAAGAAATAATGCTGAGTCACGATAGTTTTATTATACAATACAACCGCCCCGGGTTTGCCCGGAATGTAGGTTATGTAACTATGTGAATAAAATTACGATCCTGAAGACGTTATTGTTACGCCTGTGAATATTAAACTATGAAATTGACTTGTGAAGCTCAAGGTAGAGCCGGCCATATAAACAATTGTATATAAAATTCGATAGAACTTAATTGGGCCTCTGAAAAGTGACTGAAACTGAGAATAATCGCGTAATAAACATATAAAAACCGACAAATTCCTTTTTTTAAAGACAAATACTTTTTTTAGATTATGCAAAGTAGTAGGTATGAGGAGCTATCTTTGGTTTTCCATTAGTAAAGTGAGCTTAATTTTAAAGTTTTTCTCCAAGATATTCAATAACTACTTTTATACGGAACCCTAAATTTTTATGGTACAAAACATAGCGTGCAAGTAATCGGTAATTTGATAAATATTTCAGGAGCTTTGAAAGTGAAGGGGTTAAACTGCTGGTGCGTGTTGACCAGTAGGCTGTTAAAAATATATTAGATAAATGTTTACTTAGATATTGTAAACGAAACTTTACCACGCAATATATAAATTAAATATTTTTGTGAAGGTCGTGTTGTATTTTTGCTGAAAAATTATGGTAGAAATAGAGGAATTCAAATTATTTCCTTTGAAGGATTTTAATGAAACTTACAATTTTTAATATACATATGTAAGTTATGTAGTTATTTTATTTTAATTTTTATATTCTATTCTACCTACTTACGTTATAATAAAATATTTTACCTAAGTTTAAAGATAAAAACACACGAAATTTAAAAGATTCATCACTTTTAACATTAATTGAGTTGTATTTATCAAATCAATTATTTTAATTATTCATTTATTTGAGTGCAACAAGCTATAAATTCGTTTAATCAGCAATTTGTGTGCTGATAAATATCTTGATTAAAGATTAAAAATAGTTTAAAGAAAACTCGTTTTCTTTTACGATATTTACGACTTCATTCAGAACTTTGTATAATTGTATGTCTTCCTGTCTTATATTAAATTTTTATGCAAATTAATGAATAACTCAGACTTTGATAATAGCCTTAGTTCAATCAATATAGCGGCCAATTTAATAATTATAAATAATTATTTCGGGACAATTTAAAATAACTTTTTCCCTTTCAGAGATAAATAAAAAAACTACCTATGTGATTCATGTACATCTGGATATATCTACGATTAAACATGGCGCAACAAAACATTCATCATGCAATATTCAAACAACGTAACTTACAAAATTTCGTATCAAATTACATTATAAATATTGTTCACAGAATGACAATGGAGAGTCGCGTGGGCTTGGACTATATCGTGGAGCATGCTGAATACGCCAGCAAGCTCGCAGCGGCCCTCACTTCACCTACTGCTGCGGTTAAAAAACAAGTAAAAACCATATTCTGTATTCTAAATTTTATTATCTTTAAATTTATCATTCGTGTAAATTAAGAATAATTTGTGACCAAGCAAGTATCCTTGCGGCACCCCTATTATATTTACATGATTAATTAAGATTTTATGGATGTTTGATGAATAATTTGATTCATTTTAATAAATTTGTATAACATTAAATTAATATAGCAGTGTGGATTTCGTCTTCGTGATCTACTTACTATTTAAATGAAAGATTACTATAGATTAAAAACAAATAAAACATGACGCATGATCTCATAAACATATATGAGATAGATAGTTTTACTTCTTACAATAATAGCTGTTGTTTTGCCTTACTCTTATTACTCAGGGATATGAAAAATAGATGTTGTCCGATTCTCTGACTTGCCCGATTACAGAGATAAGCAAGTTTTAATAACTTAATCCTCTTTTGCAGGTATTCGAGCTTCTGTCAGCCCTTTGTGTGTACAATGCAGATGGCTACGCAAGGGCGGTTGACACGTTAGATCGATACAAGGTAATATGGCCTAAAAGGGTTAGGGTGTCAAGTTGAAGTCAACAATTTGTGATCTAATTGTAATGTTACAAATTGATGGCTTATCAATTTATTGAATAGTATACTTCCCTTTAATGTTCTACAGTTTTTTGGAAAGCCAAATTACCGAGCTTATTTAGTTAAAATAGAAAAGGGTTGTAACTTGTAACAAGACGGAAGATAATATATTGATGCTTTAATATTTGTAATTCAATAAATGATATCTTTAAGTTACCAAATAAATGATATCGATTAACCGAATATTCATTAGTCACATAAATCTGAATACGAGCTTTCCATACTGACTGTTGTGACAAAAAAATCCTGAAAAAGGACCCTCTTGGTCCAACCACTTCTCTCAAACACATTTCAATTTACATTAACATTAATTACATGTTATAATTACAGACACTAAAAAACGACAGATACCGTCTCAGCGTGGTGGTGGAAGAACTGAAGAATGCAACCACAATCGACTACAAAACAGCATTAGTAGCATTTATAAACTGCCTGATAATATCCGCTCCAAGATTGCCAGATAGAATTCGAGTTAGGAACGAATTCATTGGTAAGATATATTTTAATCTGTAACAAATATTAAACGTATAGTTTAATAAGAACTGACAATAATGATATAATAATTTTATTTCAGGATTGGGCTTGCTGTCGACGTTGAGTAACTTAAGGTGAGAAACATACCTACTATATTATGAATTACGATCAAGGATATTCAAATATTCATTATAAAATGTATGAGTGAAAATTTTGCAAGACTACTTAGTTAGGAATAAAGAATAAGAAATATGGACACATCATCCAAAAATATATTTTTACATTCAATAACTCGGTTCCCGCAATATTTAAAACCGTACCCCTCTCAAAAAAACAAAAGGACACAAGAATTTGCTAAATAAAGACGCAACGTGGTGGGTCTTGACTAATGACACTCTTGAACACTTATTTGGACATTACTGAACACGAATACTGAAATCCCATACCCTATTAAGCGCTTAAAATCGTTCGTAAATATGTCTACGTCTAATAGCATTCATTTATTAAACCTCACGCCCACAATCTCATTAAAATCCGGCTGCCACAACTAGTCTACGAAGCGGTCGAGCGAGCTGTCAACAGCGACTACATTTTAATTTAGGCATAGATCGCATTAATCGACAATTTGTTCAACAACCTGTCCTTATGTTGCGACATTTGCATTTTATTGGACAATAAATAACACCTGTATTGTATTTAATTACCCCTATTTTTGAGAGGTAAATAATTATCGAGTAGAATAGTAAGATTGACCATCGTACATTGTACAGAATCGCTAAAATCACAGAGTATACCCAGATGCTTGAGTACCAAATCAAAACTACGAGAGCAAGGAGAGAGTTGTTACATATTATAGGGAACGAATATTAATTCTTAACTTTTTTTTGTATCTGAGCTTTCAAATACTGTCTTCTATGTTTAAAATAAAATTAAGACATACGTACAAAATACATAATAGTACATAAGTTTAGTCTAAACGCTACATAAGTTTACAATATACCTACTCATAGAGGCATTTTTTAAAGGAGTGTCGCATTATAATGTACATGTAACTGTATAATATTTATATTTTCATAAGTAGGTAATTAGGTAAATTTTACATTTGCTCTACCAACAATTATAATAAGGTTCCAATTATGCCCAAATTCGCTCGAATACATAAATAATATTAGATATTACAACTTTATTTCAAACCAAGCAAAACTGTGGCGCAAGAAAACATTTTAAAATTTAAAATTTATATAAATACATTATGTAAGTGTGACTTGGAAACACCTACATATTAGAAAACTGTCATGTTTACGCATATTTTTTTGTAGTAGACTTATAACATCACCCATAACAATATAACATCTAAAAAGTGATAAATTTTACGCATTTTGATTTTTGGTGCTAAAAACAAACTAGTTTAGTGATAAAGGTGGACCGTGGACAATGCCTCTTAACTCGGCTGTAGGTATATTTAAGATTTACAAGAGTACATTATAATATTTAGTTGTATTTAAGAGTTGGGGGATGACCTCTTCCATCTGTGTAAGATATTTTTTAAATTTCCAAAAAATACAGACAAAAAACTACATAAATTACTTATAGAACAAAACTTCATAAACATTCTCATGGGCTATATTATAATCTAGAATTTTTGACGCTAAAGATTCAGGAAACAAACAAAGGAAACAACCCTTTAAATGTCATGTAAATCTATTAATAATCCCATGATGATATTATACAGTTAGCTACACAGAAGCATTACAACTTCAGCGATATTATTCACTCAAACTCGCCAGTTAGAAAACGACTAAAGAGGCATGCGTAGGCGCCGCGAATGGTTCACTCGATTATGATTAATACGTAAACAACGTCCGTTTTATATTGTAGTTATTTATAGATTTAAATTTTAGCGTTACTGAACGACATGTTGCTAAACATTAACACTTGTTTGTATAACAGTCTTGTTTAGTTGTTTTATGAGTGTACAATTAGTACACATGTAATCAAATCAATCAATTTAGCGCAATAGTATAATACATATAACATACAGCATATTTTATCGAATAAGCTTATCAACTAACTAGAAATAAAATGTAAGAAATAACATGAAAATGCAGTAGAAATAGAAATATGAAGTTTGTATACAGTGCGCATTCACTGAAGCTAACTTGCAAAAAATATATACGTTCGATTTCTATTCCCTCTATTCTTATAATTATTTCTAATATGTATCCCATACTTTGTTGCTAATACCTTTTATAAAACACGTGCCTTCTAGTTTTAGTCTCACAAGATAATTGCGTTATATAACACACAATCTATCTTAGTACAAAGCAGTTTGCTTTATGCTCTAATAAATACTTTCAGACATGAAGCAGCAAATCATCCAGATCTTGGAGTGCAGCTGGATGTCTTTGAAGAGCAGCGAGAGAGCGACGAGGCACAGGGCCCTGGAGGGATCAACTTGAACTCACATTTGGATGTGTTTTATGCTATTCTTAAACAGGTAAAAAATAAAAGAAAATATGATTGAGAGTAGAGATTCGAATACACACTTGTTTGAACGTAGTGCCTTAAAGCTGTGCTATCTGTTTAGCAATTTATTTTTCTCTTTCTGTTTTAAACAGAAAGATTAGATTTGTTGATTGATTGATTAAACATAGACATGTTGTAAACCCTTCAAAAATTTAATCGTGTAGATACAAGCAAAGCATAAAATAACATAGGTACTAATAAAATATGAACTAATTCAAATCATTTATTTTTATAATGTGATTAAGATATTCGATAGGTATATCCTTCTCTTTTCATATACGTAAATGATTGTATGTTTGTAACTCTTTGAAGACTGTTCGAATCTGTATAAAATTAAAAAAAAGAGATAGATCATAATTCATAATCTGAGTTAGCACAAATGATACTTATTACCACCTTTCCGGTCTAACACGCGAGTTGCAACCGAATAGAAAATATGGTACGGGAGCTAGCAACGTTTTAAAAAAAGTCATTTTAGTATAGTTGGGTTTTTGATATACTGTTTCTCTTGCTATTTCGGTTAGAGTTAGAGTGACACAGTGATTACTTATCCTTCACGGGGATTCATGTTGATGGAATTTCACTTATTTCGATGACATTTTGATTATTTTGAAATAAAAAATTGCGTATGGCACCTATTTAACAACGAAAAAAACGTCTTGCAATAAAAAAATTATGTCTGATGGATCTATCTAAAGGCAAAAGATTAAAAATTACGCGTTAATAAATGACTTTAAAGTAAGGATATTTTCCTGTGCAGATAAGATGCGCACTAATAAACGCAACCACTGCGGCCAGCCAGACAGCCCGGACTCTAACTGAAATAGGAAGAGAAACAGTATATCAAAGAACCAAGCATTCTAAAATTCTCTCTTGTCAACGTTGCTACCTCTTATACGAATAGTTAACAAAATAACCCATAAATTCCAGGTATCCGACACCCCCCAAGAGATCCCGTTCCTCAGTATTCTGCAGCACCTCCTCAGGATAGACCCCAAGGAAGCTGTCAGCGACATCGTCTGGGACACCGCGGAGACGCTGGTCCATAGAGCCACGCTTCTGGAGACCAGGGAAGATGCAGCTAAATTGTTGAGAGCGCCTAGTGTTCAGGTAAGCCATCATTAACTTTATTTAAATATACAGCACTTAGTTCTATCATTCCAGAACACTGTGATATCGGTTATTTTATAGGCAAGATAATAGTGAAACTGTCGATTAACAACATTATTCAATTATTTTTACCCGACACCGAACGAAGTAGGTTTGTTTGTTTTTCGGGTACATATGTACTTATGTATGACGTATGTACTATATTATTTATTACATTTCTTTGATACGACCTACAGCTAATAAAGAGATATGAGCTACATAAATTAGCAGTCTGGCTTTTCTTTATATTGTATTCGTGTTATACTTATGTTAAAAATATTTAATTACTATAATTAGGTACTATTTCGTCTATTACTTACTAGCTGTGCTCCGCGGTTTTACTCGCGTTGCGCCGCTCCTGTTGGTCTTAGCGATGATGATATATAGCCTTTAACCTTCCTCGATTAATGGGCTATCTAACACCGAAAGAATTTTTTAAATCGGACCAGTGGTTCCTGAGATTAGCGCGTTCAAACAGACAAATTCTTCAGCTTTATTAATATTAAGTATAGAGTAACTCAGCTAAAATTTGTATATTTCAACATCTTCCAGGCGAAAGTCGGGTGTACCTGCCAACACAGAGACCTGACAGGCAACGCTCGTAAGCAGAGTTTACAACGAGCGTTATCCCCTCCCCCACCACCGCCTGACCCTGTACCACCGCCTGGTAAGTCAAACGTTTAATAACATACAAAATGAAGAATGGACAATAACAGTATGTAATTTAATACAAATAATATATTATAAAAAAAATGGATTCGCTTTCCGCTTTAACGTAGCGATAGTTTACTCCTTGGTCATCTACGTGGCATAAGTTTTAATCACACAGATAAAATGTGATAATTTATTTTGGAAAATTAGATAATAAAGTATTTTATCTGAAACCTGCCAAGTAAGTTGTCACTAACTTATCCAGTACTTAGAAAACTGGCCACTAATATTTCAACATTTAACTCTTATATTATCACTACCAGTATAAAACAAAGTCGCTTTCTCTCTCCCTATGTCCCTTTGTATGCTTAAATCTTTAAAACTACGCAACGGATTTTGATGCGGTTTTTTTTAATAGATAAAGTGATTCAAGAGGAAGGTTTAAGTATATAATTTATTAGGTTTTAGACAAAGCGGACGAAGCCGCGGGTGGTAAGCTAGTAATGTATTTAAACTAGTTTAGAAGTCGGGTCTCTATTATGTTTAAATGTATGTTAACTTTTTGAACAATAAACATGTATTTATCACACCCCAGCGGCGCCTCTCCCCCCCGCTCCCCCCGCGCCTCCCCCCGCTCCCCGCGGCCCCCCTCCCCCGCCCCCGCTGGCCGCCCCTCCCCCCGCCCCGCCCCCCGGCGCACCCCCCGCACCCCGCAGTGGACACAACATAGAGAACATAAAGCTACCCCAACAGGAGACACCGCTGCCCAAGACTAAAATGAAAACTATCAATTGGAACAAAATACCGAATAGTAAAGTAAGTTGATTGATTTTATAATTGATTTCAAAATGAGGTTCTCAATTTGTGGATTTTAATTAGTCTCTAGATAATCAGAAAGAAAGTTATCTTCTACTATTTAAAGTTGTTATTGAGATGGTTTTTGTCCAAGAAATAGGTTTAAAACATATGTGCAAGCAATCCAAAAGGTAATTTTGTATTATGATAATTAAATTAGCTACTCAACAACTAGATTAAAAAAAAAACAAACTAGAAATATTGACGTAGAACGCTAATATTGATCATATTGCAACATTTGACTGACCGGTTGGCTTGGTTGGTAGTGGCCCTGCCTTCCAAGCCAGAGGTCGTTGGTTCGATTCCCACCCGGGGCAAATATTTGTGTGATGAACATAGATGTTTGCTCCGTGTCTGGGTGTTAATAATTATCTATATAAGTATGTATTTAAAATTATATATGTATGTTTATCAGCCATCTGGTTTCCATAACACAAGCGAAAGCTTAGTATGGGATCAGATCGTGAGGTGTGTGAAAATTGTCCTGAAATATTTATTTATTCGTACAAATTTAAATCTATACTAATGGAAATTCTTTTTAATAACTTCTTTAATTCTTCAGGTAGTGGGACAAAACAACATCTGGTCGTTAGTAGCGTCGAGTCACCAACACTCACCAAAAGCTGAGCTGGATTGGAGCGAAATAGAAAATCTATTCTGTCAACAAGTAAGTTATTAATTTTTATTACTATCGCACCAAACTTTGTCAAGCTACGATCCCAGTTGGATTATAATTTATCTCACGATCTCTTCGAGTTTCATAGAAAATTTCTATTAACTTTATAGGAAAAGAAAGAAGAGGAAAAATACAGAAACAGTTATAATCTATGATCTATATCGAAACATTTTTTGTAGTTTTAAAGCCTATTAATAATTAAAAACTTCACTCTTTAAGGTACAGCCACCCGGGTCAGCAGGTTCATCTCCCCGTTTAGGACGAAGCCCTATCTGTGATAGTTCCGGCGAAAGGAAACAAAGGAAGGAGCCCTCTGAAATCACCCTGCTAGATGGCAAGCGGAGCTTGAATGTTAATATATTCTTGAAGCAATTCCGGAGGTGAGAGAATAGTTTATATTTTACTTATTTTTGATATGCATAAGTTTCTACTTTTTTCGCCTAGTTATTAGCGTGAAAATCTTACAAGTTAAAGATTTGGTCGAATTTTTTTTTTATTACCTATGCATTTACGAAAAACATGAATAAATCCTATTTGTATACGACACTGACTTTTATAACTAGGTAAAACTCAATTTCATTGCTGTCCAAGTAATAATTGAGTTTCACACTAAACATGCTACTTGTTAATTTCTGCTAAACATTCAAAGAAATATCTATATTTTTTGTGAATATTTAATTGATTAAAAGTTAATACCTCACAAACTCTTTATATTTATTAAAATGTCTTTCCAATTACTTCCAGTTCAAACGACGACATAATCCAACTAATTCGCGAAGGTGCCCACGATGACATCGGCACGGAGAAATTACGTGGTCTTCTCAAAATATTACCAGAAATAGATGAATGTGAAATGCTGAAAGCGTATTCTGGGGACGTCAATAAATTGGGCAATGCTGAGAAGTTTTTGTTGCAACTTATACAGCTGCCTAAGTAAGTAAAGTTATGAACCAAATTAAATTAAAAATGGGAACAGTTATGTCTTAGTGGCTTAAGTTTTCAAGTAAAATTAGAGAGGTCTGTAGTTCTGAAATAATTATATTTATCTGACATGATGAAATAAAAACCTTTATTAATCAGACAATTCAGAATTGATAAGAATCAAATTGTTTTTGCTTTTTTAAAGTGAAACTTTTATTACATCGTCTCAAACTTTTTGGTCTGTGTAGCGCATGTCGCGTGTATCGCGGCTACACGCGACATGCGCTACACAAAGCAGTGTTCGGAACCGTTCGAACAGTTTCACTTTTACCGTGGTTTCATAAAACCACACAACATTTTTTTTTAAAGTTCATTAGGTAATAATATTGTGTATTTTGGCATAATATGTAAGATAATCATTAATTTGTCGCTGAATTTAGTTAATTCTTATGAGTTCCTTGTTTTTCACCCGCGTAGTCAAAGGAAATTTTTCATGGGAAAGAGATGTTCATTCACAAGCCTTCTGACCATCAGCAAAAAAATAAAATAAAAATATATATTACCCCGGTACCCCGTTATGTCGTGAAAAACAAACAAACTAACACTCTTTTCCATATTTTACTTATACTTTTATAATATTAGTAATAGTAACTATTTTATTGAAGTGAAAACTTCTTTAGCGGCGTTGGGTATAAAATCTTAAACTCGCGTCAGGACACGTGGCCTGATCGAAAAAGCGTAAGACGGATGTTTTTTTTTTTTTTTTAAGCCCTTATATTCCATGCGTAAGACGGATACCATTCCAAAATATCAAACATGCTGAACGTTAATAATCAAGTTTTCACTTCTGCCGGCACTCCCGGAGTGCAACCCGTCTTTTTTTTTTCAGTTACAAGCTACGAATCGAGTGCATGCTACTAAAGGAAGAATGGGCGTCTACCGCGGGCTACTTGGAGAGCGCTATCAATGCGATATTGGTTGCTGGGGATGATCTTATGTCTTCTAGAGCGATACAGGTAACTTTTATTTGAGACTAGATTTCCGCCCGCGGCTTCGCCCGCGTTTTCAAAGAAAAACTCGCATAGTTCCGTTCCCGTGGGATTTCCGGGATAAAACCTATCCTATGTGTTATTCCAAGTTACCCTCTATATGTGTGCTAAATTTCATTGTAATCGGTTCAGTAGTTTTTACGTGAAAGAGTAACAAACATCCATACATCCATACAAACTTTCGCATTTATAATATTAGTAGGATAGGATAGATGGAAAAAAATACATCGTTATTAAGTTTTTAAACTATTATGCAATAGTTTATAGAAGCTATGCAGCTTCTATCGCGGGCATTGAGCGCGGGGACCGAATCGAGAAATTCCGTAACGAAAAAACCTCACGCTCCCCACTCCGACGGACACGGAGGTGTGGCTTGAAGGCATAGCATGCAATAGCTTTACCGCGGCAGTCCCCGAGTGACACGCGTCTTTTTTTTTTCATTAGGTTTATAAGTATGTGAAATTCATGAGAAAAATAGTGTTAGTGTGAATTCAGATTCAAATTGTTTAGAAGTCGATTTTTTTTTATTTTTAACATCGAATATTAAAAATTATTAACGAACATAATTTTGATCATTTTTAGGGTTATTTATGTTCAGAAAGCATTTTATTTTTGTCAATCTATCAAAATCACCATTTCTCCTTTACCTGTAGTTGTATAACTTTAACATTAATAGTTTTTAATGAAAGTAACACTAAAAATTTATAAAATGGAAATGACAAAATAACCTACTACATAAAAATAATTTATTCCACAGGAAGTGCTATACATAGCATTAATAGCGGGTAATTTCCTGAACGCGGGCGGGTACGCAGGCGGAGCCGCGGGAGTGAAGCTAGCTTCGCTGCAGAAACTTGCTGATATTAGAGCGAACAAACCCGGGATGAATCTTATGCATTATGTCGCTATGGTAAGCTATTTGAAATATTATTTTATAAAATAACAAGGCTAATATCTAAACAATGCTAATAATTACATAAAAAATTGCATTGGTCAAATGATTTTAAAAATTCTTGTACTTATAGATATTATTATAAAATTAAAAAGAGGAAGATTGATTGGTCAGTTTTCATATTTCAAGTCTAAATTTACCGAGTAACCTTATTTATATTTTATTTCACTATACTTTATTAATATTCAATAAAAATACACTATTAATAGATTGTCACATTTAATACCAACTCAAAATAGAATTCAAAACAGATTTAATTTATTAAAAGGATGTAATGTGAATGTATCGTAATTTTTTCAAAAATATTTGGATTTTTTTTATTCTTTATAAATTTCTATCGTTAATTGTTTTTGCAATTTATCAGTAGCAGGGAAACTATTGTAGATCAAATCACTATTTTTTTATATTTAATTTCAGCAAGCAGAACGCAAAAACAAAGAACTGATCCACTTCGCTGACGATATACGAGTGTTAGAAGAAGCCGCTAAAGCCAGTGTCGAACAGCTTACTAATGAGATCAAAACCTTAGCAACAAGGATCAATACTTTGAAGAGAGATATACAGTCAACCACACAGCATGATATTAAGGAGCAGATGGGGGATTTCTTGCAGGCAAGTGTTTATGAATTGTAGGTTTTTATATGGGGAATGAGTGCATTTTTTGAAGTGAAACTTCTTTATCGGGGTTGGAAAAAAATTGAGTGTAACATTTTTTCGTTACGCGTGACATTTTTCCGTTACGCGCCATCTTTGATTCGATGTATTTCTGTAAAGTTGCATATAGTAAATTATTTTTTGAAAAATAAGGTCATAAAGAAGTTTCACTTCTTACGTGTGTACACTAGTACACGCACACATTTTTTTTTTTAATAATA
The DNA here is from genome assembly GCA_029959065.1 of Colias behrii. Lineage (NCBI taxonomy): Eukaryota > Metazoa > Arthropoda > Insecta > Lepidoptera > Pieridae > Colias > Colias behrii. The sequence continues at coordinate 10,273,867 of JARWMC010000020.1, forward strand.
GAGAAACTACTGCTAAAACATGTTATAGGTAGTATAGAAGATATCAGAAAATATAGGTCAATTAACATTACGAATTGATATAAGGTATCAAAAGCGCTAATAGGAATGGTTGAATTGGTATATTATTTTCATGTTCTAAAGACAAAAAATGATTTTAAGTTCCATGTAGAATCACCAACTAACATAACCAAGCATAAAAATTTACTTCTTTCCTAAATCAAAAACTTTATGAATGTCGCCAATAAAGAAGTTATCGAATAATTGTATATTTTGAGGTTCAAAAATCTTTTAAACTTTTCAGACTAATATAAAGGCTAACATAGTAATGTACAAATATTTCAGGTGGCAGAAAGAGAGATATCAGCATTAAATAAAGACATGGATGAGGTGGAGAGCATGAGGAAGCAGCTCGCCGAGTTCTTCTGCGAAGATCCTGTCTCCTTTAAACTGGAGGAGTGCTTTAAGGTAAATGGAAAACTTAGATCGGTTGTTTACATTGAGTTACTATGTACTACGTACTAGAGAGGGCAACGTAACACGAGTTAGAGCCAAGCGTCTCAAACGTCGCTTATAATATCTATGACTCACAAGCCGCGCCGCGCACAGATTTTGTTCGTGGTGTCCTCTCTATACGTAATAATAATACCTCAATGGTTGTTTATATAGATATTTTTCAGATTATTACTATTTATTAGTATGTCGATGTATAAATAAATGTTGCATGATATTTCTTACAACAATATCTATTTATTTATCATCTACCATTTGAGCAAAATTTGTACTGTTGTTATAAAAGTTAAATTTAGAGAGACATTTTTTTCTTGTAATTGAACTACGTAGAAATTAGAAACACGTCCAGTAGATATGTTTAGGTTCAATAATCCGCTATAAAAATGCCGCTTATTTTCATCATTTGTAATATTTCTAGAATAGTTTTAGGACCTATCACTTGTTAATATTTTTTTTCGTTATCAAGGGTTACATAAGCTGCATACCTGTATCTACCTAATACACACATCTACCTAATTGTAGTTAATTATGGAGAGTTATTTAAATTCTCTGACATACATAAATCTACTTCTAACACAAAATGTTCCATCAACCTCGCAGACGTTCGCGTCATTCTGCAGCAAGTCCATAGTAGTTCTATCATTTTCTACAATATAACACAAAATAAATCTTTATTCTTCTATTTCTAACACAAAATAAACCTTTAATTAAATCCTTCTAACGTTTTCACTACTACACCTAAATCTACTTCTTAGTTAACCTCGTTGGTTACATTAGTTACCTGTATGATAATTTCAATTTTTAAATGCATACTATTTGAAATCCATACTAAAATATTATAAATGCGAAAGTAACTCTGTCTGTCTGTCTGTTACTCAATCACGCCTAAACTACTGAACCAATTTTTTTGAAATTTGGTATGGAGATATTTTGATACCCGAGAAAGGACATAGGCTACTTTTTATCCCGGGAAAATGACGCAATCCCGGAAATCCCACGCGAACGGGAACTATGCGGGCTTTTCTTTGATTGCGCGGGCGGAAACCTAGTAATATTAATAATTCCATGAATCAATGAAATCCCCGCAGACGTTCGCGTCATTCTGCAGCAAGTTCCGGTCGGCGGTGCAGGACAACGAGCGGCGCCGCGCGCACGAGGCGCAGGCCGCGCAGCGACGCCGGGCCAGGGATGCTGCAACAGCCCACAGGGTGAAGACTGGTGAGACTACTTGTTTATTCCACAGATCACAGAAACTAAAGGGAGATATGGTTAGGGGGCGGGGCCGGTGTCGCAGCAATATGTACAAAAAAAGAACAAGCTATAGTGGTGCTGTATACGTACGTCACTTACAATCTAGTGTGCGAACGAATAGTCGCTCTCATATTTTTGTGTGATGACACGCACACAACGCGAAGTATTGTTTTGATTTTGTTTACTGCAGTTGTGTGCGTAAATTTGTAATGAGACACCAGGTTTCGTACTCAGCGCAAGCGATTGGCATCTCTCTAGATCTCTATGGTTTATTCATTATTTTATGAAAAAAGATTATTTTTTTGCTGATTTTAAAGAGCAACTATCATTGAGTTACTATGTACTACGTACTAGAGGAGCCATCGCTAATACACTTTTTGTAACACGAGTTAGAGTCAATCGTCTCAAACCAATTTTTTTTTTCAGTTACATTGATTGGTTTTAATTGATAAGTTTATTCATATTTTTTTAATAAGATAAACAATATTTATTTGTTACATTGATTGGCATTTATAAGTAATAATAGGCAGAATACCTACAAATTGTATGACTCACTAGCCGCCCCGCGCCGCCGCGCTTGTCGCACAGATTTTGTTCGTGGTGTCCTCTCTATAATAATACCTCAATGTTGTTTATTCATTATTTTATGAAAAAAAAAAGATTATTTTTTGCTGATTTTAAAAGAACAACTATGGAGTTTCTTGCCGGTTCTTTTCCATAACTGCTTTCCGAATCGGTGGTAATTGTTAAAAATATGTTATGACGATTCGAAAGTACTTCTAAAAGAAGTCTAATTGAATAAATAAATGTTTGAGTTCGAGTCTGATTCTTTCTTTTTTGGCCGTGATACTCACTGATTGAATGATTTGACTTACGTCCACTTTAGCGTGATAACTATAGATCTATCCTTAATGTTTCAATGATAATAATGTGTAAATCATCAAAATATGTTGGCGTGAAAGCTAAACGGATGGACAATGACTTTCGAATTACTACATAATATAAAAAGTCGCTTTTCGCTGTCTATCTGTCCATATGTAGGTATGCTTAGATCTTTATAACTACGCAAAGGATTTTGTTGCGTTTTTAATAGATAATGATTCTCGAAGAATGGTTTTAGTATAGTTTTTTTAATTATTAACGAAGCAGGCAAAGCCACGAGCGCCAATTTGTAATATTTATGAGAATTGTTGGTCTTTTTTGTTCCACTTAAAAAGATCGTCTGATCATAATTATGTAATCCTTTTACAATTTTAAATTTTTACAATTTATTATGTGCAGGAGGCAGTATGTGCAGTACACCAGTATCGGAAAGCGAGTCGCTCATGGAGACTCTGTTACTGGATATAAGGAACGGCCTAGGCAGACGGTCATTGAGAAAGCAGTCGAGAGATCCGTCGCCTTCACCAGGTATAATAATAAATAGTAAAAGTATGTCTTTAACTTACTTACGGGTGAAATAAGTTTTTAATTGTAATAAATGCATTTGTGATTGCATGATAAACTGTCCAAAATTACGCTTATCTAAATCTTTATAAAATTCACATAAACCCATGTTTCCTAGTCCACCGTTATTATCTGTTGTCTTTTGGGAACATTAATGAATGAATGAATGAAAAAAAAATATATTGTACACCATAATTATAGGAAACATTTTATAAACAATAAATTAATTAATGTACAGTAGACGGCCTTATCGCTGGCAGCGATCTCTACCAGGCAACCCAAGAAAGACGAGGAAAAATAAATTAACATGCATCCTTTGCATACAAACTAAGACATTAAAAAAACTACCATGAAACGTCATATTAAATTTTTCCTTTATTCCAGACAAAGGGACAAAACAAACATGGATTTAGACATTATTAATAGTAGGGGAGCCCAAGAGGGGATTTTGGGATTTACTCGAGCGCGTCAGATTACTATAAGGGACGGTACCTTAGCTATTCATTAGTACCTCTAGTCAATATGAGCAGTTATGGTTGGTGGGTGCGCTCAGGGGCCCCGCTGGAAAATTTGAATAATCCATAATTCCCTAAGGTTGAGCTCGAATCGTCAGATTAGCGAAATGGGGACTTCTTATATTGTAATTAACCCCCCCATATATTAATCTGACGCGCTCGAATAATATTACTTTAATTTTTTACCCTTTCTTCATAGCGATTAAATCGCCACTTAAATCGTCAGATTAACGTATACTTTTTTTCAGTGACGTCCTGGAGCATGCAAAATATCAATATCTAACGCGCTTGAGTATTTCCAAGCCAATTATTTTCTTTTTTAAATTAAAAAAAATCAAAAAACCCTTCCCCACCGCTAAAAGTGAAAACATTATAGGACCTTTTTTTCTCGCTATGGTCTAATCTACCAATTCTAATAGGTTCCCGTGACGCTCGAGTAAATCCACATTTAGCATCCTGGGCTCCCCTACTATAACATTTTCTCCTATTTCCCAGATGTGACCCCCACGGGTAGTTTGCGAAGACGCAGTAGAGCAAGTCCGGGGGAAGACGAGGAGGGTTTGCTCGAGTTCCTTCGCCACGCTTCGCCCGCGGCGGCTGATCTGCGCGAGCGAAGCGCTTGGGGTAGTTTGGGTTAGTCATTTTTGCTTTGATTATAAAGATTTATGTACACGGTGTATTCTAAGACATTTTATGTTTAAATGTTTTTTTGTTCGTATGCTGTGTTTTGTATTGAATTTTATTTCTTTAGTGTGTCCAATATCTGAAAATGTGTCATTATAACCATAATTTGTTTTATCACTGTGTATTCAATAATAACATTTAATCAATAAATCATCCGACCCAATAATCACTCCGTCTCGGTCACCATCGTAAGACGAAAGATGCGGGTTCGAATCCCGTTTCATCAAAGCATTTTTTTTTTGTTTTGAAATAATTCCTTAAAATCACTACATATTAGTAATAAATATATTCGACGACGCGGTTGGCGCAGTGGTAAAGTAACTGCCTACTGAGCCGACGGTCCCGGGTTCGATCCCCGGTCAGGGTAAATATTTGTGTGATGAACTCAATTATTTGTTCTTGGGTCTGGGTGTTATCTATATATGTATTTATAAATATTATATTTATCGTCGCCTAGTACCCACAACACAAGCCTTAATTGAGCTTACTGTGGGACTAGGTCGATTTGTGTAATAATGTCCTATAATATTTATTTATTTATTATTTATTTATATAATTTGACTACCCTCAGACCGTTCCTGGTCCCGTCGCGGTGCAGTTCGGGCAAAACTGGAGATCCCGGAACGAGAGCGCGCCCCCTCGCCCCGCGCACCGCCCTCACCCGCACCGCAGGATACTACTGATAAACCTAAGTATGGACTTTTTTATCCTATAGTAACAGAGTGATTTAGGCAGCAGCTTCTACCGCTTACTAAATAGTTACTAGGTTTTCTATGTCCATTTCGTGGCCGTTTTCAATAACGATTGCGAGCATTAATTATGAATGTGGTGGTCAGGAGTTATGCTATTCGCTGTGAATTCACACATTAAATGTGGAGCCGCCATGTTTTTTGTGTTGATAATTATTATATTATATATAAACTAGCTGTTGCCCGCAGCTTCGCTTGCGTGGAAAAGATAATTTTTCGTGGTATAAGTTTCAAAGTATCAGCTGACGGTTTTTCCACCAAGATACAGTCAGCTGACCTATATATTTATCCACAGTTACATATAAACTATCATCAGGTAAATTTTTGTTTGAGAGGAAATCACGGAAAATATTTTTTTTTTTCATGTTCGAGACACCAGCTGACGTATAATACACCATGTTGTAACCAGCTGATTATTTTTTTTCGTTGAGATATTGGGTTAGCTACAATTTGACAAATTTTTAGCTGAGAGGAAATGAATGAATTTATTTTTTTTCCTACGTGCGTGGGAGGCTACAACCGCTTACCCCCCCAACCGAGCGCCAGCTGACGTTCACGAGGCTTCATAATACTATACTTTGATGCATTTTACTAATTACCGCTTGAGAGGAATTTGGTCATAAAATCTGTTCCTGGCTCCCGGACCAAAGTTTTTTTTATTAATACATAATTTAACCGTCTAATTAATATTTCTTCAAACATTAGGTTTAAAAAGACTTTACAGAATGAAAACTTAACATAATTAGTAGGTAGTATTTTCTATGGTCATCATTAGGATTCAAATGATTGTTTAATACTTGCAGGGAATGGCGGCAAAAGATCGAGTCGTGGTTACGCGCCAACAGCCAGGAAGAGAAACGCGACGCCGAGCTGCGCACGCGCCGCCTCGCGCATCGACGCTCCTTGGAAAACGACTCCGGTATTATATTGCTCTCTTTTATGTGTTACTTTTTTAATCGTGTGAAATTACACACCAGTTTTAATTTTCATACGTACTTGTGTTATCGTTTAACATTTATATATAACATGTTATACTTTTAATATTTGTTATGTGTCTTTGTTGAATAATTTTTGGCTATATTATATTCCAAAGGAAAAAACATTTCTGTATAATAAACAAATAGACTCACGACTCAAAATTGTCCGAAGCAAAGCTCTGCCTTCGCGTCCACTTGGCTGAGTTTTCTAATGACCAGACAATAGATTTTTAACATAACTGCCACGAAATGAGTTTTTAATAGTGTTAATTTCAATGAAATTTTTTTTCAACGAGAATTACTCTATCTAACCGCATCAAAATCCTTTGCGTAGTTTTAAAGATCTAAGCATTTTATAAGGTGAAAGCTGACTTTTATACAATGTAGTGATTAATAATTAACTATGCTTATTATTTATAGAAATATTAAGTGCTAAAATAAATTTCTTATTTGTAGTTATAACTAACTAGATTTCCGCCCGCGGCTTCGCCCGCGTTTTCAAAGGAAAACCCGCATAGTTCCCGTTCCCGTGGGATTTCCGGGATAAAACCTATCCTATGTGTTATTCTGATATATTATAAGCTATATTGTGGTAAAGTTTCATTCAAATCCATTCAGTAGTTTTCACGTGAAAGAGTAACAAACATATCCATATATCCATACATCCATACTTACAAACTTTCGCCTTTATAATAGTATTAGGATTAGGATATACGTATTAAGAAAGATGTTGTACACATTGCAGAGAGCGAGCGCAACGTGGCGCTGGACACATTACCGGAGAGCCGCGCGGAGTGGCGCCCCAACGTGCTCCGGGACACTGACGTCGTGCGGGCCATTGAGGCTGTGGAAGGTAACACTAGTCGTGTGAAGTCCCGTGTCCCCTGGTGGGGTAAGGGGCAGATGCATTATACATCTGTTTCACTGATCGATTTTATTTACGGACAAGTAGGTGATCAGCCTTCTGTGCCCTGCCAGACCGAGACATTTTTTTTTCTTCGTCTCCACCGGGAATCGAACCCAGGACCCCTCGGTTCTACGCTCACGCGTCAACCACTGTACCAAGGAGGCGGCGGAATACTAATAGGATGTACTTTAAACAATATGTCATAATGTGTCTAACAAGTAGAGCAGCTATACCCACTCCTAGCTCGGTGATTTCGTAAGTCTATTATAAATGAAAATAATAATAATATAGCGTTTGTTTGTTCAAGTGACACTGCTAGAAACGTAAATCCTATGTGCATATTCATTGTACACTTTTCAACGCATATGAGAATAATAATAATTATAAATGACCAAATGAATGTTATTTTCAGACGTGCAACCTCCAGCGAAAGACAGAGTACCGTGGAGGAAGACAGAAGAAAACGAAGAAATGAGACGACTCCGAAGGCAACGATCGCGGCCGCAAATAGAATCTCCCCAACCGCTTGTCTCTATCTCCGAAGAAGAGAAACGAAAGTTACCAGACATCACTGTCACCGGCGCGAAACTCGACAAAAACGATAGAATTGAAATCGACTCGGACAATATAGAAACGCCGCCCGTCCAAAGAAAGTTATTCAACCCACCGCAAGAGAAAGAACCCTGCAGACGCCTGCAGACACCTAAAATAATCGAGAAAAACACAGAAATGAAAGATCTGTGTCAAGAAATATTAGGTGATGGACAATTTGACAGATTCTCGGCTGCGAGAAGAACGAGGCGGTATAAACGGAGCACAGAAGCGAGTTCACCTGAGGAAGAGAAGAAGGAAGTTGTTGGTGAACTAGTCGCGGAGACGCAAGTTATACGTCCTTCAAAACTAGAAGTGCAAACCTCATATGCAATTGAAACTCCCAAAGAAGTCGCGAAACCAGTCGAACAAGTTGTTAAAGATGAAAAGGAAAGCCGGCTGAAACGGTGGCAAGACAGATTAAAAAACCAAAGCACAGACAAAACGCCGGTTAAAGAGAAGCTACCGTACTCCAGAATGAGGCGGCAGACTTCAATCAACCAAGAGGACGTGCAAAAAGCGATACGGGAATTAAAATCACCAACAGAAAGTCCCACCGGTGTTTGGTCACGGAATGCGTACAGGCGATCCATGAACGCTAAAGTCGAAACGAAAAAAGAAGAAAGAACAACATCTCCACGGATACCTAAAGTGAAAAGCGAGCACGAACTGAACGACGAAGGTTTTGAAGAAACGCAGAGTTTAAATTCAGAGAGCGCATCACAGGGCGCGTCCTCCGGCTGCAATATTGAATGCGAATCGCCGATCCCCAAGAAATCGCCGGACATTCCAAAGAAAATCACAGCCAAAGATGTCAAAATTCCACCCCGGACGCCGCTGAACCGGTCGTTTTCGAACCGAGCCAGTTCCCTGCGCGTCGAGAGGTCTACATCGAGAGCATCATTACGGAGCTCCAGGAGTTCACTGAACAGTTCTGCTTCAGTAGCGACTGTGAAGAGAGCACCCGTAGCTCCTAAACCAGTACCGAAACCGATCCCAAAGCCGCTATCGCGAATGCCAGCATCCAGGTCTTCTTCTAGTGGCAGTTCGATCGCATCCAGGCCCCCAGTAAAAACTCCCAATAGAACATCGAATTTCATGAGACCAACCCAGGCATCTAAAATCAGGGGCTCCACCCCCCAACCGAACGTTAAAAACGTAAAATAACACGTTCGAATGACAAAGACTTATGGTGTTACACAAATATTTTTTCAAGTTCGTCGCGGCGAACAGATAAAAAATATGTTGAGTTGGACATCGACCCGCCATTTTGGCATTATTAGTATTAATTGATTAACCATTATTATTGGAGGCTTCAGATATATGGTGCTTCGAATCTCAACGATCATCTGAAGGTTTCAATGACTGATATATTAGTTTAAGTTTAACTAAGATCTGTTTTTAATCGATCCCGTACGGTTTTATGTTTTGTATTATTAAATTAAATCATGAGGAAACATGTATCGATGTTTATTTTGGAGTCTTTTCATATATTTTATAGACGATAATACTGTATACTTTTACGATAAAGACAATGTATTTTATTTTACTGACTCCTAAATTTTGTGTCATACTTTCTTCCATGTGTAATCCAAAAAATATTTAATATGAATTATTGTGCCACGGTTATAGTACGGGTATAGCATAGAAAAACCAGTGAATTTATTTTGGACAAATCATTCCCAAAATATAATTTTGGAGGGGGAAAAGAAAAATACGTTTTATTGAGAGCAATATTGGTATTTTTATTTCTTAGTTTAAAAATACAATTTTCCAGTAATAATATTTTATTATAAAACAAAATCTAATCAGCATTTCCGCTTAAGAAAGTCGATTAAATAATTTATTGACAAAAATAAATAAAAATAAAACGTATTTTTTACAATAATCGATTACCATTTAAATTGAAATTAAATGTGCCTACAGCATATTATGCTTCTACACCTCCGTCCACGGAATTTCAAAATTTCCTAGAAATATTCACGTTTTTATATTTCCCATATACGCACAGACACACACGATCTGATAACTATAGGTATATCTTAAAATACGTCACAAAAATCGAATCTGTGTGATACATATACATGCAATAATTTTGATAAATGCAAGAATTACAGTTGTGCATCTCACTCTAACTTGTATAAAATATAGGCATGAAAAGAGATAGCATGACTTTGAAATGGTAAATAAATGTTATCACACAGATTACAAAGGTTCTAATAAAATAAATGTAAGATTAACACAAATTTATTGTATGTGTTTTAACTTGATACAATAAAGTTTATATACGACTATTTTTGTTTTATTTCAACCATACTACAATCTCAATCATTTAGTAGGTAATAAAGTTTCATCCCTTTAATCCATAATCGGAAATATACATTAGAATAATAAATCGTATAATAATCACAACAAATGCCTTCGAAATTCATTCATAATACAGTAGAACCTCGATAACTTAAACCTCGGTAACATAAAAACCTCTGTAACTTCAAAAAATAATATGTTCCCTTCCCATCAGAGCCCAAAACCTCTTTAACTTAAAATACGCAACCTCTATAACTTAAATAAATAATCTCTGTATTGGCCCTCAGTAACTTAAAGAAATGTTTCCACAACCTCTATAACATAAAATTGTTTGTCAATGAGTCATTTTGAAAGAGTGTCAAAACAAAAGGTTTCGGTATTTATTGCTTGCACGTGTTTACTATGTATTGTTAACGTAAACAATACATTACCTATTGTTTGCTTTATCGAAATTCTTCAAAGCTTTGCGGCGGTTAGCTTTATGACAACGACTTACTTGCACCATAAGAGCTAGCGCGCACGAGCAACTTTGTCTCCGCAACTATTTTGTCTCTCCCATCAATTTGTATGGGGAGTTGCGTCGCTACGTGCGCGCACTTTCATACTAGCCCATGGGTGGAGAGACAAAATAGTTGCGGAGACAAAATAGTTGCGGAGACAAAGTTGCTCGTGCGCGCTAGCTCTTAGTTTTTGATCGTTGTCCTGGAAACATCGCTTTACTTACTGTGTGATAAAACTGGCTTAAAATGAGTCCAAAAAGAAAACTAACAACCCTCACCTACGCTGATAAATTAAAAGCTATAGAAGCAGTGAAAAATGGATAGACCCTTGATAACTTAAAACCTCTATAACTTAAAATATTTTGTGTTTCCCTTGGACTTTAACTTATCGAGGTTCTACTGTATAAGCAAATAACTTTACCTGTGAAGAGTTTATAATCAATATGAAAACTATTTTTTTCCGTTAAATTTAAACACAATCAAACTTTAAATCGGATAAAAATAGTCACATAGACTTATAGCTACGATTAATAAATTCGCATATAATTCCAATTAACATCTATTTTCATAACAATCCTTCATCAACTAGCTCTATAACAAGGTCGGCCATTTTCTTTCTGCACGCCGCGTTAGAAGTCCACACTGGCTTGACACATTCGTGAGATGGAGTTACTTCACTCTCCTAGAAAAAAAAATATGATAGGAACTAGGTCGATAAAGGCAAATATTATCTATAATTTTGATGAAAAATAGAATTATAGTTAAGTATATAAAATTTATTTACTTAAATAAGTATTTGATTTTACAGATTGTACCTATTTACACAAATGCTATTTATTACAAAATTGGATAATCGATTCATATATTATGTACAGTTATGTACCTACTTCACTTAAAACACAAAAAAATAATGTTGCCTTAAAATTTTAAAATTACCTTGGCTTGATATAAGTTGGGTGCCTCATCACTATCGCAAGTCATTATGGGATACATATCCAACGCAATCCCGAGTCCAAAGCGACTGCTCTCTCGGAACTCTTCTTGGATCCTATAATATTAATAAATAACACAGTTCAAATAATAGAAAATACCAAATAAATACATAGCATAAAATAATAAAGTGAGAGACAAACCCACTTGCAAAAGCAAAAATTTCAATTGCTTGTTTTTTCTGGTACATAAGCTGCTGCCAAGTGCAAACTGCCAAGTATCATCAAATCAAAATCCGTTCAGTGATGCTTGCAAGAATGCCTAACAAACGTACCCTATCCATGCCTTTGACAAACTTTCGCGTTTATAATAGTGTGATGATGTGTTTCTGACTTTCTGTGCAATGTACACATTCTCAGTTCACACACATACAACTTACACACACATTTGTAAGATACCCACCTTTTAACATACCTAATTAAATAGGTACCTAAAAAAATACTCACATAGACGCAAGCGTATCTCTATCCAGTGCATGTTCCCCGCTCATCTCCGTCACTCGCGCATGAAGCTCCTCCGTGTAGTACTCCAGCAGTGACGTCATGTGCTCTGCCCGCTGCTGACGGTCCAGGCACAGATACAGGAGGAAGGCCAGGTCCAGCGCGGGGGACGAGTAGCGGGCCAGCTGGAAGTCTACTATGTACATCTGTGAAATTGTAAAGAATGTAATTGAACGATTGACATTAAAGAAAAAAAGCATATTGTGTGACGAGCCCACGTGTCAGATGTGAAACTTCTTTGGCAAGATTCAAACGCATTACTCCTCGACGTGACGGTATTGCCATGACCTGGAAATTTTACTATCAACGCGCCTAAAGAAGTTTGATTGAACTTAGTCTTTCTTACAAATTGATTAATGATTTATTAAAAAAACACGAACCTTATAAAACTTTTATCCGTACCCAAACTTACTTCAGCAATATCGCCATTTACATATCGAAATAAAAAATTATTAGTCCAGCAGTCGCCATGGCAGATGACAGCCAGCGGTTCCCGTGGCGCCACCATGTCCACCATGGTTTGGAAGAAGGAGTCTTCGCTGCAGAAGCTCTTGAACCTGGCCAGGTACTTCTCTCTGTCAGGGCAGTCCTGCAGCTCTTGTTCTACCATGGCTATGGCGTTCTGAATGGCTTCGGTATAGTAGCTTCTGTAGTATTCTTCGTTTTCGGATAGGAAGAATACTGTAAGTAATCGACGGGTTGTTGATCAAAATTAAGCGGGTTATGAATGAATATTGCGAATAGTTAAAAGGTGCGTGTCGCCGAGAGATTGAAAAACCGTTTGTTTTTAATCTGACTCGCGAATTTGCAAACTTCCGAAAAATTGTAATCCGTAACATAAGCGCACACGCTATTTTTCCATGGAAATTATAATTAATATTTATTCTAGTAATTAATATTTATACTTAGTATCGTTAAAAACTAGTGAATACTCCATAAAAACAACAACTAATCAATGCTTCGTTATTTAAACTGTCATGTTTTATCACCAGGTAATTAAATCAATCTCACCTTCAGAAATTCCATCCTGTATGTTCAACAGCTCATAAAATCCTTCTGGATTGTAGCACTTCATCGCTAGAGACAAAGCATGGAAATGGGATAAATGCTTCAGAACAAAATAGCATTGCTCCACCGTCAGACCCTGTCTCCTGTCCGGCATCACAAAACCTAGTTCCTTTAGGTCTTTTAGGATTACTAGATCGTTCTGTGCTAAAAAACATTTAGGTATAGCTTTGAACGGATGCGCTAGATTCCATTGATCTTGAAAGGCAGAAAGGGCAGGCCATATTTTGTTGTAAAATGCCACTTCGTTGCAGAAAAGCTCGTCGCTTTTAAACGCTTCTCGACGTAAAATACTTTCTGGCAGGCATTTGTAGATGATGGAGCCGGTCCACGGTTGTTTTTCTTCAGTGTCTGGGTGTTTGTGGCCCTTTAGAGTGATCCGGTATACCATTGAAGTATAGTTGTCACCGCGTTTTGATCCGGGGGCTCCCTGGGAAGATAAATTAGGGATATATATCAAAAATTATTTTTAAGGCCGGTTGCTTCCTGATGTACGTGCAGCTTAGATTATCTGTGAGTTACGATAACTTGTGAATGAAAATCAGCGTATCAAGTAAGTAGACATTATTAGCTAAGCGTGTAAAAAAAATAATGAAATGATTGAATTGATCAGTTTACTAACAAGTTTCGTATTACTAGAATTATTAACCGATTAATTATGGGGGGACGGCGCGTACGCAGTCCCCACTATCAAAAATTACGCGTCCGAGTTATCCACATTAGGGATAATCGCAGAGGTCAACCCCGCCGCAGTGCAATGGCAGGGCCTCGCTCTGGGGGAACCGCCTTCCTGATCACGGTGTCCCCTACGCCAGGTAAGTATGCTTTAGCCAGCGCTCCAGGGGGTTGTCATTCTTTGGGAAAAAATTTCTATAGCGCGAACTACTCACCCTATTTACACTCATAGCGTCATCTATTTTTTTGCAAAAGAACTAAAATGGGTTAGACCTTTTTATTTTATGTATTTAAATTTAATTCATGGATCGCACTTTAATAATCTTTTCTAGTTTGTTTCAATAATAATTAAACAATTAATTTTATTGTCAGTTTATTATAAGTTAATTTTGATAGGTTCTTATTTTGTATTTTCCATTATTATGGCTCAGTCGTAAACGATCAAAAAAATATGTATTTTTTAAATAATATAAAATAGTAAATGAGAAATTTGTTATGTACATATATTTATGTTCACAATTTCAAGTTTTTTTTATTCAAAATGCGAAATGAAAAAAAATCACAATAAATTTTGCATAAAAATCATTTCTAAGAAAATTCATTATAATTACACTGATTATGATACAACAATGATGTAGATGATATTAAATTTAATAAAAAGTCAAAATAAATATTATCTACACATGAACGGAAAACTATAAAGTTATAATATGTATATACAGTATGAATTATAATTTATTGACTAATTTTACTTACTTCATATTCTTCAATAGAGACATCAGGGTACTCTGCTTTCAGTAAATCCTGTAGGAATGGTAGTGTGATGGTTGACATATCGGCAGTTTCTAGGACATCGACTACTGCCTAGGGAATCGGCTCTGATTGTAATGATTTTTACTGATATAATCATTGTTCGGCAGTGATAGGGGAGTAGGGAGTCTATGCTTTATAATGTAGGGATATTTTGTGGGAATTTTATTTAATTATTCTTTTACTGGTAAGATATATTTTTGTGTAGTTTTTGGATGTAAAATTTTACATCCAAACATTGTTGCATTTATTTTAATTTGAATCTTAAGTATCATAGTTTTAAAGTACCCAATTCATTTATTACATAGACCTACGCGCTCCAAGTTTTTAGCCCAGGATTGATGTTACCTGGCAAAGAGGGCACTGGGCAGAGAAACTTATAAACAGCTTTGTCGGCGCGGTATCTTAGACAATTATATTTATTTAAGTAAATTCTCTTCCGTATTATTAACACAAACGAGACAGTGCAGAGTGTAGACCATTTTTTCAAATTTTGTTTCCTTTGTCATAAATTTCACAATTCTTTATTAAGTTCCAGTTGATTGACGAAAGGATCGATAGATGTCGTTGTATACAATACACATCGCGTGCAAAAATTAAATCTTTTGTAAAAAATAGATGTCGCTATGAGTGTAAATAGGGTGTGTAGTTCGCGCTATAGAAATTTTTTCCCAAAGAATGACGACCCCGTGGAGCGCTGCCGAAAGCATACTTACCTGGCGTAGGGGACACCGTGATCAGGAAGGCGGTTCCCCCAGAGCGAGGCCCCGCCATTGCACTGCGGCGGGGTTGACCTCTGCGATTATCCCTAATGTGGATAACTCGGACGCGTAATTTTTGGTAGTGGGGACTGCGTTCGCGCCGTCCCCCATATAACTGAATTATATTATATTAATATTAATAAGACTTGTCGTAAAGTAGTAATGTACAGTAAATTGCCTCATGATTGATACAGTGATTAATTATTACGATTAAAAACTACGTTAATACTTATCCTAATGTAAAATTACCTACTAAAATAAATGCATTCTTCTTCTTCTCTTAAATAATGGCTCCACCCAATAAAAAGGGACTTCGCCAATGTCCAGTATAATATATGGGAGAGGCAGGACTCAAATTTCAGTCAGTTAGACTTGTGCGGTTGTGACATTTAACATTTGGTACTGAGTGGGAAAATGCAGAAATTTTGATCAACTTGGAGCGGCTATAAATGCATATAAATGCATTTTCCTGAAATTGAATCAACATCATAATTCATAGTAAGCATGTTAAATATTGTATCACACTTACAATAAAATATGTATATTGGCATATAAGAAAAAATAAATAAATACGTGAACAAGTAACTTTAGTGATCATTATTCAAGTTACATAATTTTTTCAACAATGAAAATATTTTTGTTTTAAAGACCCAATGTCCATGTGAATTAACCGAATCATGGCTACTCTAAACATGGGGCTATATTATTGAATTGCAACAGGCAGTGGGGTCCGTATATTGGATAATGAGTCGGGCCGCGGGCGTATAGTTGTGATGCATGGGTAAATATATGCGCTTAAGGACGCTGTCACAAATCTGCGCTACTCAAATTTAGGTATTTAACGTCGCAACGTGGTTCGCGGGACATCACGCTCACGTAAACATAGCGCATTCCATTTTATAGACCATCTTCATACTTGATATATTTTTTTTTTATATTTTTATTGAAATTGATTCCAGAAGATTACTGGGAACTTTAAAAATTCATTTTGTTACTTTTATTAGTAGGTACGATCCTTATAAGTATTTTAGTGTATTCAACCAACTTAAAAAAGTGTGACTATTTTACAACAATTTGAATATGAATTGTATTATTGTATACAATATCGAAGCTTTTTAAGAAATGTATAAAATACTTTTTTAAGAATTATTATCATACATAATATTACGTTACCGGCAATATATTAAACCCGGCATTGTATGCAATTCTTAGTACATGTATGTTATTCCGAGAAACAGTCGGAATGAAATAAATTAAATTCGTCACATTACCTATATCTTTAAATCTGAACTTTTCCTAAGTAGCAAACACATTTGCAAATGTGGGTGGTTTTTGGGGTAGCTATTAACCAATATGAGGTCAAAACTAAAATCCAAGATGGCGCCGACGAAAATTTGAAATCTTTTTGCCATGGGTGTCATTTTCAAGGAGTTGGAGTAGCTATTAATGAATATGAGGTCAAATCTAAAATCCAAAATGGCGCCGACGAAAATTTGACATCATTTCGTCATGGGTGTCATTTTCATGGTTTTTGGGGTAGCTATTAACCAATATGAGGTCAAAACTAAAATCCAAAATGGCGCGGACGAAAATTTTACATATTTTCGTCATGGGTGTCATTTTTATGGTTATTGGGGTATCTAATAACCAATATGAGGTCAAAACTAAAATCCAAGATGGCGCCGACGAAAATTTTACATATTTTCGACACGGGTGTCATTTTCATGGTTTTTGGGGTAGCTATTAACCAATATGAGGTCAAAACTAAAATTCAAGATGGCGCCGACGAAAAATTTGACATATTTTCGTCATGGGTGTCATTTTCATGGTTTTTGGGGTAGCTATTAACGAATATGAGGTCAAAACTATAATCCAAGATGGCGCTGACGAAAATTTTACATCTTTTCGGCATGGGCGTCATTTTCAAGGTTTTTGAGACAGCTATGTAGGTATTACCAAATCCCCAATGTAACCGTCGATAATTAGGTATATTTTTCTTACTCCTTTAAAGTAAACTTAAATAAAATAACAAAAACGTTAACAACTACAGTTTTGTAGAAAGTCTTAAAAAAAACAATTTTAAAGAACATTGAAATGCATATTTAGAATTTAGAAATGTAATATAAAACGCAACTCTGTGGCAATCATCATCTGCGTTTATATTCTGACAGATATTATTAACTTTAAATATATTCGCTAAACTTTATTTAAATAAAGTTTATCTAAAACATTTAAACGAAGAGAATAAAATAAAAAAGAACGTGTGTGCCGAGAAAACGTGTCAGGAGTGAATTTTCTTTGGCGAGATTCATAGATACCAATACCAAAATCGCCGCCTTGCTCCATAACGCGACAGTATTACCATGACGCGATCTTGAAATTCGACGACCATCTTGGATTTTAGTTTTGACCTCATATTCGTTAATAGCTACCCCAAAAACCATGAAAATGACACCCATCACGAAAAAAGTCTAATTTTCGTCAGCGCCATCTTGGATTTTAGTTTTGACCTCATATTGGTTAATAGCTACCCCAAAAACCATGAAAATGACACCCATGACGAAAAGATGTAAAATTTTCGTCGGCGCCATCTTGGATTTCAGTTTTGACCTCATATTGGTTAATAGCCACTCCAAAAACCATGAAAATGACACCCATGACGAAAAGATGTCAAATTTTTCGTCGGCGCCATCTTGGATTATAGTTTAGACCTCATATTGGTTAATAGCTACCCCAAAAACCATGAAAATGACACCCATGACGAAAAGATGTAAAATTTTCGTCGGCGCCATCTTGGATTTCAGTTTTGACCTCATATTCGTTAATAACTACCCCAAAAACCATGAAAATGACACCCATGACGAAAAGATGTCAAATTTTCGACGGTGCCATCTTGGATTATAGTTTCAACCTCATATTCGTTAATAGCTAACCCAAAAGCCATGAAAATGACACCCATGACGAAAAGATGTAAAATTTTCGTCGGCGCCATCTTGGATTTTAGTTTTGACCTCATATTGGTTAATACCTACCCCAAAAACCATGAAAATGACACCCATGACGAAAAGATGTAAAATTTTCGTCGGCGCCATCTTGGATTATAGTTTTGACCTCATATTCGTTAATAGCTACCCCAAAAACCATGAAAATGACACCCATCACGAAAAAAAGTCAAATTTTCGTCGGCGCCATCTTGGATTTTAGTTTTGACCTCATATTCGTTAATAGCTACCCCAAAAACCATGAAAATGACACCCATCACGAAAAAAAGTCAAATTTTCGTCGGCGCCATCTTATACATATCAACCAACATCATAATAGTCTTCCTACTAGTCTACTTCAAAACTTTGCCGCTATTCCTATTCAACAACCCATAAAAAAGAGAATCTCAGGCAAGGTAATTTTTAAAACATAATTTTAAATTACAAATAATTGGAATATGAAACTTATACAGTTTACTCTTATAAAGTATCAAATATTTCAAATCACGAAAAAGACTATAAACTACTAATAATCTTTTTTTATTTCGTTTTTATTTTTGGCACGAGGAGCGATACACCCGTCCTTCCAAGAGCGCTTCTGAGCGCGGTCTGACGAACCGCGAGAACAAAATGTATGAAGAAATCGACAAGTATTTTTAATTTAGCTCATAATTGAAATAAAATTTTGATTTAGATTCATAAAAATTACACCATATATAAAGGACTATATATCCCTCAATAAGATATAGTTAAGAAAATAGATTAGGCTCTTAATTTTCCTAAAATGGTACCGCTTTAGACCCCATTTTTTTGCATTTTATGCGTTTATTGTGATGGAAAAAACGTATTTCAGCGACAATTTTGTATGACGTCGTACAATTTTTATAAGATGAACGTAGAGCTGAATATATTATCTTTAAATTAAGATATTACTATGTTCTCACGTGTAATTGCTTTAAGTTAAAATGGTACCGTAAAACAGCGTGTTTTTGTAAAAATACGTAATAGCGTCCTTAAGTATGTAACACTGTATAAGAACTACAAAAATGCATAACGTATTTTAACATTTTTTATCATGTTTGTTCTAAGATGTTTGTTAGTTTTTTAATAAAGATTCGTAGTAATTTTGAATACAAATTCAGTATAAATTCGAATTCGACGCTAATAAAATTGTTAATTTAGTACCTAGAGACTAGAGTGTATTTAAAAGTAATTCTTCGTCTAGATTGTTATTTATTAGTTTCAAACCTTTTTAATAAATAGCACATCTAAATAATATGTAGTAATTAAAATTTTATGTATTCTTGATAAATTTTTAATTATGTGATGCATTTTATGTTTTTATACTTATATATTTTTTTTTCAATGGATGATAAATTTGATTATGTATTTTTAGACTTTTAAAACTGAAAAAAATTAAGACCTTTTTTTATAATTGTTGTATACGCCTGCTTTATGGCCAATTCAGTTTATGAAATAATTATTAATGTACTTCTGTAAATTGTATTAATTGAGTCATTATTGGTGTGTCTAATAAATAAATAAATAAATAAATAAATAATATCAAATCTTTATTATTTTTTAGTTTTTTCGTTTTTGAAGTCGGTTTTTTTAACGTTGTTATTTTTATTTAAAACTTTTTAGTGTATTTTTCAACACGAATCAAACGAGCCCAAACTCGATAAAGTTGACTCAATTAATTACTGAGTTCCTTGGCCATCTTCCGATTCCATCATCAAATCAGTTATGTCAACCAAACCAAATTAACTGTGTCATTATAATTTTTCATCGCTATCCAATTTAACTACATACTTATACAAAATTTCAGCTCAATCGGTAACGGGGAAGTGAATCAAAGTTACTTGCTAGATTTTCATTTAAGTCATCGAGATCAGACAAAAGACTGATAAAATAAAAACTACTAGGCCTACCTGAATCAAATTTTTATGGGACCAATAATTCGAAACCATTCCGCATCAAACAAAAAAGAATCACGTAAATCGGTTCAGAAACCTCGGCGTATACGGTGAACATACATAAAAAAAATATACCAGCCGAATTGATAACCTCCTCCTTTTTTTGAAGTCGGTTAAAAACAATTAAATATTATCTAGAAATTAAATCCGATCTGATTTTAAAATGCTTAGTACTTACCTAATATTTACGTATAAAAATTTATTTCTTTTTAAATATTATTTTTTAATATGAAATTGTTTTAATTAGTATCTTAATACTTAAATAAGAGTATGTTAGGGGGAAAATGTATTCACAACACTTATCGCGATTGAAGTCTTATTAACTGAAACTCAAACTCAAATACATCTTAAATGAAAAAAAAAATATGTACAAGATAAAACAATTTATATTAAACTAGCGGTCCGCCCCGGCTTCGCCCGTGGTACATTTTTCGCAATAAAAGGTAGCCTATGTTCTTTCTCAGGGTCTAAAGATTGTCTGTGCCAAATTTCATCAAAATCGGTTTAGAGGTTTAAGCGGGAAAGCGTAACAGACAGACAGACAGAGTTAGTTTCGCATTTATAATATTAAGTAGGGGATTAATTATTATTATTGGCTGAAATGTAGATAGGTTTACGAACGAAAATTTGGCGGTTGACATTTGACATTTTAATTTTGATTGGACTCTTGGCGGGAATTTGAAAAAGCGCGGTTCATAGTTTTGAAATTTAAATTAAATTAAATACAGTTTCTTCATAAATAAGTGTAAATAAGTTAAAAATTAGAAAATTAATATAGCGTATTCATAAAAAATGGATGGATATGAGGAGGGCGGCGATAACCCGCCCAAATCTAAGAAGAGACCACGACATCCAGAAGATCGAGATGTTTCGGGTACTGGCGGCGGTGATGAGAGTGACTCCTCTTTTCTACCTTTCCGTAAACCAAATTATAAAAGACTCTATCCGGACAGTAACATAAACATGCAATTCAAAGTATTCGTGGAAAGTAAAAACAAAGAAGAAAGAATAGGAAATAAAAGTCCAGTCTATTTAAATCATATATTTAGTAATATTAAAGGTGTGATGGCACTGAGGCGTATTAGTGCGAATAAAATAGTTGTGATCTTCAACCAGCACAATACAGCTAATAATTTTCTCAACCACGGCAACTTCCTGGAAAAATACAACATAAAAGCATACATTCCAGCAGCACAAATAGAAAAGACTGGTATAATCAGATTCGTACCAACTAATCTATCAAATAAAGAATTGTTTACAAAGTTAACCTCAGTATATGAAATAATTGCAGTTAGGCGATTTATGAAAAAAGTAGGACATGAGTTAGTAGGAACACAAACTGTCAGTATCACATTTCTGACAAATTCCTTACCGGAGAACGTACAATATGATTTATTCTCATATAGAGTTTTTGATTATATTCCTCCTCTTCAACAATGTTACAAATGTTTTAAATTTAATCATTCTGCTAATATATGTAATGGCAAACAGCGGTGTTCAATCTGTTCAGGTGATCACTCATATAAAGAATGCAATAGACCAGATGAGATTTGCTGTGTGAATTGCAGTGGACCTCATTTAGCTATTTCTAAAGTATGTCCCATTAAAATGAATAAAATATTAGAGAAGAAAAATAAAATTACCTATGCTAGTGTTGCTAAGACAAAAGAAAGTACTGACTTCCCTTCTCTGCCATCACGTGGCATCCCTGTAAATAAAAATGTAAATATTGTACAAAAACCTGTAAATAAGTCTGTAAATATTAAACCTGTATTAAAGAATGTAAATATTCACGATATAAAATCACAAATCATTGGAAACAGTGATGTACTTATGGCCCTAGTACACACACTGGTCCAAATAGGCAATAAAAGTGATAACGAACCAATTACTTCTTCATTAATTAAAGATGTCCTCATTAAAAATTTGTCAACATAATGGATACACAAACTCATAGAACTCCCTCTTTACGTATTGCGCAATTCAATGTCCAAGGTGCAAATCACAAAAAACCTCTTCTTACAAAATTTTTAAAGGAAAAAGATATTGATATATGTTTATTAAATGAGACATGGTTGAAAGATCATCAATCATTTCATATTCCTAATTACAATTTTTACAACAGAAATTCTAAAAATGCTCGTAATGGTGTGGGAATATTAGTTAAGGAACATGTGAAATACAACGTTTTAAATACCTCTTTTTATGAAGATATACAAAATATAGCAATAAGTTTATATACAGAAAATACTACACTATCTATTCTTTGTGTGTATTGCCCTCCCTCAAGCGGACATATAAGAATGAATAGATTGCGCAATATTATAAGAGATTTACCAAAACCTCTTTTTGTGAGTGGTGATTTCAATGCACATCATATTGCTTTTGGATGTCTATCTACTAAAGCTCGTGGTCAAAACTTGTATGATATAATTGATGAATATGATTTATGTATTTTGAATAATGGTAGCTTCACTACTGTAAATTATCCTACACGCAATCCTTCAGCAATAGATGTCAGTTTTATTAGCCCCGAATTGACCCCACTTTGTGAGTGGTCTGTGTATGATGATCCTATGGGTAGTTATCATTACCCAACCATCACAGACATTACTATGTGCATTGAAAGATACACAATCAATAAACATGTTGACAAATTTTTATATAACAAAACTGATTGGACTCATTATGCAGAAACCTCATATTCAGTCTTCCAAGACATGATAGTCAGTGCAGAGAACCCGATGAAATCTTATGAGGAGTTCTGTAATCGGCTTGATAAACTCAAAGAAATTGTGATTCCTAGATTCACCAGGACCAACTTCAGGAGTAGACCACCAGCTCCCTGGTGGAACAGCATCTGTGAACAATCTGTTATTAAATCTTATGAAGCATTGAAATTGTACAGAAATGATCCAACCATTAATAATTACATTAACTATAAAAAATTAGATGCTTTAAAAAAAAGGACTATCAAGGAGCAAAAAAGAATTAGCTGGAATAGTTTCTGTAACAGTTTCAATAGAACTACTCCCATCAGTCAAATCTGGAATCTGATTAAAAGATTTAAGAATATCAGAATTAGTAATAAGTCATATAAAGATGAATTTGTGCAACCACTACTGGATAGACTATCAGATAGCACCAATTTGACTGACCGGGTTCAATTAGACAATTATTTTAATATTAATAATGAAAATCCGCAATCACGGTTTTTATTGGATCCTTTTTCATGGTCTGAATTCCTAATGAGTTTACAATCTAGGAGAAATACTAGTCCTGGTTTAGACGGTTTTCCATATTTATTGATTAAACATCTTCCTGAATCAATACAAAATTTATTTTTGAATGTTCTTAATAATCTTTGGCATAAAAAGTTAATACCAAGTTCATGGAAAACTCAATGTGTTCTACCTATACTAAAAAAAGATAAACCACCTGAACAGGCTAGTTCCTATCGTCCAATTTCACTGTCTTCATGTCTTGGAAAGATATTTGAAAACATGGTGAAAACTCGCCTTGATTGGTATGCAGAATCGAACAGTGTTATCCCTTATGTTCAATATGGATTCCGCAGAGGACGAAGTTGTGCTGACAGTTTCGTTTCTCTTATAAGTGATCTGAAAAGTGCAAAAGACAAGAGATTACACACAGTTTGTGTATTTCTAGATGTGCAAGGTGCATTTGATAATGTAGATCCTGGCATACTGGTGAAGGTTTTAAGCAATGCAGGTGTACCTGGACAATTGTGTAAATGGATTTATGATTTTCTTAATAATAGAATATTATATGTTAAGCATAACAATATCTTACATGGACCCAAAACTGTCTCAAAGGGTACTATGCAGGGTGCAACTTTATCACCCTTATTATATAATTTATATACTTGTGAGATATGTAAATATGTAAATACTAAAAATGTAAATATACTTCAGTTTGCAGATGATTTAGCATTGTACAGTTCAGATGTGAATTTAACCGTAGCCATTAGTAATGTTAACATTGCTCTAAGGCAGTTGAGTAACTACTATCACCACAAATTAAATTTAAAAATAAATGTTGCTAAAAGTAGTGTAATGATATTTGGTAAGGATTCACCACTAATCAATGTTGTTTTTAATGGTGAAATTATTCCAAGAGTAATGTCCCACAAATTCTTAGGTATCGTAATTGATCACAAGCTTTCATTTGAAGAACATATTAAACATATATCTAGAAATGCATTAAATGGTGTTAACATTTTGAGATGTCTAGCAGGTGTAGCATGGGGTGCTGATCCCAAAATACTTTCAATTTTATATAAATCCATAGTCAGAAGTCATTTTGATTATAGTTCCTTGGCATATTTAAATAGCACTCATACTCATAAACTGGATATAATACAGAACAAAGCTTTGAGGATCATATCAGGGGCAATGTGTTCGACTCCCATAAGGGCCATGGAAGTTGAAACAAATATTATGCCTCTGTTATTGAGACGAATCAAACTTGCAAAAAGATATTGTTTAAAACTACTATCATCAAATAATCTCCTTATTATAAATAAAATCACCTCACCTCATTTAATAAGCACAGATGATCCACTGACTTCACCTAATGATCTGCTAAAAGGTATATGTCCAACTTTGTGCCATATTTTCCTGGAAATAAAATCTCAATGTTCAAATATCAAAAAACAATCTCACTGGTCATGTTACACTCATTCATTCAATAGTATTATACATCCAATGTCAATTTTATCTAGGACAATTGATAACAATTCTGATTTTCTAGCATTCTTAGAAGAGAACCAAAACTATTATACAGTCTACACTGATGGTAGTAAAGGTACAGATTATGTGAGAAGTGCAGTGTATGATCCCCAAAGGGGTACTGCTCAAAGCTTTGTTCTACATCAACAGTGCTCTATTTATACAGCAGAGGCATATGCAGTTTTTGAAGCTTTAAGATTGATTAGTTGTGTAAATAATTGTAAATATTTTCTAATCTTAACAGATTCTTTAAGTCTTATAAATAGTCTGAAACTTGTAAATCTTAATTTTAAAACTAATTATATTATCTATTTTATTAAGGATTTTGTATGGCGGTTACATAATAAAGGAACTACAGTTGCCTTTATGTGGGTTCCCTCACATAAAGGTATTTTGGGCAACGAAATAGCGGACAAAACTGCTTATGTAGGGGTCAATGCTATTGACGTCAGAAATGTGGTACACGTTCCTATGACTGATTATTATTATGATGTAAATGTTTTGTTAAATAATATGTGGTTAGAATTCTGGAAGGAGGATCAGAAATTTAAAGGAAAATGGTATGGAAATATTCAAGAGGATTTACAGAGAAGACCTTGGTATGATGAGCTGGATATAGCTAGTCGTGAGTTTATCACCACAATCAATAGATTAAGATTTGGCCACAATAAAACACCCGCACACCTTGCAAGACTGAACATAATTAATAGCAATATATGCACTTTTTGTAATGAGAGGATCGCCGATATGAACCATATTTTTTTCAACTGTCAAAACCATATGTTCATATTTCATAGACTAATATTGGCAAGTGAAATAGTAGAGTACGTAAGTGATTCCTCCCGCCGCCAGTTGAGTGATTTATTGAAAAACAAGAAGTGTTATTGGGCGTTGTACAGATACATTAAAGGCACTGTCGGAGCGATCTGATTACGAACAAGGGAATGAAAAACATCTCGAACATTATTGATAAAAAAATAAGAATTGGCTTAAAGGTCTAGTAACCAGGCCATTAAATATTAAAAAAAAAAAAAAAAATTAATTTTGATTTCTGACAGACGACAGTTGGATTTAATTTCTGATTTTCTGAAGACTTCGATTTTGCGCCGTTCTTGCTGGTATTTCTTGATTTGTGCTTTTATTTCTTAACGTTAACTGTTAAGTAAATATTGAGATAATAACGTATTGCTTAAGTGAACATTTATAGTCAATTTTAATATAATTCATTAAAAATGCCTGTGGATCAAATACAATATTCTGAAAGGTACAACGATGACATCTATGAATATAGGTAAGAAAAATGAGATTATTTAATTAAAATAGGTACGTTAAATGTGATTAAAAGTTAATGTACATAATTAATGATTACATAAGTATAGGTTTCCGAAAAGGCCATTGCGCAACCCTAAACTATAGGAAACATTTTCGAATTCTATAAATCTTATGGCATGTTATAAGCGTGATATACTCATTACAACATATGTTACAATTATTGTAATATCACATCTACTTGCACCTATTTGATGAGGTTTACACGCGTACATTTAGTTATGTAATTTATATTAATTAAGTAATCCATGCAAAGCATGCATTTGAAGCTCATCTAAGATGTTTAAAACATTTCTTAACTCCTTCCTTAATTATTAACTGTACCTACTCGTTAGAAGCTAGGGGCACAATAGCTGAAAATATTTAATTTCGTTACCTTACCTTACTCACAAATTAAATTTTTAACGTAGCCAATAAAATTTCTATCTACATTTTTAATATTTGTATAATCCATGTGTTCCAGGCATGTAATTCTCCCTCCAGACATTGCCCGTCTAGTTCCCAAGGCGCATCTCATGACGGAGACAGAATGGCGGAACCTCGGTGTCCAGCAGAGCCCTGGCTGGCTCCACTTCATGGTGCACAACCCTGAACCTCACGTCCTACTCTTTAGAAGACCAAGAAGTGATATACCTGCTCCAGTCAACGGCTTAGATTCTAATACTAGTTCTACAGTACGAGTATGATTAGAAATAATTTATTATTTATTGTCCAGTCATATTGCATTCTTTAAAAGTTGTTTGTTATGATTGTGATCATACCAATTATTGATGTTGTAAATCCAAAATTTTGTACTGTGAAAATGTGTTGTTCTTTCCCAAATTAAGACCAATTCGTAAAAATTTGGGAAAAAAAAAATATTTTTTGAAGTACATATTTGAACATATTTCTGATGAAAATCATTTACAAGAGTCTACTGGGAAATTCCACAAGGAAAAAAAGACAATGCTTAAACTTTAAACCTTCAACATGTGAATTCAGCCTATGGCCTTTTGAGCCGTTAAGATAGTATTTAGGTGAAAGAGCAACAGATATTGTCTCATTTTATAAACTATTGGATTTAATAATGAAAATTATAAATAATAAACTTTCTGAAATACTAAGTAAAATGACTGGTTAGTTGTATATTAAAATATTCATTGTTATGTTTCTGCGTTGGAGCAATGAAAATATTTATAAAGTTTTGTATAACAAGTTACTATAGATAGATGTATATTATACTGAATGTATTGTTTGCAGAGAAAGTTAACAAGCCTACCATATACTTAATTGCTGTTATTTTAGAAGATACATGTTATTAAAACATTATTTAATCTTAATTGGTGAATTTTTAACAAATGTATAGATTTTGTAATCATCTTGATTTTAATAACAAACGGAACAGTTACTAATGTCTATCTTTATTATTTTTATGCTTTGTTTAGTAGTTTCAAACTGAAATATTAAACTTTTATTCAGGTGATATTATTGAAATAGAGTTTAAAAATCTCTAATAAAATGTGGCATTTAATATTTGTTAATCTATTAAATGTAACGAATGGGGTGACATTGAAAATTATATTCTAATATGCCATTGGTGTCTGTGACGATGCATTTAGATAATTGAGCATGAGAAGGAACGAATGCTCGTCCTAACCACGCTATTTCAAATTCTTTTATGGCCATTCCCAATATCGTATCTATCTTACGATATGGTACGGGAGCTATTAACGTTAAAAAAAAAGTCATTTTAGTATAGTTGGTTTTTTGATATACTGTTCCTCTTGCTATTTCGGTTAGAGTCCGGGCTGTCTGGCTGGTCGCAGTGGTTGCGTTTTTTAGTGCGCATCTCATCTGCACAGGATAATTTCCTTAATTTAAAGTCATTTTTTAACGCGTAATTTTTAATATTTTGCTTTTAGATAGATCCATCAGACATATTTTTTTTATTGCAAGACGTTTTTTTCGTTGTTAAATAGGTGCCAGACGCAATTTTTTATTTCGTTTTTATAAAAAATTCAAATTATTTTAGAATGTCTGTAAATTTCATATTATGTTCTTCAAACATAATATAATCTAAAATTAATTAGCCAGACGCTAATTCGATTGTTAAGTATAAAATATGTACAAATAAAAACGTAGTGAAAGTAGGTTAGTATAACAATTTGATGATTGTGTATATGGAGAGATAGTTTAAAGTGCAAGAGAGATAGAAAGGGTCGGCCGCGAAAATTAAATAACAATAAAAAATAATTTTTTTTTTTCGAAAATATAAGATGCATAGAAATTGAATTGTTCCTACTCTAGGATTCCCTGTGTTGTGGGAACAAGTACCTTCCATTGGTACATTTTATTCCTTAGGCTAAAAAATAAACTATTAGGGTACATCAACAATCTTCTATACAAAACAATTTTTTTATTACTTAACTATTAAGTTATGGGTTTAAATGAAAACAGCGATTACATAAACTTATTTATATTGTTTCCAATAGCAAATTGCCTAATACCACACATTACAAACCGCGTACAAGAAGAAAAAGAACCACAGACAAAATACAGTGTTGCCAATACAAGTTAAATTTTCTAATATAATATATCTAATATTAACTAGCGACCCGCCCGGCCCTGGCTTCGCACGGGTGCAATGCTGATACTAAATACACTACAGAAAAACTGTGAACGTTGAATATAAAAACATAGCGGCCCGCTCCGGCTTCGCACGGGTATAAAATATATAGCCGGGCGGCCGGCTGGTACCGCCGCAAACGCTACGTCCCGCAATTTTTAAATCTGTAATATCTTCGAAAATATTCACTTAAATCATACGGTGTAAAGGGCCATATAGATCTATATTAAATGAACAATGTATTCAAGGTCTTTAATTGGTTAAGGATTAATGCTGTATTGGTTAAAATCGCTTCGAAAATTAGCCATTATTTGTCGTAAAAAGTAAATGACAAAAAAAGTTATTGTGGGTTATCCATAAGAGATAGACATATACCATCACGGACTTTTCTGTAGACCTTTTCAATGTGTACTATAGTTAGTACATTATTTTGATAAAACTCGTAGGGTGCCTGCGTTTGCACTGTAAGTGGAAAAAATGTAATTATTTACGAAATCACATTAGAAACCTCAAAAATAACAGTACTTCTCCACTATTTAATGGATGTTATTATACATATAAACCTCCCACTTGAATCACTCTATCTATTTAAAAAAACCACATCAAAATCCGTTGCGTAGTTTCAAAGATTTAAAGAGACATAGGGACAGAGAAAGCGACTTTGTTTTATACTATGTAGTGATGATGATAACAATATTAATTCATTAATCTTAATTCTTAATATAGGTATATACATAAATCTCGTGTCATAATGTTTGTCCTCAATGGACTCCTAAACCACTTAACCGATTATAATAAAATTCGCACACCATGTGCAGTTTGATCCAACTTGAGAGATAGGATAGTTTATACATGTAGGTACCATACGGGCGAAGCCGGGGCGGACCGCTAGTATACCTATATAAATTCATGCTAACTACTTTAGTTAAATTCAATACAAACTTAAACATGCGAGTGTGTGTGTGTTCACGTGTGTGTGTCGTGTGTGGTGTGGTGTGTGTGTGTTGTGTGTGTGTATGTGTGTACATCAATATTGAAACAAACTTTCTAGTTGTTTACAGATGATGGAATATTGGAAAACAATAACAATTCCTTAGACGATAACATAAATAATTCTGACAGTGTGAGGAAAGATGATGATGATGATGATTATGAAGATGGCTTTTTAAATTTAACAATGTAATTGTTTAACCTTCATTGATATAGTTTTTATTCCATTCTTTTCAATGTATGGTAACTTTAATTTATTTTTCACTTTTATGTTTTTTTTTTTCATTTTAGCTTTTATTTATAAGAACAAGTGTAAATAATATTGTATTCTTGCAATTATTTCCTGTCGCATAGTTAAAATACACGAGCTGATGAGCTGCATGCTTCATTACTTTTTTTTATTTATATACACATTATTTAATACTTAACAATCGAATTAGCGTCTGGCTAATTAATTTTAGATTATATTATGTTTGAAGAACATAATATGAAATTTACAGACATTCTAAAATAATTTGAATTTTTTATAAAAACGAAATAAAAAATTGCGTCTGGCACCTATTTAACAACGAAAAAAACGTCTTGCAATAAAAAAATTATGTCTGATGGATCTATCTAAAGGTAAAATATTAAAAATTACGCGTTAAAAAATGACTTTAAATTAAGGAAATTATCCTGTGCAGATGAGATGCGCACTAAAAAACGCAACCACTGCGACCAGCCAGACAGCCCGGACTCTAACCGAAATAGCAAGAGGAACAGTATATCAAAGAACCAACTATACTAAAATGCTCTCTTGTCAACGTTGGTAGCTCCTATACGAATAGATAGAACCTTACTAGCTATCGGAGATAGCTGTCCATCTATAACCGTAGTTTGAATATTGGGAACGGCCATTAGTGTAAACAGTCATAGAGTATTCTTTCCTTGTTCTTAGAGCTTTCGTAAAGATTGTAAGCAATGTTCTAATACTGAACAACACTGAATACGAGTTTTCGTTTACACTAAAAGATCACGAAAGAATGCTCTTGTTCTAGCTCTATGTTCGTTTGGTCTAAATGTACCGTGATAATAATTAAACTTAGTAAAAAAGAATTGAGTACTATTTGTACATACTCTTAAATATAACATCATTATAATTTTTATTTGTTAAAAATTATTATGTTTTTAGGCTTCTAGATATATTGTAGATATAATAGTAAATATGGACATTATTTAAATGAAAATACAGTAGCACCTCTATAAGTCGAACATCAAGGGAGACGCCAAAAAATTCGAGTTATAGAGTTTTCAACTTATGGAGGATTTCGACTTAGGCGGATTTTGATTCGACATAGAGAGTTTGAGGTTTATTCTTATAAATTTTGAGTTAGAGAGGTAAAATAAATTAAAATTCAACTTGCAGAGGTGACAAACATGTATTTATTTATAAATCAACATTATTTCAAATCATTTTAAAATAAAAAATATGGCATTAAAAAGTCAGTATTTTTTTTTGCTTTAGATAATTTTGTTGTTCTCTAGCATTTTCTAATCTATAAAGAGCAGAAAATTCTTCTTCTTCAGAGATACTGGTTTGCTTTATAAAATTTCGTAAGGTATTCAATGCGGTTCTTGCCTCTTTGATGGAAACCCATGGAGCGCATGTACTATTCACGTCTTCTATGTCATCTTAATCATTAGTATCGGTTTTCTGAGCTACTGAATCGATAATTTCGTCATCAGATACTTAATGCAAACACGTGTTTCGTGAGTCATAAATTAATTATCGTATACTCCTAAAATGTTTTCTAAGAAACAATAGTGTACTTGCACTGTCGGCAAGTTCTTAAAGTCGGTAACTTATTTTTGTTTGAACAATAGAGGTAATAAATTCCAAATCATCAAGTTATAAAGGTTGTAAAATAAAACGTTGCTATGTTCGAGATACAGAGGTCAAATTTGATTTTTCGAGTTATAGAGTGAAAATATGTACCAAAATGGCTTGGAGGGACTCGGTGATTATTGCGACTAACAGAGGGTCAAAATTTCAAGTAATGGAGGTTTTCGTGTTTGAAGGGAAGGGAACAAAACATTTTTTCGAGATTTGGAGGTTTTTGAATTATCGAGGTTCGACTTAATGAGGTGCTACTGTAATTGATTTTGGCTTTGTACTAGTACAAATTGTTTATTTTTATTGATGGTTATTGGAGATTCATGGAATATAAAACACGAGTGTTGCTGTTTCCTTATTTATTACTTCCAGATAAATTTAGTTTCTATGACATTCTTAAAACAACAAATTTTCTCAATTTGTGGTATGTTTTTTTATCTCAATCTTAGAAATTATTTTTATTACATTACATTAGGCCTATAAATACGGTATTATTACATTTCCTCTTGTGTTTTATATTCTTTGATAAAATATAAATGTGTAACTGAATTTTGCATTTACTTTTTTACCCGAAATTTTGTGTCAGTGTTTCGGGTCATTTGTAACAGGATGGCGGTTCTACAGGGGTCTTAGTACGCAATGACAAAAAGAAAAATGATGGTCAGAACGCTGATACCGGATACCTTAAGATACTGTAATATTTTATATTAGAGAATCTTAACATAAAATATTATAGTATCTTCACCGTGTGTGACGCGCTTAATTGTATAATATGATATTCAATTTTACACCCAGTAATGCCATAATAACATTTCTCCTATCACTATGTACCTAATTTGGTAATGTGATATATTGTTATTGTTAAATCAATATAATACAACAAAATAGTGCCTTGACTAAACTGCATGCAACTTGTGATGAATGTACTACTGAAAATAATGTTTAGTAAGTTTTGAATTAATATTGTATAATATATTTTATTTAAAAGTTAAATGTTCAACGAAGTTGCTAGTTCTAATAAGTTTTTCAAAACTGTAATGTTTATAGTAAATACTGATACCCAAAGAATTTTGCAAAATGAATTGTAAAGCTAATCAATAAACCAATAACTAAATATACTCTCTCTTTTTTATTTACCCACTAGCTGTGCCCTGCGGTTTTACCAGCACTGCTCCATTCCTGTTGGTCTTAGCGTGATGATAATATATTATAGCCTATAATAGACTTCTTCGATAAATAGGCTATCTAACACCGATATAATTTTTCAAATCGGACCAGTAGTTCCTGAGATTAGCGCGTTCAAACAAACAAACAAAATCTTTAGCTTTATAATATTAGTATAGGAAAGATTTATCCTAATGAGCTTCAGCTAGATAAGAATTTTGAAGTAGGATCAATACAGAGTAGTGCATGTTTTGTTCTATCATTCAACAAAAAATTATCAAAATTGCTTTTGCCGAGCGATCTTAATTTACCTTACCGCTAAGGAAATTTAAATCTATTGAATTGAAAAAAAAAAAAATGATATCAATGAAGCGGATATTGATTTATTGGCTTTTTTTTAAGATTTCGATTTTTATTTTTTTGGCCTAAATTCCCACTAAGACGAGAAACCAGATATGAAAATAAAGGACTCCTTGCAATAACGAACAAGGGTTAATTCATAGAAGACAAAAAAGATAAAGATACTGGTTTCTGCTAATAACGATAACTTAAGTATATTGCTTCTACGTAGGAAAAATATAAAAATTGCATTGCGTTTTGCCCCGCAGCCGCGTGATAAAACGCATAACATGCAAACAATAACAGCGCCCTCTATCAGAATTTCTATAAAATGTTTGTGTTTCTAAAATGCGAAGTAAATAATAGATTTCTAAATTAGAGTAACCTTACATAAAATAATATGTTTAATATATTTATATTTTATGTATATTTTATGATAATAGAAATACGTAAAATAGTAATTGCTCGCCCCGCTCTACTTATTTAGTTTGCAATATGAAAACATTTACAAAAAATACCCTAATCAAGCGGACACAAGCATAAGTGTACTAAAATCTGTTCAGCCGTTCTTGTTTGAGTTATTTATATTTAATAGTGGTGTAACGATTAATTTATTCTTTTTAAAATATGTAATATCTAGACAGATGCTCTTGGCGCTATAATCAAATACGGTTTTTCAGATTTAAATGAGTAGGTTTGGGTGAAAATAAAAAGACAGTATTCACTATGCAGAATGTTTATTTGGATTTAACATCTAAAACATTATAAACACAGTAAAATATACAAATAAATGCGAAAGTAGTAGTACTTTATATAATTGCCAAAGAGTTAAATTTTCTCATAACGAAAGGGGACACTAATCGTCCTTTATGTTAAACAAATATAATCAAATTATTAACAATATATTAGTGTAGATTTAATATTTTTCGTTTGTTAAGTAATAATAAATTGTGCTTTTCGTTCTCTTAAAATCTATATTAGCCAAATTAAATCACTAAACTTTCGTTAAATGGAACGGAAATTTCATAGTTGCCAGTCGAAACAAAGAGCTGCCAAAACTCGGCATCGATAAACAATTTGTAATGGCGTAAGAGAAACGGCGGCGACACAAAGGGTACAATATTGTAAACGCCACGATACATTCTGATTAATTATAAAAGAATTTACAATCCGTAACAGAAGCCATTTCGTTCCTGCCATTACACAAATACGAAAAATTCAAAACAACAATCCTGATATGGTAAAATCGGAAGTCCTTATTGTAAAATTAGTTTTAACAGTCACTTAACATTCGTATAAAAGTCATCTCTCCAATATAATCTTATCTAAAAAGGTAGGCGTCATCTTAAATATAGACACACGGTATAAAAGGTCCGGAGACACAAGGGCGAGCGGCGCTAGGAAGGGCGCGTGACGTCACGACTCACGCGGCACTACGGGACAAACCAATCCTCTAAGTATACAAGCTGGATTATTCATATTTCATCATCTAAATACATATTTCCGATATATGATAACGTACACAATAATATGCGCTTAACATGCTCCATATTCATTTGGCTACATCTATAACTACTGCGAAAACTTTAACGAATTCATTAACTACGGCCGCACTCCGGTGGCATAATATTGTACGCAGAAAACGGTGTAACTTTAACGATTCGCTTCCGATGCGTTAGGCCCTCGAGCGGTTTTCTACCGGTCCGCGTCAAAATGTCTCAAAACTGGTTATTTAAAGCTAAAATTGTGATTATATTAAAGCTTAGCTCTCTGTCGACAGCGACGCGAAGTTCCGCGCCGACATCGATGTCGAATGCGTTCCGTTTCACGTGTTACGATTACACTAAATACGCGCCGGTGTTGACACAGCAATAATGATATGACAATTTACAAGAAGTGATATGATTATACAATGAAGATTGTACTACTAGATATGTACTTAAACGATAATATTTTTAACAAGTTATGAAAAATTTGGTACAATTTTAAATGTATAAATGCTCCGTACAAATGTCTTTTTCGTTGTTTAGCTCGCTCTGGCAGCGCTGTTGGCACGAGATAGTTTAAGTTTTTAGTGAAATAAAAAGGAAAGAGGAAAATGACTCAATCACGACACGTACTGCAACAACGGGATGCCCTTATTAATACAATAAGCGTTGCATACGATAATCGTCTGTACGAACCCTCGCTATCGCCAAATAATCAGGAAGCGCCTGATCGACCTGCGACCGATCCCGTAAGGATCCAATGCCCCAAAGCGGTGGAAAGCTCGGTTCGGTTAGCCGTGGGAATGTTGTGAGATTAGCTTTTGTATAACGACGATTCAAATAAGAATAGGATTCATTCGGCGCCATCTTGTTACGTCGTTGACGTTGACATTGACATTAATAATCTAAGTAGAGAAATAACGTTTGCTTTTAATTTTATATATGTCCGGCAAAATAAAGTAATCCGTTTTTGACATTGAAAAATGATTTTGTTAAATTTTTTTTTTAAGTGACATTTGACATAATATTTGTCATCTATAGGTCTTTCACACATAGAAAGTTTCCTATTCTTATTTGTATCGCATAGTAAAGGTTCAGTGTGCAGGCATTGTTAGTGATGAGTCGAAAATTAGTAGGAACTGTGAATATAAAATATTGTGTTGATTAATATAAAAAAGTGGAACTGTCTTTGGTCCAAGTTGCAACAGTGTTGCCAGAGCTGAACAAGGGAAACCGTGCTAATTGGCAACATTAGTGAGCACCATAGCGCGTTGTCGATGGTCTTATATATTAACCATAGATATTAGTCTATTTATGGTTTTCTTCTGGTTTCCCGTTGGTGTATTGAGGGGGTGCGTTTTGTTGGTCTTCCGTCATGACTGACACTAGTTCTTCGACCGCTTTACCGAGATCATCTGGAAATAATATTTTTAGATTAATATTTATTTTTTTTATTTGAATTGTCATATTATAAAGCAAATAGAGGAAACAATTTGCTATGTAGTATGACGATTAATGATTTGATTGTTAGATTATCAATGTGATTCTATTATAATAAATGATGAAAATAAAGATGAATGATTTATATTATTTAAAATAGTAAACAAAACGATCAGCTTTTAAGCGATGGTTTTTATTCAAATTCAAAACAGTGTTAAACAATAAACGATTACACAACTCAAAATGAACCTACTGTGTTTTATTGGATTATGTATGAAGATGAGTGAATAAAATATGATAATATTTTAAAATGTAGTGTAGTGTCTATTAATTATATTACCTCAAGGTATGCGTCCTGTGTTTGAGAGCATGAACACGAAAAAACTCTGTTAATATTTTATTACGACGTAAAAATAAAAACAAAAAGTCGTGCAGACCGTGCTCCATGCAAACAAATTTACCACACAAGTGAAACCTAAAAAAACTGCAAATAAACGACTCCAATCTAAGCTAGGAGGAAGCGAAATCCAAAATCAACCACAACAACAACAACAATTATCTATCAACAAGTATCGATTGCTGCTCGAAGTTCGGAATTATAATATTTAAGGGATATAGGATAAAAATATATAAATTATTAGCTACGTTATAATGGACATTTGGTATTTTCATGTGAACTTTTCTTAAAGAAAAAACTTTGAATATAAAGCGTGTTTTACACGTTTAATGAAATTTTAGATGCCACGAATAGCGTAGAAATTGGTTAAACAACTTTTTGCCAATTAATTTTTAAACAAGTTCAATGATAAGGACATTGTTTTTTTCAATGTGTCATTAAACGGGAGATTGCTATAAAATCAATTAAAAATTCATTGAGGTATTATTTAGTAACTAACTCAATGTTAAAATGGGAAAAAATTGAATAAGTTAAAAAAAATAAGGCACTTATATTTAAGGGATTAGTTAGGTAATTTGTTTTCTAATAAAAAAAAAAAAAAAAAAAAAATTGATAAAAAATACATTGACAGGATGAAAAAAATTAGCTTTAAACTGTTTTCAGGGAATTTTTTTTGTCTTTCAAACAATTGTAAGCTTTAATAAAGTAGGGTTTTTTATGAAAAATAAAAAATAATAACAACTAGCAAATGTTCTAGCAATTTTTGTCTTTAAAATAATATCAAGAGAACAGCGAACATTCGAGCAGCACACACGTCTGTCTGTCAGTATGGAACATTCGAGCAGCACACACGTCTGTCTGTCAGTATGGAACATTCGAGCAGCACACACGTCTGTCTGTCAGTATGGAACATTCGAGCAGCACACACGTCTGTCTGTCAGTATGGAACATTCGAGCAGCACACACGTCTGTCTGTCAGTATGGAACATTCGAGCAGCACACACGTCTGTCTGTCAGTATGGAACATTCGAGCAGCACACACGTCTGTCTGTCAGTATGGAACATTCGAGCAGCACACACGTCTGTCTGTCAGTATGGAACATTCGAGCAGCACACACGTCTGTCTGTCAGTATGGAACATTCGAGCAGCACACACGTCTGTCTGTCAGTATGGAACATTCGAGCAGCACACACGTCTGTCTGTCAGTATGGAACATTCGAGCAGCACACACGTCTGTCTGTCAGTATGGAACATTCGAGCAGCACACACGTCTGTCTGTCAGTATGGAACATTCGAGCAGCACACACGTCTGTCTGTCAGTATGGAACATTCGAGCAGCACACACGTCTGTCTGTCAGTATGGAACATTCGAGCAGCACACACGTCTGTCTGTCAGTATGGAACATTCGAGCAGCACACACGTCTGTCTGTCAGTATGGAACATTCGAGCAGCACACACGTCTGTCTGTCAGTATGGAACATTCGAGCAGCACACACGTCTGTCTGTCAGTATGGAACATTCGAGCAGCACACACGTCTGTCTGTCAGTATGGAACATTCGAGCAGCACACACGTCTGTCTGTCAGTATGGAACATTCGAGCAGCACACACGTCTGTCTGTCAGTATGGAACATTCGAGCAGCACACACGTCTGTCTGTCAGTATGGAACATTCGAGCAGCACACACGTCTGTCTGTCAGTATGGAACATTCGAGCAGCACACACGTCTGTCTGTCAGTATGGAACATTCGAGCAGCACACACGTCTGTCTGTCAGTATGGAACATTCGAGCAGCACACACGTCTGTCTGTCAGTATGGAACATTCGAGCAGCACACACGTCTGTCTGTCAGTATGGAACATTCGAGCAGCACACACGTCTGTCTGTCAGTATGGAACATTCGAGCAGCACACACGTCTGTCTGTCAGTATGGAACATTCGAGCAGCACACACGTCTGTCTGTCAGTATGGAACATTCGAGCAGCACACACGTCTGTCTGTCAGTATGGAACATTCGAGCAGCACACACGTCTGTCTGTCAGTATGGAACATTCGAGCAGCACACACGTCTGTCTGTCAGTATGGAACATTCGAGCAGCACACACGTCTGTCTGTCAGTATGGAACATTCGAGCAGCACACACGTCTGTCTGTCAGTATGGAACATTCGAGCAGCACACACGTCTGTCTGTCAGTATGGAACATTCGAGCAGCACACACGTCTGTCTGTCAGTATGGAACATTCGAGCAGCACACACGTCTGTCTGTCAGTATGGAACATTCGAGCAGCACACACGTCTGTCTGTCAGTATGGAACATTCGAGCAGCACACACGTCTGTCTGTCAGTATGGAACATTCGAGCAGCACACACGTCTGTCTGTCAGTATGGAACATTCGAGCAGCACACACGTCTGTCTGTCAGTATGGAACATTCGAGCAGCACACACGTCTGTCTGTCAGTATGGAACATTCGAGCAGCACACACGTCTGTCTGTCAGTATGGAACATTCGAGCAGCACACACGTGTGTATGTCAGTATGGAACATTCGAGCAGCACACACGTCTGTCTGTCAGTATGGAACATTCGAGCAGCACACACGTGTGTATGTCAGTATGGAACATTCGAGCAGCACACACGTCTGTCT
Source organism: Colias behrii (assembly GCA_029959065.1). NCBI lineage: Eukaryota > Metazoa > Arthropoda > Insecta > Lepidoptera > Pieridae > Colias > Colias behrii. Next base: position 10,313,083 of record JARWMC010000020.1, read on the forward strand.
GTATGTCTGTGGGTGGCGCACCTGCGCAGTGCATGAGCGAGTGCAGCGCGTGCGGCGGCGGCGGGGGCCGCTCCAGCGCGTCGCGCTCGCGCCCGCGCGACCCGTCTGCCGCACACACACACACACGTTACTCATTATTTGTTCTTTTTTTGTGGGTTTGTTTTTTTGTTTTATGCCAGTGGCAACTATGTTTCTTTTGAGCTTTTTTGTAGACAGTAACAAATGGAATGGCAATATTTTTGTGTCAGTAACATAAGACTTAAATTTGACATTGCCATTACATTTTTTTTTTGTCAATACGTGAAGAATTTTGTGCCAATGGACCAATGGATCCAACCCAAATAAACACTTCTGAATTTAATATGAATATCAATTCGATACGAAATACTGTATCGAAAAAAATGACAACTTTTCTTATAACATATACGTATGACATTAACAATTTCAATAACGACAAATTGACACAACACTACCACTTTTGATAAGTACTTTCCACATAATATCAGCGACCCTAACTACAAAATGTATGTTCAATTCATCCTACTCAAATTTTTATCATAAATTTTTTAAATATATACAATATCCATCATAATAATAAAATATAAAAACGATCATAAATATAATTATTATGAATAGTGCTTAATAATACATTATATTCTGTAATGAATGTGTATTATGTAAAAGAAACAAGATTTCCACTCTACTACCCTGTTTATACACAATTTATATAAATAAATAAATACATACTAGTATGTCCATCATGATAAAGCCCGTTGTGCATTTTGGCGGGCGAGTCCGTGGCCAGCTGCGACGCGGTCACCGAGCGGGTCTGCAGCGTGCCCGTGCGACCCGCCGGCGAGCCTTGCGTTGGCTGCAATTAAAAAAAAACATTAAAATGATGAAATAAAAATATGTATTCGCACCTCACATTTATACAAATACTAGCGGTCCGCCCCGGCTTCGCCCGTGGTACATATGAAAAATAGATGTTAGCCGATTCTCAAACTTACCCGATATGCACAGAAAATTTCATGAGAATCGGTCCAGCCGTTTTGGAGGAGTATGGTAACTAACATTGTGACACGGGAATTTTATATATAAAATTAATGTTAATTGTAGCGACAACTATTATTACTTACCAAAGTAGGTAAAGTTATTATTTTAAAAAATATCTTACGATTAATATATCTGTCTATGTAACAAGCAAATAGTAACATTAAAAATAACAAGCAAATCAGTAACATTTTACGAGAAAAAAACAACAACAATTATCGCAATGAATGAAAGAATGGTTTCCTAATTTACAAATTAATGGAAAATATTATTGAATTCAATGTCTATAATAGTACATAGTATCATAACCATGTAAACAAACTACTATAAACAATAATCCAACACCAATATTATTCATTCAACATAGAACGATATTCAATTAAATACAAAATAGATTTACATCAAGCGTTCTACACAGTACCTCATCTAACAAGCGTCTAAGTCTTTGCAATTGCGCTTCAAGTTGTCGATTGTGTTCCTCAAGGATCTGCATTCGGGCCTCCAATCTTCCTTTGTGTTGACGGAGGAGACGAGCTTCCGCCATCATGTCCTGGAGGTAGATTTAATTAATGTGTAAATAAGGATTATGTTTTTGTTAAAACTGAAATAAATTTTAAATAATTATTGATGAAAATGGGAAGTACAAGAATTATGGTAATTTGGTACGATCAAACGGTCCACCTTTAGTAATGCATAGAGAAGTTAAATTTTCATATTGGTATCAATTACAATTTAAGATGTGATCGAGTCAAGTCAAATGATTCTGTCTTGTGATAGTTTATTAGAGCTTAAATCATTTTTTTTAATTGTTAGCGTTGTTGATTTTGATATAGATAATTCTATAGGTACACGTAAATGTATATTTATTACCTGATCAACAGGTGCATTTCTATTCTCGTTGACGTTGAGCTGCTCCTCGGGCGTGGAGCCCGGCGTCTGCTTGGCCTTCAGCCGCTCGTACTCAGCTTGCAGACTTGCGTTTTCTTCCTCTAGCTCCCTGGAAATGTAAGGTGTTGAATTAGAATTTATTTTAGTCAAATGTTTGTAGTTAGATTATGACGTTTTGTGGTCATATAAGTTTAAAGCGGTGTGTCTAAAAAAAAGACGGGTTGCACTCCGGGAGTGCTGGCAGAAGTGAAAACTTGATTATTAACGTTGAGCATGTTTGATATTACGTCTTACGCTTTTTCGATCAGGTCACGTGTCCTGACGCGAGTCCTGACTTTATACCCATTACAGAAAAAGTGCTCAACGCCGCTAAAGAAGTTTTCACTTCAAAAAATACTGTTGTGGTAATGTTAACCTGTTAAAATGTGTTTGAAAGTGAATGCATTAATTTAATTATTCTATAATCTGTGTGTAATGTTTGCTTAGCCACTCTCTCTGATTAGCATTGAATATATCTAAAAATGAACGTTTGTTGGCATGTTATGATGATCTTCAGCGAAGTGCGCGATCTCACGAAGGTTGGGACGTCCAATTTTTGACGTGACAACGTCTTATAATTCGATAGAGCCGGCTGCACGTACGAAAAAACATGACTCATACGGTTACCTCGCTCTGAGGCGTTACATGTAAGGCTTGAAGTGCAAGCGAGAGCGCGGGACGAGCGACAAAGAAGCACAATCGGCCTTAAGACGTTGTCACGTTCAACTATCGTCAGTAAATCGACTTTACAGACAACCAATTTTTTGCACTAGCATTGGCATTGTCCAGTACCACAGTACTGCAGAGCAACAAATCCATACTAATATTATAAATGTGAAAGTAACTCTGTCTGTCTGTATGTTACTCAATCACGCCTAAACTACTGAACCAATTTGCATGAAATTTGGTAAGGAGATATTTTGATACCCGAGAAAGGACATAGGCTACCTTTTATTGCGAAATATGTACCACGGGCGAAGCCGGGGCGGACCACTAGTAAATAAATAAATAAATAAATAAATAACCCTAACACTTACCGGATCATGGCCTCCAGCTCGTGGCGTTGCTCTCGGTGTATAATGGAGACGACCTGCACGGGCGAGCGCGGAGCTTCCTCCCCGTCCGCTCCACCGTTCAGCGACGCGCAGTACTGAGCGATTAGTTGGTGCTCCTCGTCACTGCAAATTCAACTTTATTTATAACGGCTCGAAGGATCAAATTAGATCAGCTGGCGAGCATCGAGGAAGCACTAAATGTATTACTAAATAGTAAGCTAGTAAGAAGAACAAAGAAATGTTTATAAGATCCGGCTCGAAGGACCAGGTGTATTATTATTCAAGAGATACTTTATTTGAAAATTCAACCGTGACTAAGACTAATGAAATAAATTTAACACATGATCATTCACACAAAGATCAAATCACATTAATGAAATTTGTTGAATTAAAATAATAATTATAAAAAATTGTCGTAGCGTTTAAAAATGATTTTCACTACCTATATCACAAATAGTTTACAGTTAGATGTACAGATAACTTGCCAACATTAATAGTATAAAGTATAAACAAAAGTTTAAATTATCTCACCTATCCGGTGTATCAGCGGGTCGTGCGCCGAGTTCCACTTGCGCAAGTCGTGTCGCGTAGAGCTCGAGACGCGAGTGCATGTCGTCCGCGCTCGCGCCGCCCGCACCGTGCTGCGGGGAGGGGGCCGGGGATTCTAGCGCGTCACCTGTGGGGGGATAGAATTATCTTCTGATAAATAATAATAAATAATAAATTCTTTATTGCACACCAAATAAAATAACAGAGAAGAAACTAGCATTCTGATAGTAATAGTTAATGGGGTGATGATAGTGATGATGGTAGAAATGGTGGTGATAGTGTTAGTAATAATAATGGTGATGATGATGGTGAAAATAATGCTGATGGTAGTAACGATAATAATTGCGTTGAAATTAATATTGGTAATAGTAATGATGAAAGTTAGAACGGGGATAATGGTAACATTAATTGCGGTAATGAAAATAATTATTGTGATGATGACAATTATATTGATGATAAATGCGTTGGTAGTAGAAGCAACGATGATCATGACAGTGATGGTAATAATGATAGAGATAATGTAAATAACAATGGTAGGAATAATTGCGTAGTAATGAAAATGCATGTTGGTAAAAGTAATAATGATTATGACTAATAATAATTTGTATATATCACTGAAACTTACCTTCAAGTACAGTTTGAACAGGAAGATATCCAACTCTAGGATGTTTCTTGAAGTATCTAGCAGACTTGAACTTATTGCGCAGAGCTCGGGTGAAGTCACGAACGTCTTCTCCTGATGTAGTCTGGAAAGGAGACACATGTCAAATGAGATGTGTTTATAGACTTATAGCCTTCGCTCTAACTTAGATGTCATAGGTATACGTATAATTAGAGATGAATGAACGAAATACATTATAGTATGGTTCTATTTATTTAAGTAATGGATAAAGACCATTTCGTTCGCGACAGAAAAACTTGAAAGAAAGTAAGGGAGGAGGTATTAATGGAGATTTAATAAGTATGCTCGGTACAGATGTTATTAAAAATACATCTTAAAATGTGGAGAAATATTTTTTAGTAAATTGAATTTTATTTTGCAAAAAGCATAAGGACTAATTATTATTCAAAAATCTTTACCGCAGTGCAGTATTCCTGCATGGGATGTGTGAGCTTATGGTTCTTAGCCTTCCTGCCGCTGAAGAAGCACTCCTGGCACATGTCGAAGTTGAAACATTTGAGGCAGCGGTATCTGGAATAGATTAATAATGTTATAAAGATGAAAGTTGAATTATTGGCGAGCTTGTTTTTAAATTTTAATAGATATACTACTGTACTTATAAAATTTTATAACCAGTAGGAATTGTGTGGTGATATAATTTGCTATAATATTTTGTTTTTGTCCGGGTCGAGATAAAAGGGGATAAACAGGTAGGTAATAAACATCATTTTAGTACAATTTTCTATTGCTATGTAAGTGTAAGCGCTACTAATTTGAACTTATGGAGCTATGGAACAAAATATAAGGACAGTCTGGTCAGTATTGTGTAGTAATGTCAGGACAGTCATGAGCCCTTGGTATTTTCTCTATTAGGGAACTCAATGGGGTTAAATATAGCCATGCTAGACTTGACTTGGCTGTGTTCCTGTTCTCTGTTGTTCCTGCAGCCCTGCAGCAAGTGGAACTGCTCACCTGAAGCCCACGATGGGGTACTTCTTGCAGATGTTGCACTTGGCCTGGTGCTTGGCGCTCTCTGCAGCAGCGAGGCGGTGCAGCACGGGGAGCCACACCATGGACTGCGGCTCCTTCTGCAGCCCTGCAGCAAGTGGAACTGCTCACCTGAAGCCCACGATGGGGTACTCCTTGCAGATGTTGCACTTGGCCTGGTGCTTGGCGCTCTCTGCAGCAGCGAGGCGGTGCAGCACGGGGAGCCACACCATGGACTGCGGCTCCTTCTGCAGCCCTGCAGCAAGTGGAACTGCTCACCTGAAGCCCACGATGGGGTACTCCTTGCAGATGTTGCACTTGGCCTGGTGCTTGGCGCTCTCTGCAGCAGCGAGGCGGTGCAGCACGGGGAGCCACACCATGGACTGCGGCTCCTTCTGCAGCCCTGCAGCAAGTGGAACTGCTCACCTGAAGCCCACGATGGGGTACTCCTTGCAGATGTTGCACTTGGCCTGGTGCTTGGCGCTCTCTGCAGCAGCGAGGCGGTGCAGCACGGGGAGCCACACCATGGACTGCGGCTCCTTCTGCAGCCCTGCAGCAAGTGGAACTGCTCACCTGAAGCCCACGATGGGGTACTCCTTGCAGATGTTGCACTTGGCCTGGTGCTTGGCGCTCTCTGCAGCAGCGAGGCGGTGCAGCACGGGGAGCCACACCATGGACTGCGGCTCCTTCTGCAGCCCTGCAGCAAGTGGAACTGCTCACCTGAAGCCCACGATGGGGTACTCCTTGCAGATGTTGCACTTGGCCTGGTGCTTGGCGCTCTCTGCAGCAGCGAGGCGGTGCAGCACGGGGAGCCACACCATGGACTGCGGCTCCTTCTGCAGCCCTGCAGCAAGTGGAACTGCTCACCTGAAGCCCACGATGGGGTACTCCTTGCAGATGTTGCACTTGGCCTGGTGCTTGGCGCTCTCTGCAGCAGCGAGGCGGTGCAGCACGGGGAGCCACACCATGGACTGCGGCTCCTTCTGCAGCCCTGCAGCAAGTGGAACTGCTCACCTGAAGCCCACGATGGGGTACTCCTTGCAGATGTTGCACTTGGCCTGGTGCTTGGCGCTCTCTGCAGCAGCGAGGCGGTGCAGCACGGGGAGCCACACCATGGACTGCGGCTCCTTCTGCAGCCCTGCAGCAAGTGGAACTGCTCACCTGAAGCCCACGATGGGGTACTCCTTGCAGATGTTGCACTTGGCCTGGTGCTTGGCGCTCTCTGCAGCAGCGAGGCGGTGCAGCACGGGGAGCCACACCATGGACTGCGGCTCCTTCTGCAGCCCTGCAGCAAGTGGAACTGCTCACCTGAAGCCCACGATGGGGTACTCCTTGCAGATGTTGCACTTGGCCTGGTGCTTGGCGCTCTCTGCAGCAGCGAGGCGGTGCAGCACGGGGAGCCACACCATGGACTGCGGCTCCTTCTGCAGCCCTGCAGCAAGTGGAACTGCTCACCTGAAGCCCACGATGGGGTACTCCTTGCAGATGTTGCACTTGGCCTGGTGCTTGGCGCTCTCTGCAGCAGCGAGGCGGTGCAGCACGGGGAGCCACACCATGGACTGCGGCTCCTTCTGCAGCCCTGCAGCAAGTGGAACTGCTCACCTGAAGCCCACGATGGGGTACTCCTTGCAGATGTTGCACTTGGCCTGGTGCTTGGCGCTCTCTGCAGCAGCGAGGCGGTGCAGCACGGGGAGCCACACCATGGACTGCGGCTCCTTCTGCAGCCCTGCAGCAAGTGGAACTGCTCACCTGAAGCCCACGATGGGGTACTCCTTGCAGATGTTGCACTTGGCCTGGTGCTTGGCGCTCTCTGCAGCAGCGAGGCGGTGCAGCACGGGGAGCCACACCATGGACTGCGGCTCCTTCTGCAGCCCTGCAGCAAGTGGAACTGCTCACCTGAAGCCCACGATGGGGTACTCCTTGCAGATGTTGCACTTGGCCTGGTGCTTGGCGCTCTCTGCAGCAGCGAGGCGGTGCAGCACGGGGAGCCACACCATGGACTGCGGCTCCTTCTGCAGCCCTGCAGCAAGTGGAACTGCTCACCTGAAGCCCACGATGGGGTACTCCTTGCAGATGTTGCACTTGGCCTGGTGCTTGGCGCTCTCTGCAGCAGCGAGGCGGTGCAGCACGGGGAGCCACACCATGGACTGCGGCTCCTTCTGCAGCCCTGCAGCAAGTGGAACTGCTCACCTGAAGCCCACGATGGGGTACTCCTTGCAGATGTTGCACTTGGCCTGGTGCTTGGCGCTCTCTGCAGCAGCGAGGCGGTGCAGCACGGGGAGCCACACCATGGACTGCGGCTCCTTCTGCAGCCCTGCAGCAAGTGGAACTGCTCACCTGAAGCCCACGATGGGGTACTTCTTGCAGATGTTGCACTTGGCCTGGTGCTTGGCGCTCTCTGCAGCAGCGAGGCGGTGCAGCACGGGGAGCCACACCATGGACTGCGGCTCCTTCTGCAGCCCTGCAGCAAGTGGAACTGCTCACCTGAAGCCCACGATGGGGTACTCCTTGCAGATGTTGCACTTGGCCTGGTGCTTGGCGCTCTCTGCAGCAGCGAGGCGGTGCAGCACGGGGAGCCACACCATGGACTGCGGCTCCTTCTGCAGCCCTGCAGCAAGTGGAACTGCTCACCTGAAGCCCACGATGGGGTACTCCTTGCAGATGTTGCACTTGGCCTGGTGCTTGGCGCTCTCTGCAGCAGCGAGGCGGTGCAGCACGGGGAGCCACACCATGGACTGCGGCTCCTTCTGCAGCCCTGCAGCAAGTGGAACTGCTCACCTGAAGCCCACGATGGGGTACTCCTTGCAGATGTTGCACTTGGCCTGGTGCTTGGCGCTCTCTGCAGCAGCGAGGCGGTGCAGCACGGGGAGCCACACCATGGACTGCGGCTCCTTCTGCAGCCCTGCAGCAAGTGGAACTGCTCACCTGAAGCCCACGATGGGGTACTCCTTGCAGATGTTGCACTTGGCCTGGTGCTTGGCGCTCTCTGCAGCAGCGAGGCGGTGCAGCACGGGGAGCCACACCATGGACTGCGGCTCCTTCTGCAGCCCTGCAGCAAGTGGAACTGCTCACCTGAAGCCCACGATGGGGTACTCCTTGCAGATGTTGCACTTGGCCTGGTGCTTGGCGCTCTCTGCAGCAGCGAGGCGGTGCAGCACGGGGAGCCACACCATGGACTGCGGCTCCTTCTGCAGCCCTGCAGCAAGTGGAACTGCTCACCTGAAGCCCACGATGGGGTACTCCTTGCAGATGTTGCACTTGGCCTGGTGCTTGGCGCTCTCTGCAGCAGCGAGGCGGTGCAGCACGGGGAGCCACACCATGGACTGCGGCTCCTTCTGCAGCCCTGCAGCAAGTGGAACTGCTCACCTGAAGCCCACGATGGGGTACTCCTTGCAGATGTTGCACTTGGCCTGGTGCTTGGCGCTCTCTGCAGCAGCGAGGCGGTGCAGCACGGGGAGCCACACCATGGACTGCGGCTCCTTCTGCAGCCCTGCAGCAAGTGGAACTGCTCACCTGAAGCCCACGATGGGGTACTCCTTGCAGATGTTGCACTTGGCCTGGTGCTTGGCGCTCTCTGCAGCAGCGAGGCGGTGCAGCACGGGGAGCCACACCATGGACTGCGGCTCCTTCTGCAGCCCTGCAGCAAGTGGAACTGCTCACCTGAAGCCCACGATGGGGTACTCCTTGCAGATGTTGCACTTGGCCTGGTGCTTGGCGCTCTCTGCAGCAGCGAGGCGGTGCAGCACGGGGAGCCACACCATGGACTGCGGCTCCTTCTGCAGCCCTGCAGCAAGTGGAACTGCTCACCTGAAGCCCACGATGGGGTACTCCTTGCAGATGTTGCACTTGGCCTGGTGCTTGGCGCTCTCTGCAGCAGCGAGGCGGTGCAGCACGGGGAGCCACACCATGGACTGCGGCTCCTTCTGCAGCCCTGCAGCAAGTGGAACTGCTCACCTGAAGCCCACGATGGGGTACTCCTTGCAGATGTTGCACTTGGCCTGGTGCTTGGCGCTCTCTGCAGCAGCGAGGCGGTGCAGCACGGGGAGCCACACCATGGACTGCGGCTCCTTCTGCAGCCCTGCAGCAAGTGGAACTGCTCACCTGAAGCCCACGATGGGGTACTCCTTGCAGATGTTGCACTTGGCCTGGTGCTTGGCGCTCTCTGCAGCAGCGAGGCGGTGCAGCACGGGGAGCCACACCATGGACTGCGGCTCCTTCTGCAGCCCTGCAGCAAGTGGAACTGCTCACCTGAAGCCCACGATGGGGTACTCCTTGCAGATGTTGCACTTGGCCTGGTGCTTGGCGCTCTCTGCAGCAGCGAGGCGGTGCAGCACGGGGAGCCACACCATGGACTGCGGCTCCTTCTGCAGCCCTGCAGCAAGTGGAACTGCTCACCTGAAGCCCACGATGGGGTACTCCTTGCAGATGTTGCACTTGGCCTGGTGCTTGGCGCTCTCTGCAGCAGCGAGGCGGTGCAGCACGGGGAGCCACACCATGGACTGCGGCTCCTTCTGCAGCCCTGCAGCAAGTGGAACTGCTCACCTGAAGCCCACGATGGGGTACTCCTTGCAGATGTTGCACTTGGCCTGGTGCTTGGCGCTCTCTGCAGCAGCGAGGCGGTGCAGCACGGGGAGCCACACCATGGACTGCGGCTCCTTCTGCAGCCCTGCAGCAAGTGGAACTGCTCACCTGAAGCCCACGATGGGGTACTCCTTGCAGATGTTGCACTTGGCCTGGTGCTTGGCGCTCTCTGCAGCAGCGAGGCGGTGCAGCACGGGGAGCCACACCATGGACTGCGGCTCCTTCTGCAGCCCTGCAGCAAGTGGAACTGCTCACCTGAAGCCCACGATGGGGTACTCCTTGCAGATGTTGCACTTGGCCTGGTGCTTGGCGCTCTCTGCAGCAGCGAGGCGGTGCAGCACGGGGAGCCACACCATGGACTGCGGCTCCTTCTGCAGCCCTGCAGCAAGTGGAACTGCTCACCTGAAGCCCACGATGGGGTACTCCTTGCAGATGTTGCACTTGGCCTGGTGCTTGGCGCTCTCTGCAGCAGCGAGGCGGTGCAGCACGGGGAGCCACACCATGGACTGCGGCTCCTTCTGCAGCCCTGCAGCAAGTGGAACTGCTCACCTGAAGCCCACGATGGGGTACTCCTTGCAGATGTTGCACTTGGCCTGGTGCTTGGCGCTCTCTGCAGCAGCGAGGCGGTGCAGCACGGGGAGCCACACCATGGACTGCGGCTCCTTCTGCAGCCCTGCAGCAAGTGGAACTGCTCACCTGAAGCCCACGATGGGGTACTCCTTGCAGATGTTGCACTTGGCCTGGTGCTTGGCGCTCTCTGCAGCAGCGAGGCGGTGCAGCACGGGGAGCCACACCATGGACTGCGGCTCCTTCTGCAGCCCTGCAGCAAGTGGAACTGCTCACCTGAAGCCCACGATGGGGTACTCCTTGCAGATGTTGCACTTGGCCTGGTGCTTGGCGCTCTCTGCAGCAGCGAGGCGGTGCAGCACGGGGAGCCACACCATGGACTGCGGCTCCTTCTGCAGCCCTGCAGCAAGTGGAACTGCTCACCTGAAGCCCACGATGGGGTACTCCTTGCAGATGTTGCACTTGGCCTGGTGCTTGGCGCTCTCTGCAGCAGCGAGGCGGTGCAGCACGGGGAGCCACACCATGGACTGCGGCTCCTTCTGCAGCCCTGCAGCAAGTGGAACTGCTCACCTGAAGCCCACGATGGGGTACTCCTTGCAGATGTTGCACTTGGCCTGGTGCTTGGCGCTCTCTGCAGCAGCGAGGCGGTGCAGCACGGGGAGCCACACCATGGACTGCGGCTCCTTCTGCAGCCCTGCAGCAAGTGGAACTGCTCACCTGAAGCCCACGATGGGGTACTCCTTGCAGATGTTGCACTTGGCCTGGTGCTTGGCGCTCTCTGCAGCAGCGAGGCGGTGCAGCACGGGGAGCCACACCATGGACTGCGGCTCCTTCTGCAGCCCTGCAGCAAGTGGAACTGCTCACCTGAAGCCCACGATGGGGTACTCCTTGCAGATGTTGCACTTGGCCTGGTGCTTGGCGCTCTCTGCAGCAGCGAGGCGGTGCAGCACGGGGAGCCACACCATGGACTGCGGCTCCTTCTGCAGCCCTGCAGCAAGTGGAACTGCTCACCTGAAGCCCACGATGGGGTACTCCTTGCAGATGTTGCACTTGGCCTGGTGCTTGGCGCTCTCTGCAGCAGCGAGGCGGTGCAGCACGGGGAGCCACACCATGGACTGCGGCTCCTTCTGCAGCCCTGCAGCAAGTGGAACTGCTCACCTGAAGCCCACGATGGGGTACTCCTTGCAGATGTTGCACTTGGCCTGGTGCTTGGCGCTCTCTGCAGCAGCGAGGCGGTGCAGCACGGGGAGCCACACCATGGACTGCGGCTCCTTCTGCAGCCACTGTAAGAAGTGGAACGCTTCTATGTGCTGCACTTGGCCATCTGCGTCACGTTCGAGGGTACGCTCCTTCTCTTGCGACTCTTTCTCTTTGTCCTTTTCTTTGTCCACTGGAGAAAAAGAAAAAAATGTTTTGTATGAAATAGAACATACCACGCAAAAATTAGAACACAAGAATAAACCAAAAATTCACACAAAAAAATTAAGTTAAAAAGTTTTCAAAGTGAAAATGCGCAAAATCACGCTATTGACGATCTTGCCCTTGCACGCTGGTGACAATCACGGTGCTACTTGACATAGAACCTCCTAACTTTACAAACAAATTTAAATAACTATCTTATCAAAATATCTCACCAGTCTTCCTATCAAGAGTGCTGCCCTTATTTCCCTCCTTAGCCGCGACGGAGGCTTGCTCGAAGCAGCTCCGCACTGAGGGCTCGATGTTAGACCCTCCGAATGCTGCTACTTCACCTAGTTGTCGTGGTACCTGTAAAGATAGGGTTTAAAATTAATGATAATTCATGATATACTATTCTGAACTGTGAGTCAATTAAATTTAAGAGGTTTGAATTAAAAAAAAAACCAATAGTCGGTGATTCAAAACTGAAAAAAGCCAGTTAAATTTTATTCATGAATAATTAATAAAAGAAAACATCTACACGAAACTGGCATGTGCGAAAACTGATCACAAAGATGCATCGGATGCATCGGTACATGTATCTAATATGTATAGGCCGATAATAATTAATAATATTGACATGTGAAAATAATTACCTGTATACAGTCATGTAACAAGAGTCCTAATTTCCTTTGGTCAGCGCGACACGATGGGTCTGCTATTAAACGGAATAAGTACCTGAAATATAAAACGATATAATCAGCAATCAATTAAAAATAAAATGGGCCCAAGGTGCGAACCTTGGCGAACACCCAAAGTGGCTTCAAGCAAATTAATACAAAGGGATATGATTCAAAGTCATTAACTATAACTTTTAACGTTATATTGTCTAAGTAAGTTGCACACAACTAAGTAAGTCCATAATTGCTACCATTTGTCAACTTTTTTAAGGAGCAGCAAAAGATTTACCTTATCCAATGCCTTAGTAAAATCCAGAGTGTATTTTCGTTTATTTCTTGATCTATCTCATTAATATCATTATTTTATAAATCAGGCATTTTTTGTTACATTATATTCCTTTTCCAGTTGGTGTCATTCTACTACATCCTACTATAATTTTCAATGTTTCAAAAGCTTTTTGCACTGCAATTGTTACTTGTATTGATACTTGTATAGTAGTATGAAACCTCGTCTTCTCTAACCAAGTTGCCCCTACACTCACCGGTACTTCTCCTCCAGATGCCCCTTGGCGAGCAGCACGAGCCCCACCTTGAAGCTCAACACGCGGATCTGTCCGGTTCGCTGGCTGTCGTACACGTTCAGCAGCCAGTTGATGGACAGGTCCAGGCAGAGCGGCACGTTCACTAGACTTGGGTTTTCTGCTGCTATCACCTGGGGAAAGATGATTTTTTATTAAAAATTAGTTCAGAAATGAGTCTTATTATTTTCTGAATTAGGATTGCACTGTTGTAGAAATAATATCTGAAAAATATCAATATTTCCTTCTGAATGATTAAAGATTTAACATTTTACATAGAATGACAGATGAAATAATCCTCGATCTTCAGTAGCGTGATACTTTTGCTCTTGCAGCTCTTTGATAGAAAAATAACAAGCATACTACTAAGCCAATTTAGTGCGAGTGCGTACTTTTTTATTATAGAAAAATTGGAACGGAAATCGAGTGCCTAAAAAATTTATTTTTATTCAAAGAAAAGTCTAACAGGACACCCCGTGCAATGATTAACACCTTCCAAAATTTACTGTCTGTCGAATAGATATCTTTAGTTTACGATTGAGTCATCTAAAAGCCCATACAAATAAATTAAACTACAAATAAAAACCTCAGTTCTAAATCCGTCTGTGGATTTAGAACTGAAAACAACAAAAAACCACATACCTCATACAAAGAAGTGAGCACAGTGATCATATCGGGAATGTCGATGAGGCGGTCGTTCTGCGCGCGCAGACCGTGCGAGTCGAACGCTTCTAACGCAGCGGGTAGTTGGAGCATGTGCACTGGAAAAAAAGTTAAATTTTTTGATCATTTAAGGCAACATAAAATATTAAAAAGGTGTTGCCAGAGTAAAGCATGGATTTGAAATTATATTAATCGCTGTTTTTTCTATTATTTAAAATTTGCAAATTCTTCATCCGTGCTATGACACCAAAAATTCTATAATTAATTAACTTTTTTAAATTTATTTCAATTATTAAAATTTGGGTTTGAAAAGTAAGTCAAATGTAATTTCTAGAATGTCTATTTTCAGAATCTAATTTCTAATCAATAGAGTCCCCTGCCATGAGAAGAAAATGAAAAAGAAAAATCATTAAATATTTTCACTTATACACAACTTATACACAATACTTACTGCACAAAGCTTTCTGCACAGTTCTTAATTTAAGTGCTGTTCTGTACGCCGAGAATCGAACCTCGTTCAAATCGGCGAGTGAATTCATTAGTTCTATCATTTTGGGATGATCCCAATGAGTCGTTTCTAGTTCATGGCTGTGGAAACAAACATAAAAGTTAGTCATTAATACAAGTAGCCTGTATTGTCATTGTAACCTAATTTAATTGCAGTGGAAAACATGCTGATGTACTAACAACGAATATGGTGGTAATAATTGTAATAAAGATGATGAAGAAAAATAGGCAGAGAAAGGTATTGATAATGATTAGGACAAAGATGAAGATAGTAATGATGCTGAAGATATATTAAATAATGATGATCATAACAAAAACTCGAATGACCATGTTATTTTTAATGAATATGATGCTGTTAATAGCGTTAAAAATAAAAATGTTAATGTTTCTGTTTCAAATTACGATAATTATAAGTTCGAAGATAGTGATAATATTGGAAGTTAATACAAAATTAAGGAAGGGAGAAGGAGTAAGTAGCCACAATGATCGTCACAATATTACACATAAAGAAGTTTCACAAGGTAAAGTTATTAATGATATCAATAAACAATCTTCACTAGAACATTTTGAAAGAAAACTCACTTAATATAATAAGGTACGTTCGCCGGGGTGACCGCTCGTTCCCAGGGCGGGCGCACCGAGCCGGCGAGGAAGCCCTGCGCCGCGCCCGCGCCCCCGTCCCGGGCGACACCGGCCAGCTGCCGCGCGCGCTCCTCGCCCCCGGAGGTTAGCGCTGATATCCTGGAAAAGGTACAATACTATGCTTGAAGAAGTGACATTAGCTGAGAAAAAACCTTTTCTGAAATTCAGGAGGAGGTTAGAATGATAATTTGGAAAAGTAGACGTCTTTGTTATTGAATTAAATTTCAATTCGATTCACGTTATTGTTTTGACAAGTAAATGTTGTAGGTTACTAGCCTAGCTTTTAAGAAAGACTCTTGATTAACATCTACACAACTGGAAATCCAAAGTAACTCATGAAATATTTTTTTATCGATCGTAACTTCAAACTTAGTATCAATTTGATATGTATTTCTATAAAATTTACTGTCAAAAACTGACACCAATAAAGTCTTCCAACAAACCTCGTATTCAAATCATCCAATCTGCCCACAAGATGTTCAGGCAATTGCACGTTATCCCTGGCCAGTGCCTGCGCCTGCGCCCTCAGCTCGTCCACCTGTCTCCTCAGCGGCGGGATCTGCGCCCTGGCCCGCGACACGGCGTCCAGCTGCGCCCTCGCGTCCCGCGCGTCGCCCGGCGCCCTCCATGTCGCCCTAGCTGCTTCGGCCGCTTGCACGCGGGACGCAAGCTCATCGAGCGATGTTGTGAATTGACGGACGCGCTGCAAATAAAAAGTATTTGATTATGTTGGTATAAGAAATTCAAAAATAAATTAACAATGTGGTTCAAAAAAAGCATCAATTATTTAATACATTTAAATTAATTAACAATTAGAAATTTGAGAAAAGCCTTTTTAATCTAATCTCAGGATTTTAGACGTTAGGTTAGTGAAACATACCGATATAATAACAACAATATAACACGAGAGAAAACCAAATTAAAAGATAATATAATTACTAATAGCTATTAAGTATAAATTAGTGTAGGACCTATTAAAATAATGTGTCAGACATAACATTTTCTGACGACATTTATTGTAATGGGGTAATTAAAATATATATAAAAATAATTGACCAGGGTTGGATTTTTTGTATGTATTGCGCCTGTATAATTGTATCGTTAATATCCCGTAAGTTGTCTGGAAGAGATCGTTATTAGCCAACGTAGGAACTAGGTATAATTATTTATAGACTCCTGTATATTTTATTTATTAATAGAATGGTTAAAGTCTCATTATAACCTTGTGTGTCAAGCCTTGGGTGACATCTTAAGTTTCCTAGGTCGTCTGGATATAACTTGCACGACCAGTACTTTCAGGTTCACAGATGATATTTAATACATATACGTATTACTGTATGTATGTATGTTTGAAAATTAATATTTATAAGGAAGTTTGGAATTAATACACTCTGACTCTCACACCTATATTAAAAGTACTAGCGGTCCGCCCCGGCTTCGCCCGTGGTACATATTTCGCAATAAAAAGTAGCCTATGTTCTTTCTCAGGGTCTAAAGATTGTCTGTGCCAAATTTCACGCAAAATCGGTCCAGTAGTTTATGCGTGAAAAAAACCTAAGTAATAGAAAATATAACCATTATTTTAAAAATTATCTTTACATCATAATACAAAAGGAAAAGTCTCATACAAAACGCTATAAAAAAACCCTGAACATGAACTAAATTCGTTTCAAAATAATTTTCTAAACGTACCATACAATATTTCGTAAAAAACGTGAATTAGCAATAACCAAACGTATTTTATATCGGAACGTGACTTTTATGAAAATCCTAACGCCGTTCAGAGAATTATTTCACAATTCGTATCACGCACCCATTAAAGCGTCAATCGACACAGTATGTCATGCTTAGCATATGTTAGCATGCTTGGTATTCAAGCAGCATGCGCATGCATGCCGCATGGGCGCCACACGTGGGATGGACGCTATTTATGTTGGGGACAGTTATGTCATATTAGGAGGAAAGAGATTAGGTATTTTAATTGAAAATTTTAATTCTTTATTTGATTTCATAAAAATTTTGTCCGAAGGCCTCTAAAATCTAATAGATCTGTCTACTATTTCTACGTCTATTACTTTGAAGTAGAAAAATAATGATAAATCACTTATTCATTATTAGAATATTCATCACAATAAAGACTTACCTAGCGACACAAAAACTTACTTACTTACTTATTTAGCTATTAACACAGTTCCAAAAACACATTACAAGTAGTTTATTCTAAAGTTTATAACGTAAAATAAAGAACAGTACCTACAATAACAGTTCTGGAAACTCAAAGTAAACCCTAGCAAATACAAACTTTCACTGTCTGATTAAATGCCAACAACATCTGTGAAAGTAAAGCCTTAACAGTTTATATATTAACATTACCTGCCTAGAGAAAAACCTTGTCTTGTTGAATAGGCATAAAATTGTATTGAAAAGGACCGCTTGTGTAGTGTGTATGAATGGATCTTTTATTATTATGCATACTATATTATTTAAAATTCTCAAGTTTGTATGAGATCATTGTTTAAAATCATTTAACACCGATATAGTGACAACCCTATCGTTAGGGATTTAAACATAAAAATAATCTAAAGCATAATAAAATGATATTGCTATACACCTCGAACATTAACAAGGATATAGAGCATTTACATTAACAACTCTAACATTTACCTAATTATTTCATAATTCATGACAAATGTGAATGGAATCACAAAGCCACTATAACATCTATGGTGACAGCCCTACAGCCAGGGCTAGGAACTTTGAAATGATCCACGACTCCGATACCCAGACCACACGGTACCAGTCACGATGTGAGACCATACCCTTTAATTGTTGAAAAGGTCTTAACAATAACAAGTGTATTAAAACGAATGAAATAGACTGCATCATAATGCATACTTCAAAACCAGACATTGTTTTTTTTTCTCATTGTTAAATTTATAATGCTTTTAAATATACTTAACATTTATTAAGAACGTTTAGTTGTCCAATGAAAGAATATACAATTACAGTCCTAAAAAGTGAAAAAATAAATAAAAATGTATGAAATTCTGCCTAATTTTTCAAAAGGGATAACCATTCAGCAACCACTGCGAAATTTAATACATTATAACTAAGTACGTTTCAAGTATTATTAAGGAACCTATATTTAATAAACGCCTGATAATTATACTCATTATTCATTATAAACTATTCTTAGTTTATTTTATAAATCTATATTACCTATAATATTGTTTTTAACGTGATAACGTTTTTAAAATCGTTTTAGTCGGATGACATGTTCAGAAACTTGTGTCACACCAAAACCTCACGAGCGCGATCGCAGGTATAACGAGAGAGAGACGGACCGATCTCCCGTCTCATCTCGAGCGCTGCCACCAATAAGACGTTATCACGTAAACATCTCGATCGTAAACCTACTTTACAAACAACCAATTTTTTTAATTGATATTGAAACTTATGTATCAAAAGCTCTGAGTTAACGTTAATTTGTAAAATCATCTATTGTACGATTTCCAAGTAGAAACCCTCCATAGTTTTCAATTCGATTGAAGTATACTCTTAGACAATCCTCTGATCTTTTATTCCAATAATAAAGGATCAAACAGTTTTGTATTAATAAACCTTAGCGTGACCTTTTCTGGACGAATTATCAATTTAATAATGTCGCATCAAATACATTTTCCTTTTAAGCGTTAATTGAGCTTTTGAAACTTGATTAGAAATTTTATTCTATATTGAAATTTGAACCCGTGGTATTTGATCCTCAATGTTTTATTGTATGAATACGTCCTTTTCATCGATTCGAATTTGAATCTATGATTGTCTTTTAGTTCGGTACTACCTAGTTAATTTATTTATTAACTAGCTTACCACCCGCGGCTTCGCCCGCTTTGTCTAAAACCAAATAAATTATATACTAAAACCTACCTCTTAAATCACTCTATCTATTAAAAAAAACCGCATCAAAATCCGTTGCGTAGTTTTAAAGATATAGAGCATACAGAAAGCGACTTTGTTTTATACTATGTAGTGATACGTTATTAATTTATTTCTTTGACGTCATAAAATTCATCATGACATAGGTACATTGGATTATATCTAAATCTATTCAGCACAAAACAAAATAAAATGTGGCTATCGTAAAAATAATTTTCCGCATCGCATAATAGGGATTATCAGCGCTTGTCTATTTTGGGGCAAAGATATTTTGTGCCCTCTTCTGGGACGTATGATATTACATTACGGCCCATTTTATCTTCATATTACTTTTACCCCACGGCTTTTTTTATATATTGTTAGATATATCGAGAATGCTAATCGAAATGTACTGTGATTCTATCTTATGTAGAACTAGATTTCCTCCCGCGGCTTCGCCCGCTTTGTCTAAAATCTAAATATAAATCACTAGCGGTCCGCCCCGGCTTCGCCCGTGGTACATATTTCGCAATTAAAGGTAGCCTATGTTCTTTCTCAGGGTCTAAAGATTATCTGTGCCAAATTTCATCAAAATCGGTCCAGTAGTTTATGCGTGAAAAGCATACATACATACATACAAACAAACCTTTCCTCTTTATAATATTAGTATAGATATATTAAAAACCTTCCTCGAGAATCACTCTATCTATTGAAAAAAACGCATCGAAGTCCGTTGCGTAGTTTTAAAAATTTAAACATACATAGGGATATAGGGACAGAAATAGCGACTTTGTTTTATACTATGTAGTGATGGTATACTACTTCTATATTGATGTTATATATTACTTGCGCATTAAAAGTTGATAAATTTCAGGTAATAACGTATATTATGTAAAAGATATTCATGTAGTAACATCTTGCTAGAACAATAGATAAAGCACTAACACAATACTTGTAACACTAATGAAATATGTGTAAGAATACACGGGATCTACGATAAAACAACAATTTGTCTGATCGTTTGTTTGTGACGGTTAATCTCCGGAACGACTAGACATGCCCTAATGAAGCGTGATGCACCTTATTTGGGTTAAAATATAAAGCCACTGGTCGTTAAACTCAGTTTTTTATCATTAAAGGCAGGGAAAACGCTTACAAAATAATTGAAACTGCATTCTCCGCGGTTTATTTATAAATTTAATAATATAAATTCATAACAACTTGCCGGCTATGATTATGAAATTAATCAGTGCGTGATTAAACAGTTTTATAGGTTATATTGCATAATTTTGTAATAACATAGGTATTCAGGGTTGCTACATATATTTTTCACGACAGGAAGTTGACATTGTTTCCAATTATTTACGTATTTGCATGGAAGAAATCACTTAGAGCGATTAAGCCACCATGTGCAATGATCATTGTTTTTTTAAGCTATTGCATAGCTTCTATCGCGGGGACCGAATCCAGAAATTCCGTAACGAAAAAAACCTCACGCTTCCCATTCCGACGGGTACGGAGGTGTGGCTTAAAGGCATGCTATGCAATAGCTTTACCGCGGCAGTCCCCGAGTGCCACACGTCTTTTTTTATAAAGAACCATCTATAGTATTGTTCTCGCCATTCTGTTTGTTTTGCTTATCAAATATCGTGTCCATAATGTAAGCTATACCTGGTTTAGTGCTAGATAGCTTAAAATTATTTATCTGTATATATTTTGTTGTTCAAGCGATAAATCTCATGCTTCGTGGATTATAATATGAGGGAACAATTTTAATTGAAATCAGTTGTGACAAAATTTTAGTTCAGTAAGAACTAAGAACCGGAAGAAAAGTAATGTATGAGATCATTCAAAATAGATCTGTGTACAAAATTTCACCTCGATAATAAGCCGTTCTTTCCTGAATGAGTAATAGACAGAGACATCCATCACATATTCCATGTTTATAAACTCGATAACAGCATTTGAAATTTTATTTATCAATATTTTTTAATAATGCTACGGAACCCACACCCATTTAATTATTATTCACCATTCTCTTTTATACATATTATATTAAAATTATAATTATATTGCTGAAGCACGTGTCGATAGCAGAATTATTGTAACATTGAGTCATCTAGATTGTAGGCACGATCAAACTAAATCAATTGTATGTTTCAATTCGTTTCTATTTCTGGAAACAATGTACTTAACATTTAAACATAAAATCTAATAATTTAAAATGATGGAGCCTAATTTATGTATTTATTATGAGTCTTTTTATTCCATCATATGATATATTAAATGTAAAACAATAATATTTAATCCAGAACAATAAATATAATATTTATGGTCAATCTTCGGTCAATGGTTAAATATTACTTTACGCAAAAAGCGTTTTCAGGGATCGTGGCTGTGGTAACGCTTCTGAATTGATATTATAAATATGAGAATCATGAAATTGTTACTTATTTCTTTTTATGAAATAATATTTCCATGACACGACTTGTAGGAAAAACAGCATAAATAGTTTGCTTTACATATATTTTTTTAATTTAATTCAGACTAATGCTCTATGGGTGCATTTGATATTACTTATGTATGATTTCATGTCTTGTTTGTTTTATTGGTAAAAAGTATAAAAATTAGAAATGGAACTTAGAAATACGATGTTCCAAGTTGGGAAATACATTGTATGGATAAGGTACCAGAATGGCTACGGAAACAAGAAAATCCATTAATAGAAGATTTTTCACTTTGCTTGAACTTCGCCATAGAAATCTAATTAAACAAGGCTATAATTTACGTATCAAGCGTGAGTCACGGGGTCATTGCCCTGTTAAGGTGTACACACACGATCGACGGGTCTGAAGCGCCCTAATTTAACGGTTATGTGTGATTGCTACACAATATTATTGCTTATGTGATGTTTATTTACGATGTACATTATTGACTTGCTGTAATGTGTTCGACGATTGATATCGTACCTATCTGTCCTTAATGTGTATCGATAATAATTAATTAATCGAATTATATGTTAGTTTCTAAACCTAAATATTAAGAGTTTCAGTTATGTATTAGTAAAGACTAAAGATATTACCTATTATAAGGTTTAGTCAGTTTGTTACAGCTGATCTCCGAAACGGAACAGAAATATTTTGAAGTTTCGTTTAAATAACTTAAGTTATTTTATCTGTAGTGATAACTGATTATTATCGAACCTACCATACTTCTGCCTATTTGATTACGACGATGAATTAATATTGTGCAAAATTTTAAATCACATAAAAACTCAAAACATTTTCCTTTCTCAAGTCGCAATATAATCGAAATCTAGGCAGATCAAGATGTCCTAAAATAAATGAATTTGTATATACATGTCACATGAGTTGAGTTCCAATATCGATATATCAAAGGCAAGACTACAAAGCAATCGGTGATAAGATATCAGCAACTAATTAGAGATCAACCACTGTTATATTAAATGCTTATATACATGTATGTTTGTATGTTTGATTTTAATATTTTGTAGAAATAATTATAAACAGGTATCTACCTACTATAGTAAGACTTTATCTTCACCACAGAATAGTAACTAGTAGTCTTTACTTGCAAATAAATCTAATGCGAAGTAAAATGAAAAATGTTGCTTGGATACTAGATACCTATTATTAATCAATATATTTGTAGTGATTTATGTTACCTTTATATACTATAAACTATAATCAAGTTTTCGTTCTTCAATTAAATATTTTAACTTATCTCTACTATGGGTCAATAACTATGATGAAACCGGTTTGCGAATTTATTTGGCATCGTTGCTTTGATTGATTATAGCTTAAAAACTGTAGTAAGATTATCCTTTATGTCAGGACATATTAAATTATAAAAAGAAATACATTTGGCGCCAAATTGCGTCTTCAAATATTTTCAGGCAATTGAGATTATTCTTTCTTTTAATGAATCGATGTATAAAATCAATAAAAAACACTCAAAAATATGCGATACGCACAGTCATGGACAGCTACTCACACGGATTATCAGTTATTTACCCTGGCATTACAAACAAACATAAAAACAGAAGAACTGCTATAATTCTGAAGACGAGTCAACATCACCATATACGCTGTGTACCTAGAAGGCGATAACGAGTAATCATCCATTTGTACTTATAAACTATCTTGTACTACGATATACATAATGGTTTAAAGCCATTTTATGAAGGCATGGATGGCTTCGTACGGAAAGAATCCATACTAATATTATAAACGCGAAAGTAACTCTGTATATCTGTCTGTTACTCAATCACGCCTAAACTACTGAACCAATTTGCATGAAATTTGGTATGGAGATATTTTGATACCCGAGAAAGGACATAGGCTACCTTTTATGCGTATGTACCACGGGCGAAGCCGGGGCGGACCACTAGTATTAAATATAAAATATTTTCGACAATAAAGAATGAACTTATGTTGAACATATTGTTAAAAAAAACTTGATACTTTTAAAAATGGCATACCAATTATCACCTTCAGTGCTAGAAATGATATAAACAATTGGTAAATTAATATAAAAAATTGATCAAAGCTGTATTTTTCAACATTTCATAGAGCTTTTCATAAACGTTGCCTCTATGACACAAATGAATAAATAGCTGTACAGTTTTTCTAGCAAAAAACAAAAAAGATGAAAGAGTCTAAATTCTGCAACGTAAAACAAGAAAACAAACAGATAATTCGTATTCAAAAACCGGGAATCGAACCCTGATTCACCATTGGAATGCGAGTGGGCGGTACAGATGACTAGAGAAGTTCAATGTAACCTAACTGCAGAATACTTGGCGATTCATCTGAGCCTAGTTAATGCCACTTTGTCCGTGGTTAATATTTTTGGCAGAGCTAATTATTTTTCATAATGCAAGTGGCTTTAGCTTAAAACTGTATTATCATGTGCCAGTTAGTTTTCATAAAAAAATGCCTATTCATTTTGAAAATCCTGAATTAAAGACACGGAAAAACACATTGATTTAACTTCAGAAAATGTGTAGTGATTGAATTTCATTTATTACTTAGATAATAATAGACCATACAACAAAGTTGGTTTACTTGTGTAGGAAACATAATAGGCTAAAGGTATAAGATTGATGGAAGCTTAGAGAAGAACGCTATTTTTGTCCCGAAAGCAATCCCAAAGGGAATATTAGAGATGACAATTCAAATAATTCACGATATTCACAACAGTAAAGTCGTAGGCGAAAGGCTAGCTAGTCCATAAATTGTATTAAAACAATAGGACGATTTTTATACCGCTTTAACAGGAATAAAATATTAATATATTCTTTCATTATTCCGTTCTGAAATATAAAAATTCTAGAAATAACAAGAACAATCTATGAAATATTTCCAGACGTTCCCCGTTAAGTGGCGTTAAATGAAAATAAATAAAAATTGCTTCCTCCGACAACACAAACAGTGAATTAATTAAGTGCTGTTTCTTTTATTGTTTGTTTCGAGCTCGCCATTACAGCTTGATTGCAAGCAAGCTGCAAGGAATCTCTTAGAACCAGGGACCCGGTAAGAATTCTTTGAAATAATGAGAAATTAACAAAAAAAAATACATAAAATATTAAAAACATATTACGTTCGATTGATATGACAACAAGTGAATAGTGAGGAACTTAAAAGTGTTTTCTTTTCTGCACAGGTTACCAAAGTACTGTATGTGCAGAAAATATTTAAATAAATACAAATTAGAAACTGAAGTGTTAATGTTACTAAAAATATTACTTACGTTAAGTAATATTTTAGTAACACTTTTTATTAAATGCCCTGTTGACTGTGTCTATCTATACCCTCGGTTTAAATAAATATTTTGTGTTATTAACCCAGTTATAACTTATTATCTATGTTATAAATTGATTACTAAATAAACTTTCTAATCCGTGAATTTATTCTGTTTTAAGCATTATATAATGTCTTGATAAATAATATCTAATATATAATGAGATTGGATATATCGACTAAAATTGAATTTTCCTACTTTGAGATGGTCTCTGCAAACTTTCTAAGTATTCTAACAAGAAAAACGGGTGGTATGTTAGGAAGTACAAACTTTTTAATCGCATTCTTGTTAGTAAATCTGTCTAACATAATTTTGAAAACCTAACATGAGATTTTACTGTATTTTTCTAGTTTGTAATTAAAGTTTCAATTTAATTATAATTATCAGTAATTTGCAGTCAGACATGCATCGTTATCTTATATTATAAAAAGTGTACATAGGTATAACATTAGTAAATGAATTACATCGTCAGCTCTCGGCCTACACCACTATAGGGGTATAATTACTCAATTGCTTTCGTTAAACAATTGTAAGCCGATATTTAAAAAACTTTGTCTGCTGCCATTGCCATCTCTTTACATTTATGATATGTGCGTGTTTGTGACTAAGCATATGTATCTTTATAAAAAGGCAAGTGATTTAAATAGCCGTAGTCGCAGAGATCCAAGTAAACTAATTTTAAAAGATAATCCTAGATTAAAAAAATATAATAAAAACTGTCTTTGTATGAGTGTAATAATATATAATAAAGTGCCAACTAAATTAAAAAACTTAGATACTAAATTATTTTTTAAAGAACTTTATAAATGGCTTCAACAGAAATGTTTTTATAGTGTTAAAGAATACCTAAACTCGTAATTAACATTGTCTACTTGCGTCTTAATATTAATTTTGTAATAATGTATGTAATTTTTGTAATGAATATGAATGAATTGTGAAATATTAATTATAATAATGTGAATGAATAACAAATGATTTTAATAAAATAAAATTAAGAAGACATAATATAAAATGTAATATCTAATGTAATCTAATCTAATCTAATGTAATGTATCTAATGAAAAATGTATTTGCATGCCGTTGAATAACGGCTAAACATGCTGAAATAATGTATCTTATTCTTAACACCTATGTATACCATGTTTACTTGCAAATAAATGATTTATTTATTTATTTATTTATTGTTCAAGACCAACATTCTGTATTGAAGACCGTTTAGTTTTCTAACAGCATAAAGTTTTAATAAAAAATATCCCGTTCATTACATCGAGATAGTATGTACTACGTACTAGAGAGGCGATCGCTACTACACTCTCTTTAACACGAGCTAGAGGCAAGAATCACAAGTCTCTTCAGTCTGTGCCGGACTGTGCCCCCCGCTTGCCGCGTCAACACGTGTTATTGCTCTGTTCAAAATGCCTTCGTGTGTGCTAAGATATTGTTTTAACAGTTCCTATAATACAAACAAAGCCCGAGGAGTGACTTTTCACCAGTAAGTTTCCTTACTATGAGTAAGTCATGCATTTTACTAATATTGTTATCATTTTGCGAAAAATCACCACGCGTTCTGCGTTTCGCGCCATTTTTCATAGACTAACAGCACAGACGTGACATTATCGATGAGTCTGTTAAAAAAATGTAACTGGATTTTTTAACTATGAAGTATGAATATACAATATATACTAGGAAAGATTACCGTGGTGTAGTATCTATCTAAATATTTATACTTTTACCCGACTACGCAAAGTAAAACGGTAGGTTATATTAAGTAATATTTATTTATTTACCTATTTTTATTTATTAAAAAAAGGTTCATCAACAGTTGTTCCAATAGGATTTATAAATTATTATGCACAACAATTACAAATAAACACAACATTCACAGAAATTAATACAGTAAAAGTTCCTTAATCGCGCTTCCTTTATTCCCGTTTTCACTATTCGCGGATTAAAAAAATGCGACCCAATTTCTATATTCGCGACTAAAAATTTTTTTTATTCGCGGATTTAATAAGTACATACATAATAATAAAATTATTCCAATAGGTATCTTACCCAATATCCTTGTCAAATGGACTAATAAGAAAGTAAAATAGATCTTATTACAAGTTTGCCTAAAGTACATAATATTATGTTCTTAAATGATATCGCCGAGGCCTTTGACACAAGCCGCCTTTGTCGCAAGCCGCCTCTGCAGCGATTGATGTTTTTGAGAATGTAAATAAACAGAATGGAAGCAACCTTATAACTCAATAAATAAAGTATATTTTTAAATGTAGTTCCGTTTATAGTAAAAGCCGCTTTGCGTATTTATTGTTTCGTCTTTCACATTCGTTACAAAAATTGTGATCGAGTAAGGGGGCGTCCATAAATTACGTGAGGTGTTTTTTTAAATTTTCTGCAACTCCCTCCCCCCCTGGTGAGATGTCGTGAGATTTTATTCAACCCCCTCCCCCATCCCCGAATCTCACGTGAGATTTTTCAAAATGTGAGTTTCTTATACGTAAACGCCATCAACATTGAATCATCGTATCCATTTAATTAGGGCTATTATAAACCAATACTCCAAAATTCGATTACATCATGAAGCAAAATCTGATAAAACTATTGATTACTACACAAAACGACAAAAGTTTACTAAATTGATATTATTTAAAGGAAATTAAAATACATAGTTTAATATAAAATCCTCTTTTTATTAATTCCCTAGTATCAGTACCACCAGATAGTACCGAGTAAACAGATTGCACAATGTGTCGCATCTGCACGCATTGCTTAATCTTTGAACTTGAAGCCACGCCCCGCTCGTTCCACACGTACCCCACCACATCGGCCGCGCGCAATGTGTTTGTTTGGAATAACCCCTCTAGTAGTACATATATCTCGATGGTTCATTATTGGAAAACGGGTTGCCTAATGGATGAATGTTTTGTTATTTCGCAAATGAAAATTATATTTCTAATCTAAAAAGACTTATTTAGAAGCGCTTTTGAGTCAAAATACCTACAGAAAAATAATTATTTACGTACATATACATATAAGAATATAGGTATACCGATTTCCAGATGATTTCAATCTAGAGACAATTCGCATACCGCGTCAAAAAGTGTCTTCAAACGCAACCATGTATTCCGCCATAATATATCGTAAATCAAATATAATTTCAACTTTACAACCTTGTGATAAAGCATGTTATTGTTTGTTAAATCTCAACCATTTTTAGAAGATGACTCAATCCCTTTGTGCCTTTTATCGGGCGCAGGTTTTTTTTTCGCAAATATTTATATCTGGTGACTAAGGTGCGAAATACGAATGTCACACACGTGATGTAATTTGTATTTTTTTTAAATGAACATAACTAAGACATAATATTTTTTTTCAATAGGACCACCAGACCTTAAGTTTAGCAGTTGACTCAATAAACTATTCAATAAAAAAAAATGTGTGCGTGTACTAGTGTACACACGTAAGAAGTGAAACTTCTTTATGACCTTATTTTTCAAAAAATAATTTACTATATGCAACTTTACAGAAATACGTCGAATCACGCGTGGTAGGGATAAGAAAAAGATGGCGCGTAACGGAAAAATGTCACGCGTAACGAAAAAATGTTACACTAAATTTTTTTCCAACCCCGATAAAGAAGTTTCACTTCAAAAATGTATGCGTGTACTAGAGTACACACGTAAGAAGTGAAACTTCTTTGTGACCTTAAAAATGTCACGAGTATGGCGTAACGCAAAAATGTCACGCGTACGGCGTAACGCAAAAATGTCACGCGTACGGCGTAACGCAAAAATGTTACACTAAATTTTTGTCCAACGCCAAGTTTCACTTCAAAAATAAAAAAAAAATACTATTCCAAGATTTGTATATCTACCCATATTCGTTATTGAAAAGAAAACCCTCCGTGCTCAGAAATATGTATTTGATACACCATCTCACGCTCTTGCGCAAGGAGAGCACATCTAATTTGACATTTTTGTAATGTCAAAATAAAGGTTAGCTGTTTGGGTCCACATTGTTTAGCGATCATAGGTTATAGAGCATTATATTCCTTTAGGAAAATAAAACTCTTTAGACTTTTTCTTACTTTTTTTAGCTAATACTTGCAAAATTAGGATTGACTAGGTACTTCACATTTAAATTAATAATAATTTTTGAGCTCTTTAACTTTATTAAAAATATGTGAAAACTATTCTACTAGCATTTATATATCAAAGAAATGTTTTAACTTCTTTCTATTTAAATATTTCTTCTCGCGACTTAAAGTACATAACCCTTCTCCATCTTTCAACGTATTTTAAAATTAATTAAAATCCTAACTGTTTGGAAACATAATAATATACCATGGAAGCTTATGGTCGCCGCTTATCAGGTGACGCACAGTCGATTGCCTGCTTGTACTAACTTCAGCAAAACCTAGATAGACTTATTTAGCCCACTAAATAATCTAACAGTACAACCCCTTATCACCATAACACGACAGCTTAGCGATTGGCGTATGACCCTTGTGATACGCTGAAGCGATTTATTCTATTTCCTGACTATTTATTTATGAACGAAAATTATATTAATAATGTTTTTAAAAACCGCAAAATCGAAGTATAAACACATGCAGAAAGTCTTTATAATGAAAATAAATTATGAAAACAGACAACTAAGGGACTGAAGCATGACAATATGATACTGAAATAGCAACTTTTAGCTTAATTAAAATAAACCATTTAAGTAAATGATTTACATTTATAAACACTCAAATACTTAAAATATTGCAAGGAAATCAGATGTTTATATTATTTTTCAGCATCGCTCTTTCTTTATCACTTGTACCGTGTAAAATCGATGTAAATGTAATTTACAGATACACTAGTGTACATTGCGCGCCGTTATCGAAGATTGAAACCGAGTTATATTACACGCTATTATTATAATGCAATGTATTACGCACTTAGCGTATCGGCCGCTTTATCGGCAGCCTTCGAGATACCTATGAATAATATAATTTATTGGCTGTCACTATGACATACGTCAATTTAAATGAGCATTAAATTCTGGTATTATGTTAGATGAAATCTTGGAATTCTTATGGCCACATCGAAGGCTTTAGTAAAATCGATTTAACAAGAAGTTATGATATCTTTGACCCCGATGGTTATTCTTCCGTGTTTTTACTTGGAAATTACAATGAAAACATATTTATGGGAAATTAATAACTTCAAACAATTAAATATTTTCCTTAATAAATGCTTTATAATGTGTTAAACTTCACTTTTCATCAATTCGAATGAATTCTGTGACAAATATAGAAATAAAATAATATAGAAATGTTTCCTCGAAAACTCATACGGAAATATCGAATTTCAAAAAGTATAATTAAACATTTCAAGAGAACCCATAAAAACGGGTTAATTTACCTTTTATCTATCTTTTATATCTTGTTAATTATACTATTAGATTAACCTTACCACGACTTATCTCGGCATACAACATACCACTTTCATTTAAATTTTAAATTATCTTATTATTACCTGAAACAAATAAAATTACACGTTATTATAACATACCTTATTCAATTTATACATACTGTATATAATACAAACTAATTTTAAAAAAGAAGCTTCGGCAATAAAACTTTAATATTTATTATTAGAGATGTGAGAAATAAAACTAGAGGTAGACTTTTATCTCTAACAATTAATAAATAATAAAGACAGGGATGGATCTCGGAATGAAAATTTAAAACATAAAATATTTTTAAGTATACATATAATGAAGTAGTAAGCCATACCTATTCGCTTTACATGCACACATACTAGACGTCATTATAGAAATAAATAAAATAAATCATGCAGGAATCTGATACAAAAACAAATAATTAAACCCCATTAAACAAATAACTGTAATTCATCACAGGCTAAACAGCCGGTTTCAAGTCTCATTAAAAAAACGGCCTGTATTAACAGTTAACACCGTTACCATTATAATTATTATCATCAAAGTATGAATAAATTAACGTCAGCTTAACGTACAACCGTCACCATATCACTTAAAACACTTTAACGGTCTGTGACACAAAAAATATGTTTCATAAACAAGGAGTGACTATCGAGTTTCTTGTTTAAAACTCGAGTTAACTCGCGGTGACTTACACCGCAGAAGAAACATTTTTTAATGTTGTTGTTATCACTTATCATAGACTATTTTTGTTGAGTTCGTTGTAAAACAAATTATTGAATTATTTATCTATATCTATGTCAAGTTGTAGTTAATTATGCAATAAAAACAACTTTAAATGAGTATTTTTTTTTAAAGTCCAAACTGGATAACGAAAATATAAAGCTTGGACAGCATAAATAAATCCAAAGGATTCCGTTATAAAGCCATAAAAAATCGCAATAGCCTTTTTACAAACCTGCACGTTCACGTAAAATTTAAATTTTCAATACGTCGTTTGTTACTCCCGTCACGTAGGCGTCATAACTGAATGTATTCATTTGTTACCACGTTTAAATATCTGTTTCCATTTTACTTTAACATTGTTCTTGGATAAACTCGAATGGGCATAAAAGAGGTAGTTAGTTCGGTCAGTTTCATTTGATGTGTAGTGTAGAGCCCTAATAAAGGCAAGGAAATGTGGCTAGTAACATTTGATACATTTTCTCATATTGACATAAAGGTCAATAACAGCTTGCCATATTGTAACATCATTGTAACATCACACAAAATCTCACGTACAGAATATTTTTATCGAGTAAAATAAAAATCTATACCTATACAAATTTACTTTGAAAATAATTAAGTTCCCATCCTTGTAGCCCTATATATAGGTATCAGAATGCACCTCATTCAAACTACATTTTAATTACGAACAGACATGTGAAGCAATTTCAAACATAATTTTTAATCAACTGCGCAGTGCTTTTATAAAGTTTTCAAGAATTATTCGTTATACTTTCAATGCGAGTTTCAAAAAGGAACTCCTTTCACGCCACACTACATAAGTAGGTAATGGAAAATCTTGTACGTGCAAGTTGAAGAGCTTTTAAGCTTTTTGGGGCCCCAAAATGCGATACTATCGAACTGTGTTTTAACTATTTCATTAAAACGTTATCCTTTGGTTGTGCGAGCACAAATAAAACACTGATGCATGATGCAATTTTTGGAAATATAATTTACCAGAAGTTGTCACTGAAGTCGTACGTTTCTTGAGTATTAATAATTTTTTTAATATAATTATTCTATTTGCTCAAAAGTCTTGCACAATTCGCTTGTTTAATTTAAATATTATAGGGCCCCAATCCTTGCGAGTCCGTCCCTGCAACATCGTGAAAGCATGTAGCACCTTGTTGCACACTCACCGCTGCAGCGCTGCAGCGATTCAGAAAATTGCTGCAAATTGTTTTCACAGCGCTGCAGTAATGTAAGATGTAAGTGTACGCGATGATCTGTTGCTATTAAAGTTGAACAGACAATGGTTTAGCTGTTAGAGATACGAATAGCAGAATATAATTTTTAGATATTCTTAGGTTACTAGTTACTACCTACTAAATAAATACTGCGAGACGTATAGAAAAAATAATCGACTTCATATATGTTCAATTATTCATATTTGTTCTTTATATTCAATTATTTAAATCCACTTTTCATTTTAGTTCAATTATTGGATACTTAAATACTTATAAATTTATAAAGAATAGAAACTTACTTAAATACTTACTTAAAATAGACATGAATAATTATTATCCAAATAAGTTTGCGTGGTATTTATCAATGAATTTTTAAACAGTTTAATGATTTCTTTTTGTTACTGAATATTGTTGGATTTATAAATATGTACTATGCAATTTATTTTATTAAAACAACGCGACTGCTTGTAACTTTTACGCTTCGTTGAAAATAAATAAAATAAAAGCTAACAACTCAAAGCTCACATGCAAAGCCCTGTAATATTAAAAAGTAACTTTTAGGAACTCTCAAAATTTTTATAAGTTTCCGAAATATGAGTGCGTATACATTTATTAAAATTGTTAATTTATTAGCGAAAATTTCGTAAGTTTCAATATAATATTATGTATTCAAAAAACATTTTAGCTTTATTCACAGCCAAGTTTCAGGCAGAAAATCTTTCCTTTGAAATGAAATTTCCAGTGAATTTTTTTTTCATTTTCCAATGTTTCTCATTTGAAAACATTTAATATCTTTTGAATGGATACTATTTCAATTGAATTGTAATTTAACAGTCATCGAATTGTTTTAAACTGAGTGCACAAACTTAATCCCAAATTTCAAGCACACACATGTTACGAACAAACACACCGACATATAAAATCTGATATGGATGTGAAATTATAAACTAATTTCAGACCCGACAAAATACATAATATTATATTACATAGTACACTGTGCAAACCATATGAATACTTCCAAACCTGTTCCAGAATCCCGTTCGAGTTTTGATCTTATTTCGATGCAAAAAACAAAATATACCAGACCAGTTCATTATCAGAGAAGTGGTATGTGAATATATTAACTGTTTTACTTTTTGTCAATTTCTCAACACTGTTTTAATATCAATATGAATTTAAATATTGGGACATGTCAGGAAACACCATAAAAATATAATTTAACAAATGTTATACCTATTAGAATCCGGCTACTATACAGACATAATATTATTTCCAATATTTGCATGTTATATATACCATTGTTATAACTCTATTTTTTATGTATCTGATTGTGTTGATAAATGATATTGGCAGTAGTACGGTAAGTCTATGTAAAAAGTTAGTATCTTTATATAAAGATACTAACTTTAGCATATGCTTTTTTGGAAAAATTATAAGTTTTCCTGAAAATTGTTATATTACGAGCGAAGACGGGGGCGTCAGCTAGTTAATACATATAGATTTTCAAGTGCTAAACGCTATTCAAGTCATTTGACACCGAGTGTCATGGCGTGGGAATATTTTGGAAATTCGACACGCTTCGAGCACACCCGTATAATATAGCCATGTTAAAACACATGCTCTTTTTATACGCTAAAATTGAGGATATTGGGACTTGCCTTGATTGATGCTTTAGATTATTAATTTCCCGTATCAAAATCTGTAAAAAGCTCTCTATCTCTATTTACAAGCGTTTTTCATTTCCGACGAATCAAATCATATCGGACATATATAGTAACCTACCGTTTCCTCCTCCTCCAAAGCCCTGATCAGCTCATAGTACAGAAGTTCAGCTTCCTCAGATATTTGCACCTTCTCCACGTCACAGCTCTTGCGGCTGATATCACAGGTGATTTCCGTCTGTATGTGCATTGTCAATCACATGTTATAACTTATCAATCACTGCTACATATCACTGTTATATTATATCACTGCTATATTTATTTCACTGTGATTTCACATATTTTATATTATTTTTATAGTTTCACTTTTGTTTTTTGTTCGATAACTTTAAAAGAATTTGTTAAGTTACTCTTTGTATTTTATGTTCAAATATTTCGTTCGTATAACAACCTCATATTATAATGTACTTGGTTAAGACAGAAAGCTAAATTAATGATTAAATTGATATTAAGTCCTGTTGGGATAGATCCTAAATATGTATAAATAAGTGGCAGTCATTACCTAGAATCGTACTGTTATAATTGATCGTATAAAAAAATATTATGTCGATAAATACCAGATATTCATTAAAATTACCATTTATATACATTTTCAATTATTTCAATCCTATATTTTTCCTTCCTTAATTATTTAAGCATGTGTTAGTAATTGCATTAACGATTTTAATTGGTTTTATACATGAATTGTAAATATATAATGTAAACAGTTTTGTTTATAAATATTTATGTTTGACTTGACTACGGTCCAATTAATTCATCAAAATTCGTCCAGAACAGTTTCAGTAATGAATACTAGTTGTCGTTTATACATATAGTAAATACAATCCTTACTAACTAAATTTCAATTTAATTTTCCTTAAATCGTGAACAACCTGATTGAAAAAAAAAAGTCATATACGTAGTACCGACTATAACATATTCTTTGATCATGTTAACAAAAATGTTCGGATTTTGCGAAATCATTTGGACAAAGATCAACATACATTAATAAAATTACTGTCAAACACACTATACAAAACATAAACACCTCAAATAAAGCACGCAAGCATATTTCTAGATTTCCGTCGCGCGTCTATAATAATCCTAGCCTGGCGTGGCCTGCCGCCTGGCCTAGGTCTGCAAATAGCCAAAGGATAGCTTCATTAGCGTCGCGAACGTAAATCAGACTTATAGTCCAGGCTATAATTTACGTCCTAGAACATTTGCACACACTAGTTCTTGTGCCCTGACTTTGTGCAAGTTTTATTTATACATATTTCTATAAAAAACGGCTTGTTAAAATTAATATGCCCAAAAATGAAGATTATTATTAAGTCCGGTCTCTTTTTTAAAATTAATATATTAGGAACGTAATTTCAAGTTTTTGTCTTACAATTTAATATTTTTTTACTTTACTCTACACTTTACTCTACACTTCCTTAAACTTTACTCAATAAAAAAAACATATTATTCGCTTAGGTATAGGAAGAATATAGGACAAACAATTAATATGCACTTATAATTGTGCTTATAATAATTAGTTTTAACCTACAACATATTTATCCCTACTTTACTTTCTAAACAATTAAACTACACCAATGAAATATGTCATTAAATACTTAACGTGCATTCATTCCCTGGTATTCAATAAAATAGCATTTTATTAGTTCATTGCTCGCAATAATCTATCTTCCAACGAGGGTGGTAAACACGTGGTTATTTTAGATATCCAAATACCTGATTTGTTTATTTATTTGCGAATCTATAAATTTCCTAGTTCACGTCTGTTTTAATTTATTATGAACCAGATATATGAGTCGATGGTAAAAATACCATGTTTATGTGTTAGTTGAACTCGAATAGTATTGCATCTTAACTACATTTTTGTTGAATTTATATTTTTGGTTTTATGGCATTCAAATGCTTTATAAATATAAATTTATAAAGAATAGAAAAAATTCGATCACGAGGCGGGACTCGAACCCGCATCCTTCGCGCCATTCCGGGGCGGATGCCTCACCAACTCAGCCACTCGTGACCCGCCCGAGTGATCGAATTTATTCTATTCTTTCAGTTTTAAACACAGTTCAGTTTTAAAACTGAAAGAATAGAATAAATTCGATCACTCGGGCGGGTCACGAGTGGCTGAGTTGGTGAGGCATCCGCCCCGGAATGGCGCGAAGGATGCGGGTTCGAGTCCCGCCTCGTGATCGAATTTTTTCTATTCTTTATAAATTTATACATTTTTGTTGTCTGGAAAATGTTAAGATTTAGCTTATTTGTTTCTATCTTCTAGGCTGCTAATATATAACTACGTTGATAAATATATTAATTATTTTAGTATAATTAATTATTTTAGTATAATGTTTTATTCAGTGTTAGAAACAACTCCTCACTTGTTTATAAACAAACTAAATTAGTTGTCGTAAACAAGAATGTTTATTTTTAATAAGAATAGAATAAAGAATAAAGAATAAAATAAATTTTATTAGGCACACCAAATTACCACCACCAACACAAACAAAAAAAAAAAAGAAACAAAATCAAAATACACTCTTAAATATAATCAAACATAAAAATTAAAACTAAGAATATGATTTGTGTGGCGACTGGCGACCTAAAGGGTAAGGCCGCTCAGCATATGCTATGCCGATATGGTCAGCATAGCGCTGGTTTTCAGGGCCCCACCAGACAACAAAACGCTTAAGTCTAAAGTGTCTCTCTCTGCTGTTAGTTAATAAAGCAATTAATTAAGAAATAAAATAATTATATATGTTTGCATGTATAGAATATAATATATTACGGTTATTTTACCCATATTGTGAAATACATATACTTATATACATATATATATATATATATATATATATACATAATAAATAACCACAGTTTATAAATATAAGGAATTAAAAGAATACAATAATATTATAATAATATTACAATAATATTATAGTTTAAAGTCCAGGGACGCCTCTCCACCCTTAGCTGCTTACAATATGTTGCCCCCTTGTCGCACTATTGCAGCGACTTATTTCGGGGGCCCATACAGTGAGAGGGCGAGTCACCACCTGCCAACATATTTTTACTTTCTTTTAGTAGAAAGGCAGGTGCCATAGTTTCCGATAGTCCCCAATACCAGTCCATTTAGCATCCCAATCCATAGCCTAGTTATTAAATTTCCATACCCTGCAATAGTCCTACATCGGCCGCGGACTGCCTAGGACTGTATCTCTATATAGTGCAGTCATGGGCAGGCTGCGGCTGGTGTCCCACAACACATTAAAATTCTCGAAAGGGCCTCTGCGTGTTGGATCCGTGTCCCCACGTAAGCCTTCCAAAGATCCGGGTACCGTCCTTCTGGTGGTACCCGAGTATTATGGAACTGAGAATTATAAATATAAAATAATAATTACTCAACACATACGCTCTTCAATTATTGTACCTACATTTTTATGTTAATATTTTATTTGTCTCTTTAAAAACATGTAATAGATGTAGGCTGACTTTTTTTTATTTAATTCAAATTTGAATTTGAATTTGAATTTAAGGCGACGATATTAACGATAAAAATATAAGGATATCTTTTAACAAACCATCGATCTTTCACGGCACAACAAGGGCCTTGTAAGAATAACAGTAGAACATTATAAATGTGTAATTTACAATTAAATAAGTAATGGAGCCCCACAGGGAAGATGTTAATAAAATAATTGCTGCTGCAGCGCTGTCATTTTTAACTGAGACCGATGTGTCGTTAAATACTAAATAATGGATGGTAATGGATATAAGATAATAATTTTTATTCGTTTTGGTTGACAATGCACTGAATTATTGCCATTTTCTTTAAAAGTATCGATACATTATCATCTTTGGCAGATTTTAACTACACATGTACTTTATAATGCACGGAATGGAAAAGAATACTTCTACATAATTAACTTAATTTAATACGACGAACCTCTGTGTTATATTATAACATAATAACACTAATATTGTTCTCAATAATAAAACAGATAAACAAATCATCACCCTCTCGCCATCTGGCGGCGTATCAAATTTCTATAACGCAATCAAAAACATAATTGTATCCGAGCAAGCGTTTAACGCGTTAAATAACCTAATTTATTCATATTTACATGCAAATTCCGAAATTTAGTGTCACGCGCGCCAACAAATGTCATAACCACACATAAATATGCGTATGAGCTGTCATTTTTCCCGCGCGAGTGCCCAGTATCACCTCCTTTCGCATACAAATCGAGGGACATCTTTATTCCAAACAGGCGCGTTTCAAATGTCGACCGATTTATTTTCACTCGTTTTCAAGGGAATTTCACTTTCTGCTCAGTTTACTCGAAACAATCTATTTTCTTGAACGAAATCGAAAATAATGGGCGTTACGGTGTGTCTTCGTGTTTCGCGCCAGACATTTGACACTTCCGTTCACAAATTGGTTCCCTAAATCGAAAAGTTGGACTAAGAATATTTGTTAATTCCTTCACAATTTTACTTGGACATTAAAGCCAACTTTCTTCTTTTTATTGTCTTAATTATTGCGTGTCAGGATAAATGACAACTTAATGCTTAAGCAACGTAACAATGTTTATTCAAGATAATAAATTCGATAAGGGACTTAAGCACAGATTATATAACTTTAAGGGAAAGTGCACGGCCGCGCAAGCTTGAAAGGTGCAGTAATTCTGTGTACTTTATGGTTGTCCTTAGATTGCAAAATTATACAGAAACTTGCTTATGACCGCGGCTTTAGCTACGTGAATTATATCTTTGGATCACGTCATTTTAGAGAGACTAAGATGATTATAAATGCAAGCCATAGACTTTCTAATCTGAAATTATAGGACTTCTACAGGCGGTATAGTACCTACAGAACCTTGCTCTAATCTATACTAATACAGTAGCACCTCTATAAGTCGAATATCAAGGGAGACGCCAAAAAATTCGAGTTATAGAGTT
This sequence comes from Colias behrii, assembly GCA_029959065.1. Classification (NCBI taxonomy): domain Eukaryota; kingdom Metazoa; phylum Arthropoda; class Insecta; order Lepidoptera; family Pieridae; genus Colias; species Colias behrii. The sequence goes on from JARWMC010000020.1 coordinate 10,351,752, forward strand.
TTCAACTTATGGAGGATTTCGACTTAGGCGGATTTTGATTCGACATAAAGAGTTTAAGGTTTATTCTTATAAATTTTGAGTTAGAGAGGTAAAGTAGATACATTAAAATTCAACTTACAGAGGTGACAAACATGTTTTTATTTATTACAAATCCACATTATTTCAAATCAGTTTAAAATAAAAAATATGGCATTAAAAAAAGTCAGTATTTTTTTTTTGCTTTAGATAATTTGGTTGTTCTCTAGCATTGTCTAATCTATAAAGAGCAGAAAATTCTTTTTCTTCTGATGGATAAATTTATTATCGTATACTCCTGAAATTTTTTCAAAGAAACAATAGTGTACTTGCACTGTCGGCAAGTTGTTAAAGTCGGTAAATTATTTTTGTTCGAACAATAGAGGTTATAAATTCCAAATGATCAAGTTCTTTCATCACCTTTATCACCTTTATAAGGTTGTAAAATAAAACGTTGCTATGTTCGAGATACAGAGGTCGAATTTAATTTTTCGAGTTATAGAGTGAAAATATGTACCAAAATGGCTTGGAGGGACTCGGTGATAATTTCGACTAACAGAGGGTCAAGATTTCAAGTAACGGAGGTTTTCGGGTTTGAAGGGAAGGGAACAAAACATTTTTTCGAGATTTGGAGGTTTTTGACTTATCGAGGTTCGACTTAACGAGGTGCTACTGTATTATAAAGCTGAAGAGTTTGTTTGAACTCGCTAATCTCAGAAACTACTGGTCTGATTTGAAAAATTCTTTCGGTGTAGCCCGTTTATCGAGGAAGGCGGTTATATATTATAATCACGCTAAGACCAACAGGAGCGAAGCCACGCGGGTGAAACCGCGCGGCACAGCTATAGTAAATCATAGACTGTGATCATAGAGATGAAACACACTCGTTTGGTCGTACGCCCCATATTACTTAAGGTCGTGTTGCCATCCTGAAAAATGGTTGCGGATTATCCAGATAAGAGGAATGATACGGAGAGTGGCAAGAAATATGAGCATGGGACCCTTCAATCATCGTAGGTAATGCGACAACTTGCGGCAAATATGCTGCCATTAATTATTATCCGAATTGTGAACTAGGAAGAAGTTGCTACTAGATTGAATATGTAAACCGAATATTGGTGAAGTTTATCGGTTTTAATTTCATGACTGAATGCATGTAGTACTAATGAGGATCGATACATAAAAGGATAAACTTTTAGTTTATGCACAGTTTTAGTGACATTTTCCCTAAACCTGTTGACGTTTTTATCCTTACTTTATCCGTTTTCTAAAACACAGTAGCAATATAAAAATCTGCATTATGGAGGAACAAGGTTCACGCCGGAAAGAGTTGCGCATGGGCATGAGTCAGGCCCATTGTGTGAGTTCATTGCTTTTTAATGTGTAAAGCCGTTTATCAGTAGGTATATCAGGAACGCATAGTACGCGTTCAAATTAAAACTAATTTTTAAACACGTTCATTATTCGCTTTTACGTAACTTTATGAAGACATGTCGAAAGCGATAACGTGGATCGTCATTTCATTTTATAATTCACGTTGTTTTATTTAAAGATTTCTGTGGTTTATGAATCTAACTCTGCTGTTCCTATTTACTACACCTACCTAATGTAAATTGCAAACTTTGCATTATGCAAATTGCATGTAAATTAAATGTGTGTATAGGTATTTTTTACAGCTTTTTTTATTAAGTACTTGATATTGAATAAGATACTTGAAATTGATTCTTCATATAAGTATTACAAAAACTAGGTACCTCGTATCTAATAAGCAAAAGTTATTTAAAAATATTTTAACTTCTGCAACAAGTGCTGCAGATTTAAACTAATAAATAATTATCTGCTGTATGGTAATTTATTATTTGATAAATACCTATATCTCGTAATATTCTTTTGCCGACACTCTCAAAAGGGATGTATCTATTTGTATGGTTACAATATTTGCACATTATAGATAGCTGTCGATAAACAACAATAAAGTAACTACTCACTAATAAAAGTGTATGAAAGCTTGAAAGCATTAATTTGAAACTTTATAATAAACTACTCGGAAATTCTTTTTATAAACTAGGAACTCGGACTCGAGTCTAAGCTAAATTGCTTTAAAATATATACTTAATTGGAAAAATTTAATAGTTTTCTTCATTTCTCTCTCATAAGTCATTATTCCATTTCCTCAAGTGTCATAAGCAAATACGAGGTTGTTCAAACGATATATTTTCAAAATTTTCAAGCATGTTGATACATAATCCATGAACTTATACATGTATATTATTGTATAGCATGTCAGCTGCACTTGTACCTACATTGTAACTTAAAACCGTGATTTAGAAATCGCCAACAGAACGCACACCACAGCACTGCACAATTATTGAAAAAGAAAAAAAACACAACTGTCAAACACACCACAGATAATCAATGTTGCACGGATACCGCCAAAATTTGAACCGAATTCGTTTTTTAGACTGGTTATTCTAATTTAGAATTTGCGTGGAACTCGAGCGCGCGTGCGCTCCTCGCACGGCGGCCATTACACTGGCCGTAAAATGCAAAAGCTAGCTGCGCCGGCGCAGTATTTACATAATCATTATTGTGCTTGGTCCTGTCGCGTCGTCCTGTGCGTGTTGTGTAGTGATGTGCGAATCACGTTTGGGTGTCGGTGAACTTTTAGCGCAGATTTATCAGATTTGTGTTGGAGTAATATGTTTAGGTGTAGGTTTAAATAAACAATATGTTTTTTATTTATGCAAACGTTAATATTTCGGTTAGTAAATAATAAATTTATATCCATTACACAATGGTGTTACGATTTTTATTACTTCATGTTTGTATATTAATAATTGAAACTATGTAATTGAGTACATAATATGTACCTGTGGGGATACCTACTTGGTAATCTTGCTTGACATAGTCTAATACGTATTTATATGAAAATGTCTCTTAAAAATGATGCTATAAAAAGTTTAATTTACCATTATTTTTTTGCATACCTACGTAATTACGTATATATATAATATCCCTTATCATTTGTAAATACTTCATCTTTATGATTTATATTTGGTAACACTATTTTTAATTTTTATAACAATATAGCAACGTATCGATATCGACAATGCTCTCAACATCACTATTTAAGAGCCGCTAAAGACAGAAGCAGTGATTCCGCGAGACACAAATAAACTAGCGGCGATGTTTTTTTAATGAACTAAATAAGATCGCATTCGTACCGACTTCGGAAAGGTGAGTAATGTTCACCACTTCACACTTTATGAATTTAAAAATGTATGAATATGCGACGAGAATACTTACCATTGTTCTTAGCAGAATTTGTTTGTTTTTTTGGTTGAACGCGTTTATCTTAGGGAGGGTACGTATTGAAAAATATTTTTTGTGGGAAATTTAATTTTTCGAGAAAGGTAATAGAAAAAAAATGAATGGTAACGATGCAGACGAAATTGCATGGTTTAGGTAGTATGATACAATAAAAATAATCTTATGCAGATAAAAATAACCTTCATACATATTCAGTTTGGAATTTATTCCTATTTTTCTATATAAATTTAATAGGAAACTCGGCATACAATGATACAATATATCGGAAAAATGCAATAGAATGTATTTCATTTCGAAACAAATTGTGCTCAACGCGACATTATCATTCCAATTCTTTGAACTGTCAATTTGACGTTTCCCGCATATCGATGTTATATGTTTCCACTTTCCAGTTTAAATCATTTATTTGCTAGTACATATTTTTAAATTGAAAAACAAGTACCTATAGTATAAATAAAAAAATGCTCTATTACAACATTTTTTGAGAGAATCTATAAATTAATCACTTTTTGAACATCGTTTTATACCTATCGGATCTCTTTTATTTTACGAAAAATTGCAAAAAATGATTCAAATCTGTTAAATAGTTCAGGCAAATAAAAAGATTTTGAAATGCAGTTCTAACGAGTAACAATACAGACTATAAAACACTTTAATAATGAGTAGAATATTCTAAAATAAATTTCAACTGTCGCCAGATAACTGAATCTTGCAATTAGCAATTTTAACACCTTTGTCAGCGCTTCCTTAAGTGCTGCTTGGTTCTCAACTTAGATAAGATTTCATAATTGTACAATGTTGGTAGGTATTGAATTTCAAAGTCAGTTAATTTTATAATCAGAAGTTATTATGGTGAACAAAACTGAGCATTAGAAATTTCACTTTGGTGAAAATTTTAAAATCATCTGAATTTAAAATTTTCATCAAAGTGATTGATGATGTGTGACGATATCTAGTTGTTATTCAGTGATTATTTAATCAAAATAATAGCGAATTATGTATTACATATAGCTTATTATTTTTATTATAACTATAATATATTCAATTCAGAAATATATTTTATCGTAATATTTACACGCCAATCAGTTTTCAATAGGTGCTACTTCAATTATTTATTTGCCCAAATTATAGGTAGCATGCAATTTATGATATTCTTACCTCCATAATACCAAGGCTATAATTAATTATAGTTTATAATCGCATTATTAGGATCTAAGCCTCAAGCCGATTGAGAGGGTTGAGGGAAAAATTAAATAAAGTCCTCAGTAACGAACCGGAGCTAGTTCGCTATTTAATTATGGATTTATGAACATCGTGGAAAATTCAAACTCAGCGTTCGGGTGCGGACGGTGATAGGCAGAAGCGAGAGCGGGAGAGATTTGCTAGTTTTTGTTAGGAAACTTTGTTATTTAGTTAATCTGTTAGGTTAAGGGGGGTTAGGCGGTCAGCGAAAATTCAGCTATTCGGGCCTGAGGTAAGCGGTGAGGGGGATCCGCGTTTAGTATGGAATCAACGTGCTCGAAACTAAAAATCGTAAGCGCCATTCACATTTTTATCAAAAAGTGAATGAAAATATTTAGTATTTTCTAAATCTAAAACAGTCACGAAATCGAGAAGGTAAATACCTATGTATTTGTGATTTTATACGAATCTTTATCGTAAAATACGGTTGTAATGAGCATTTATATGATATTTTAGAGGTAACTTCAGGATTTTTTTTATCGAGCAAAATTTTTCCAATCATGTTTTGGAAACAGTCATCCCATCACACATACGTTCTGTAATACATATTAGAAATTTCAGTGCGAAAAAACTTCAATATTTTCAATTATAGCTCATAGAAAACAGTCCATTTTGCCGTTTTCACCTACTAAGGGCCCTTAAAATCAGTTATCAGACTCCGTTATAGTATGAAATAGGTCAGCAGAAAGGCTAGACTGAATTGAATGTAATATCTATATCTCTAATAACTTGAATGTGATATCTCTTTGTATAAAACAGGTAACGATTTTCATTGGGCGACATTTTAATTCTCACTTCCATCAAAGCGACAAGGCAATATTTATTTACGTTTATACACACCTGCAAAGTTTATCCGCACCAATTTTTTATTATTTTTATTCAAATTACTAAAGTAACAAATACTACAAAGTGCATTACCGCAAATGCCAAAACTCATGAAATAACACAAAATAGTTTGTCATTTTCCGCGATCGCGTATATCCATGGTCTGACCACATAGCAAGCCCTCTTCTCGCAGTTTCTGGTTAATTAAGACAGTGTTTCAAGTGCCACTTACTGTGAGCTAAATAAATAATGGATGTTCTGACGTCGTATTTGGACATATTTAATGTAATCGGATCCAGGGAGCATAACTAGTAAATATACTAGTGGATAAAGGAGGAGAAAAAGCCAATAGTTGTATCTTACATGTAGATAAGTATCATAAGTTGTATGGTAACATCATCACCACCATCATTTATCATCAATTCATCAAAGTTGAGGTGTGTTCTTTCTTTTAGAATTGGTATTGCAGGTAGATATAGATCATATTTTAAAACATATATATTACTGGGATATACCTGTCTGATGAGAATATTTCTTCAACAACGGGGGTAGCAACGAAAATTTCAACATTTTTTTACACCCATGAAGTCTGAAATCTTTGACTTAGAGGATCGGAGATACTAATGTCTTCCTGAATACTACGTAAAGTCTAGGGTTGCCAGTTGTCATTTAAATAGGGTACTTAGACCCTGTAAATCTCAATATACTAACAATTACATGGATCACAGTGTATTTGAACAATGAAAATATAGTTTCTGCATTGTCCCCTGTGGGCACAGACCGTTTAAATACAATTTATTAATCCATAAACACAACGGAAAGTGCTACGGTTCATTGGATGGCTTTAATTTCTGTATTCATAGTTGCACAATGCGGTGTACACTCGGTTTTATATTCTAAGCCGAGAGCAAAACAATATCACTTCAAAATGAATTAACAATTGCTAACATCAGACAGATGGGTGGCATAGGCTACTAGAAAACACTAGACATATGATATTGGCTGAAATCCCAGTCCAATTTGAGAGTAAAGCTGCATATTATCTCCATGACCACTTCTTATTTTCCAACAAATACGTCACTCATCATGCGAACCAAAGACTTAAAGATACGATAAATTCTTTCCAAACACGTGAAATACACCACAAACTACACGCACTACTAAAACGGAATTAAAAAAAGTACTAAAACGCGAAACTGGCAATAATCGTAAAATTGTTATCGCCGCCATCTATCGGCTGTACGTCGGAACCACGATTCAATTAGCAGTAACATTAGACGGTTTGCATTTTGCAGTAATGGCCGAGTGCAGGGGATTTTATGAATAAATTAAACTAGATGCTCGTAAAAGCTTAATTTTTTAATTAATTTTCAGGAAAGAATACAGCGGCCGCGGCGCTTTTCGTATATGAGAATATATCGTAAGCGCTAAATTAAACTTTTACCGTTATCTTTCTTTGTTTCTTTCTTTCTTATCATAAATATGTAGTCAATTAATTTTAATAAGTAGGTAGGTATGCTTCTTAATGTTAAGAATATCTTCCCTATTAGAGACCTTTTCTTAGTGGGTTCAGGTCTCTGCAGAACCTAATCTACTGTCTACAATACTTAGATATCAAACCTCGCACTTTACAAAGGGTTAATTAATAAATTGCAATTTTTTTAATCACATCCTAAATTACAAAAAAATGCATGCTCTTACCTTTAAAGTCCACAAAGAAGAAGCATTTTATAAGTAATTAACTTTTTGACCTTTTGTCTTACCTGTAACAAAAAACATATTTAATTAGTAGAAAATAGAAATAAAATTATTGAAACAAACAATTTAATACTTGGGGAATTATTCCGGTATATTGATGAGTCAGCGATATAAGTTTGAAAATGTGTCGGAAAAACAACCTCTTTTAATTATTATATAAATTTAAGATATAACTATTACTTTAAAACGAAAATTCACTTCAATATTATTTATTCCTACTATCTATATATTTAGCTACTTCTAAATTAAGCTTCACATTAATTGAAAGATTTAGCGTGTACCCGGCGCCGAAGTTCCTCTTAGCAAATATGTGAAATGTTTGCGGTTATTAATAATTTCTGTAATGTATATAAATAACGCAGCAAGGGTTATAAATTAAAATATGGATTACATTGTAATACCTATAGGTACAGTAGTCTACAACGATGTTTCCTAAGCAAAATTGACTGAAACATTGACTGAAATATGTTCTGAAATGTGTTTATTATAGACTTGGGCTTTGGAATTAAATATGGTGTCCTTTTTTTAGTAGAAGGTGAAGACTGTGTTGTTAAATCACTACATAGTATAAAACAAAGTCGCATTCTCTGTCCCTATTTCCCTATGTCCCTATGTCCCTATGTCCCTTTGTACGCTTAAATCTTTGAAACTACGCAACGGATTTTGATGCGGTTTTTTTTAATAGATAGAGTGATTCAAGAGGAAGGTTTATATGTATAATAACATCCATTAAATAGTGGAGAAGTACTGTTATTTTTGAGGTTTCTAATGTTATGTCGTAAATAATTACATTTTTTCCGCTTACATTGCAAACGCAGGCTGAACCCTACGAGTTTTATCAAAATAATGTACTAAGTATTGTACACATTGAAAAGGTCTACAGAAAAGTCCGCGATGGCATATGTCTATCTCTTATGGATAACCCACAATAACTTTTTTTTGTCATTTACTTTTTACGACAAATAATGGCTAATTTTCGAAGCGATTTTAACCAATACAGCATTAATCCTTAACCAATTAAATACCTTGAATACATTGTTCATTTAATATAGATCTATATGGCCCTTTACACCGTATGATTTAAGAGAATATTTTCGAAGATATTACAGATTTAAAAATTGCGGGACGTACCGTTTGTCGCGGTACCGGCCGGCTGGGCCGCTGTTTTTATATACAACGTTAAAAGTTTTTCTGTAGTGTATTTAGTATCAGCATTGCACCCGTGCGAAGCCGGGGCGGGTCGCTAGTTATAGTACTATAATTATTAAGTAAGAAGTAGAAGATGAATACTAATTTTAGAATTTTATAGAAAATATTTATTAATTTGATATTTTTATGTATTATTAGATGATGAACACACACATAATTTTCAGGAGTAGTTGACAAATGATAGCTTCCAATTAGGGACTAATAAATATTAATTAACCGCGAGTAAATAACCACTGTGTGTTCAATCAATATGTGTTTATCACTATAATGGATTGCATCGAATTCATTGTCCGACATAATTAATTCAAGCCTACAAATTCTATAAAAAAAAAATTACATAGGTACATCTGATACAACTCGTTTAAAGCAAAAGTATCATATTCAAATTTATAGCATGATTTAATAACACGTAGTTTGATAATAATTAATCTTCAGTAGGTCATAATTTCTTGTAAACGTATTTTTTTAACTTAACTACATCAATACCAGAAAAAGTATTAGGTAACTAAATAATTCCAGTTTTAATGCCTAATTAGTCCATTGAATGAGTTCCTCCAAAGGGGGTCTAGAGTGCGTGAGTTAGTAACGTAAGATGTTTCTTCGGAAACATGTCAAGAGTCCCTAGGTAATAAACATACTAAAACCCCGGGACACTAGGAGGAGCCCCAGAGTGGGGGGAGGGGGGGAATGGGTCCATTTTTTCATTTTTCGCTTAAATCTCAAAAACGGTACATGTTAGAGAAAAACTTTCAAGTAAAAGTTGAAAGGCCATAAAATTATCTACAAGTTGTACTTAGATCATTTTTTCCTATATCCTACCGTTTCTGAGTTATACGCAGTAAAAAATGATTTTGGCTCAAACAATTTCCCCATACTACACATCAATCGATCAAAAAATATTTCTTTCTTCCAAAAAACTCAAATGTGCACCTTGTGACCGGTACTGATAGATTGTTAAGAGCAATCTATCAGTACCGGGGCGTGGCATCTCCATGGGAGTGAGGGGGGTGAGTGAGTTACGCGATACTTGAACTTTTTAACTAACTACCCTAATAAAATTCAATTCCCCGTAAACGCCTCCGTGGTGGAATCTGGTATTTTTATCAATGATAGACCTAATTATGAGCAATCTATCTGTACCGGTCACAAGTTGCACTTTTGAGTTTTTTGGAAGAAAAAAATAAAAAGATCAAGTTCAGTAACTCAAAATGCCTTAATATAATATTTTGAAAATCGATTCCTCCTAAAGGCTTCCATGGAGGAATGTGTTTATTTTACCAATTTTAGACCTAATTAAGAGCAATCTATCAGTACCGGTCACAAGTTGCACATTTGAGTTTTTTGGAAGAGAGGAAGAAATATTTTTTGATCGATTGATGTGTAGTATGGGGAAATTGTTTGAGCCAAAATCATTTTTTACTGCGTATAACTCAGAAACGGTAGGATATAGGAAAAAATGATCTAGGTACAACTTGTAGATAATTTTATGGCCTTTCAACTTTTCCTTGAAAGTTTTTCTCTAACATGTACCGTTTTTGAGATTTAAGCGAAAAATGAAAAAATGGACCCATTCCCCCCCTCCCCCCACTCCGGGGCTCCTCCTAGTGTCCCGGGGTTTTAGTATGTTTATTACCTAGGGACTCTTGACATGTTTCCGAAGAAACATCTTACGTTACTAACTCACGCACTCTAGAACTTTTTATTCAATGGACTAAATGTAGTGTTGGTTTGCATAAAATAAGTACATGACAGGGTAATTCGCATAGTTGTAGCCACTACAGACCACAGGCCTACGCGGCTTATATTCGGTAGGGTTGTCACGCTCACAAAATATAAAATAATTTTAAAATTTAATTTTCCACTATTTGATTAGGCAGTTAATTGACAATAATATGTTCCACAACATTTCATTATTTGTTAAATCCATATGCAGTCATGAGAAGAGAGAGAGAGAATATTTGAGTCTTTGGCTTTCAATTTAATAAGAAGATAATTTCATAAAAGAAAAAAATATAATTACACGGATCATGTTAAATTGTTTCCATTAATTGAATGTATTGTCTCATATAAAACAAAATTAAGGGTTCAGACTTCAGTTATTATTACCGCTATTGATATTATAATATTTTGATTGAAAGAATCATCGTACATTTCCCAATAATGCAGCCTATTTAAAATTCATTTTGCGAACACTAATTAATCAGTCAATCCGATTACCGCATTTGCAATGTAATAAAATGTCGTTTGGACAGCCCTAGTTGCAAATAAACCGGGATGGTAATGTTACCTGATTTTATATTAATTTTACATTACTAGGGCTTCGCTATCACATTCTGGTATCGCTTAATTTCCTTTGTTTTTAATTATCTCTGCTTTTGATATAATATGTTATAACCAGTATCATATTTTGAACATGATTCTAGTTTATTTGAATAAAACATGAAATTTTTTGTAAAAATTATTTGTTCTGAAAAAAATTATGAAAAAAGAGTGTGTGCCGAGCACACGTGTCAGAAGTGAAACTTCTTTAGCAAGATTCAAAGATATCAAAATCATCGCCTTACTCCCTGACGCGACGGTATTGCCATGACGCGACCTTGAAATTTTACTCTCCACGCGCACAAAGAAGTTTCACTTCAATAACAACATACCTAAGAATTTAATTATTTAAAGAAACATAAAAAAGATTACAATTTTCAACCAATTCCTACTTTATATTAGTGTTACGGACACACAGAGCTAACTCCCAAAAACCCACAGCCCAGTGTGTCCTTACCGTTCATTATCTCAACACTCCGCCAGTCATCGACCCCGCAAAACTGCCGACACAGCATCGCCACAGTATTACCATATTTCCTACAGTAGTGCGACGAATGTACTTGTGCAGAGAAACGGAGGGGAACTGGCGGGGGTCGGGCGACGCGGGCCGCGTAAGGCAAACACGCTTAGTTTGCCTTACCTAGCGCGAAAGGACGACGCAGTCGTATTTTTTGTGTAATAATTTTATTATACATAGGTACTTACATATTCTATTATGGCGCGCACAAACTGTTCCGTTTACGGATGTAAATCTACATTGAAATCCCAGAAGGAAACAATATTTCAGAAAGATTGTATTACCTAATTGTATCTGTTGAATTAAAATCAAAGCTATGTATATGTTGTCCTCATTATTTTCTAATCAGATTGTACATCCCAATGCGAATGCATTACTTAGTTAAATGTTATAAATTATAATATACAATTAAGAACATCCAAAAATAAAGTGTCCACGTAAATAATATTTAGCAGTGCAATATCTATAATTATATATTTATGAACAAATAATTACATCAGATTTAATGATCGCAATTATTTTGAATGTACATATGAATAAATGATTTCATCATAATATTAATAATCACAATTGTTTTATTTCCCATTTGTTGCAACCCTAGCGTATTTTCGTGTGGCAGCGTAAGTACCTACGCTGGCGGCGGCATCACGCGACATCAAAGGCGATTCCTTACTGTAGGAAATAATATTGTAATACTGTGGCATCGCTTAATATATTCACTTGCACGCTCCCATCAAACTGTGTTTGTTTTCAAAATCACTACAGGTTGAGGGTATATTAACATTTTTGGTTTTAGTGCATTACCGTGCGCTGTTTATGAAAATTATAGGTAATTAGAGTATTCTAGATCAGATAATTAATTAGAACAATCAATATTGTGACATAATACGTGTTATCATTTCAACAAAATTAGCACCTATTTTTAACTACTTTTCATTAGATTACGTAGTTTTAGCGTGATGTGCAGTCATGATAAAGACAGACGGATAAATAAACATTGTACGAAAACCAGCATAAAATATATCGTTTGAAGAATTTTCTATGAAAGTTCAAATCTTCAATGTAGGTACAGGATTTGTATCAAAATTATATTTTCCGAAGAAATCTCTAACAAGCACACAATAATAATGAGGACCACAGGTCCTCATTATTATTATCTAGCCAACGAGCAAGATCGGCTATTTGACCTTTTTTTATTTTAAAATAAAAATAAATACTTGAATTAATTCAGGATTTATTATATTTTCTTTCAGTCAAAGGATAAATTAAAACATGTGTCATAAAGTATGCTGGTCAAAAGTCTGAACCGATCTGTTTCAAGCAGCTGCTCGTTAGCATTGAAACGGTTACGTTTTATCGATATTCCGTACTATTTTATCGATATTTTATTATTTATCGATATTTATTATTTTGCGAAGAGTTAAAATTTTAAATAGCTGGCGTATCTGAGTTGTGTTGAGTATGCGGCGATTTGTTTTCTGATTATTAATGTTTTAGGTTTTGATAAGCATTTTACAATACCAACATATTTAATTGCGAAGCGAATTTTTGTTTTACATTGAAATATAAAAAAAGTTGAAATATTATATTATTCATAAGATAGACATTACAGTTAAATTCTACTTCAAGTATACTTAGGTCTCTTTGTTTTTATTCCATTTTTATTGTTTTAAAGATTCCGATATAAACCGTAAAAGTTTAAAAATAAAAATTAAATGAATACTTATAATTATAATTCTTCCATCATGCACGCTTCTCTAATATTTAATTTCTTAGTAAATATCTGTTTTATTATGCATCATGTTATTTTTAATATTATAAATATATCGACAAGCGAACATCACTAGTACTTATCGCAAGTGCTCGCGTAACGATGTCGATAACGAAGTCGCGGCATTGTTGTCGACAAACGAATCGATTCGTAACTGATTCTGATTATTTTATTTTTAATCGTTTTTAAATATATTTCTTTGATACTGTTTAATTATAATATTATAATAAATATATTATATACAATAATAACTTCTATAAGTAGTAATTTCTTTATTAATACTGTACAATTATAATTATAATATTAATAATAATTAATTATATTTAATTATAATATTAATAATAAATATATTATATACAATAATAACTTCTATAAGTAGTAATTTCTTTATTAATACTGTACAAGAGCAATAATAATATCACACGAATTGAATCGGAAATTGCTTCAAAGATTTAGATGCAATTTATCGTACAGATATAGGCTAGCTATTCAGTTTACGTGTACGATCAATTAAATTTAATTAACGACAAAATCATTAATTAAAATTGTTTTTTATTTTATAAAAATGTCAACCTGCATTTGAGATATGTCACCACTTCCCTAAAATCTTCAATTTTCAACATATTATTTTTCCAACTACCCACATACAAAGTGGCGGGTAGTTTATCCTTGACTCAAAGTTCGCAAACTAAGGTTCATAATTAACATAGTTAGGAGCTACTCACCACAGCCTGGAATGTTATAATGGTTATATTGATTGGCTTAATCGTTCGGAATTCGTATGGGCTTCACTTGAGGCTCAGTTTAATATTAATTTTGATATTTTCACTGTGAAAATTATGGATAGGATTCTTGGGCTTTGGATTATGGTTAAAACGATGATAAAATAGTCGAGTTAGTTTTAAGATAATAGGTATTATTACTTTCCTGTTAGCTTAATTTTATCGAGCTCTCAATCCTGATTCTAATATACCTAAGTTTGAAAACTCATCATCTACGAAAAAACTATGAAACAGATATGAAATGTTTGACCAGATATCATGTTTTATATTATTATTATTCGGTCAATCAAGGGCTACATCACCAATGTAATATCAAACCTTGAAGAAAAATAAAAGTGAAAATTGTGATGAGGTAGCAATTAACATTGAATTGATAGGGATTGGCTAATGCCACATAACTTGTACACGCGAGCAAAGAAACATTGGAAAGCTAGTAAATACAGCTTCAAGTGAAACTACATTCTGCAGAACCGTAACTCCTCATAAATATATATACAGAAAATTGTTCCACCAATTATACAGTACACCGCAACATATAAATATTACACACGACACACGTCATTATTCCAACACAATAAGGACCATAATCCAATCATGATAATAATTGGAGTATTTGCATGAGCTTTGTCAACTGTGCAATTGAGCTTTGAATACATTTGTACGGAACCATAATTGGTATATTGGATGGCGTGTTTTAGGGTTCCGGTGATAGAATTTTGTGAGGTTTATAGATTTACATGAAGTTTTGTTAATAATAGGAAGGTAGTACATATTTAGTACTTATTTTTTAACTGGTGTAAAGTGAGTCGAACTCAAACATATTCCGCAACATTACAACATAAAATATTTTAACATATTAGACAAATGCTTAGTAACATGGGAAGATAGAACTTTTTATATTATAGCAAAATATCTTACGAACCAGATTACCAGAAACCAATTAAGAATCTAATTCTTAATTATTATTGAACCCAGTACTTTCGATTACGTAACTAATCACTTAGCATGCACTGCTCATGCCTGTCCCAGTTACATAAATATTGAACTATAATTGAAGCAATTAATCTAGATTCGGACCCATTTATTGATCTGGGTCTAAACCCTAAAAGGTCATGAATACGAAAAGCTAAATGGGACGTAGTTTATGTTCGATTCATTAGAGGGAAATCTAATATGTAGGTATAGGAAATACATAAATAGTAGTGTGTTTATGTCCTACATAATATAAAAAGGTTATACCTACGTGTATTCTTATGATTTTCGCCTGCATTTTGAACAATGTCTATGGGTCCATATGAGTACTCTCTGACATACTGAATACTTATGTGCTATATTTTATTGGAAATGCAACTAATACATGGGATTGGAATATCTAGTTACTGATTTTGAATGTTTTAAATGACGACTGCTACCATCCATACTATATAATATTATAAATGCGAAAGTAACTCTGACTGTCAGTCTGTTACTCAATCACGCCTTAACTACTGAACCAATTTGCATGAAATTTGGTATGGAGATATTTTGATACCCGAGAAAGGATATAGGCTACCTATTATTGCGAAATATGTACCACGGGCGAAGCCGGGGCGGATCTCTAGTTCTCTATAATTGTTACCTATTTTATATAACAAACAAAATTCCTGAAGACAATAGAGCTTTTTATTCTAACATCGCAATACGAATCATATCACTGTACCTTCACTAAGGGAATACTTTAAACAGACGTCCAATATTTTCATTACTTCCAAACTATTTAAATACCCTTAAAGAGGTACATAATATTGACTTCACTATTCATTAGCCAACTATGATAATGTTCTAACGCGACAGATAATTACATCTATGACTGAACCATTGAACTAGCTCCATTGAACACGTGGTATTCAGAGCGACGCGCGTGATCCCGAATCTAAGATCAATATTAATCGACAAGCCTTACATAGGGTCATAGAATAGTGGAGTCATAGTGGTTTTCATTTCATTGGATATTCTTGCTTGCAGTGACAATAAGAATTAGTATAATTTAACTTATTTCCATTTAAATATTTGCACACCCAGATAGTGGGTAGAATGTATTAGCTCTATAATATTGTAATAACAACACCTATATTTGTAACTACATTCTTGCAAATAAATGTAATTTGAATTTGATGGATCAGAGCTTTGGATTTAAGTAAAGCTTGGAAGTATTTTTCTTTATAAAAAGAGAAGCAGCGAGAAGTTCTTAAAATTCACAACTTACTTCATAGAGTTTATTGTATCCACACGAATATAACGAATAAACGAAATGCATTGTAATTTTGCGTAAGGAAAACGAAACAAAGTAGTAAATAACACGGACAAAAAGTTTCTAACGGGACATAAACCTTATTTGTTGTTGAAAATACTACCTACGTTTTTTTTAAGGCACAAGTCCAATTAAGTAGGTACCTACACATTTCTTTCTGTTAATTTATGAGCATAAATACATCTTTAATTGTAATCAATCAATGTCAACATTCACTCTGTCTCCGTTATTTAACTACACAAATAAGAATTTTAATCCCACACTTGTTATGCAAATAGTGACAAGTGATTTTAGCATTTGTTCAACACAAATCAATTTACCGTTATAATCGCAATATTAATTTAGTTTATACGTTGTTAAGTGTCTGATCACATAATCTTTGACCGTCGCAGGCGCATGGGTGCGCACATCCAATAAGAATAACCTTTTGTTGGGATTTAAGACGGATATCCGGTATTTAGTCGATCTACAAAAGGTCGTGACGACATGTCTTATGGGTATATTATCGTGACCTATTAAGAAATCGCTTTGTTGAAATCAAGAGTATCAATATCTATATACATATAATAAATCTGTAGAAGGGTCATTTCTGTACATTGAAAATATTGAAAAAATAAATAGCAGGGGGTGTTACTGGATCGATACCAAACCCAAATATGTGATTAAAAAAATTTTTGTCTGTCTGTCTGTCTGTCTGTCTGTCTGTATGTGAAGACATCACGTGAAAACTACCGGTTCGATTTCGATGAAACTTGGTATAATTATACCTTATTATCCTGGGCGTAAAATAGGATACTTTTTATCCTGGAAAAATACGTAGAAAAAAAATTAATCTTAATTTTTCAGTTTTATCCATAGACGTTGTTCTGTAGAACCGCGAACACGTTGCGTATTATTATAGGCCTAGCCGTATTTGGGTCCAATAGATATTTATAAGATGTCATTGTCAGAGTTACTCAAAATGGAGAAATAAACCATCCACGCGAAGACCGACATCCGCGCGGACGGAGTCGCGGGCGGAAGCTAGTGTTGAAATATTTTCAGTTAGTTTTTTAATTTGATCGAATGCTGAAATAATGGTACATATTGGTATTTTAAAAAGTGAATAATTCATGGTTACGAATTTTCTTCTTCGTTTGCTTTTTTTCTCAAATTAGTTTAATATGTGTCAAGTAGTACCTAAATTCAAAAATTGTTTTTATGAAAAATGTTTTTAAGATACTCTTTTAAAAAATTCGACTGTTATGAAAAATACGTTCGTCGTTAACTGAACTAAGTCGCCATCTGTTGTGTTAAAGCGAAACTGTAAGACAATCGATCGTTTCTCGGAGTTACATGTAGTGACCATAGATGGCGTTGTATTAAAAATGTTCCTATTTACTCAAAAACGTTAATGTTTGAATTTCATTAGTGTTTTATTAATTAGTTATATACATTGTAACCTTACTTTTATGTTACATTTATTATTAAATGGAGGATTAAGGAATCAGTAATAAATATAGATTAGTAGGTATATATCTAAGATATAGTGTTTATAGTCACACATACCTGTACAGCATCATCCAAGCAGCGTCCCCAGGCGTCGCTGCGGTCCACCAACGTGTTCCACTTGTCAGCCAGCTTGGCCACCTCGCGGCGGATCGAGCGGGCCAGCTCGCGGGCCTGCTCCTCCGCGGACCGGTAGCCTCGGGAGTCGCCTTCGCTTTCCCGACTCGCTATGAAGGAAAATAATAAAAATAATCGTAACAAGTCGTACTTTAAGCAGGATAAAAAAAGTGTCAGAAGTGAAACTTCTTTGGCAAGATTCAAAAATACTAAAGTCGTAGCCCTAATCTATGACGAGACGGTACGCGACGGCCTATGCGCCTAAAGAAGTTTCACTTCAATAATATGTAGCTGGTTTAATGTAACAATTGAAAAGCGTATTCCTTATTGAGATTTTTTTTTGCCTTCCATGAGGATTCACGACTAGAAAATATTCCCAGAAACAAACGTTACGTGAAGACGTGCAATTTTCCTTTTGAAATTAACTTTCTTTCGTGTATAAAGCAATGTCCGTAGTATTTTGATAAAACTTTCATACCACAAAATGCGCAAAGGATAAAAATAAAAATATATCCGTACCTGTGTCTGTACACCTACATTTACCTGTCCTTTAGGAGACACTAAAACCTAAATCGAGATTCCTCGCTACAACATGGAATAGCCTCATAAATCTTAAATCTTATATCGCACTTTTCTATTCAGGCCGTGTTATTCAGGAATTCATTCAACAAACGGATCCGAAGTTTTGAATAACACAAAAACCACCCAGTGGGAGAGCGAACCCTCTTTAGTCAAAGTCGGTTTCATTCAAACGCGCCCAATGTAGGTCAGTCTAGGAATTCATTACGCTTTGCTTTGCTTGTTTTTAAAAGGACGCCGTTTTAAATTATTATTTTTATGACACATTTTTTGTTCAGATACTTTATTCTCATAAACATAATATTAGAGGTTAGATAATATCAGGAAACTGACGATACAAAATAATGCGAAAGTACTTACATTATTACCTAAGTACTAACTTGGAAATAAAAGTTAGTACAATTTTAATCAATATATTTTATTGTCTACCTGTTTGTATTTATTGTATTCTGTCCATATACAGTTCGTTACACATATCAATATGCAGGGAAAACAGTGGTATGCGCATAGTTAATTAGTTGTGCAGGGTGCTAGCGTTTGTAGTGTCGGTTCGATGCTTGTCAAAATCTATGCAGTCTATAATAGAACCGCAGATTTTTTTTAACTAACATTTTCTATATTTAGGTAGGTATGTTAAAATAAGGGTACAGGGTAATTTAGAATACCGGACAATTCATTTACGCAAACATAACAATGATCTCAAAATTTCCAAACAAATACCCTCAAAAATTCATTTCACAAGGCTTCATCAACACAAAATGGCCACTAAAACAGACTATGCGTTGACATCCCGGATTCTCTTTCAAGCCACCCGATAAACAAAAGCTACATTTAATCGTATCACTAATTGCGAATTCCGACTGGAGCCGACCAATCAGCGCGCTGTAATTGAATCGTTTCGAACGTTCTAGAATGTTCGCTATGTTGCTGTGTTTCTATTGGTCTGTTGCTATGTTGCTCTTATGATGCAAATTGATGGACGTCGGTATGATTGTATGGGATTGTTGTTGGATTGTTGAAAAATGAAGTTTTGTTCGAAATTAGTATTGTACTCGCTTCAATTTGTGGTTTTTGTGGATTCGGTTTGGTGATACACGGATAAAATATAACTCTAGATATGTAGGAATGACATATAATTTTACCTAGTATGTTTTGTCAATTCGTGTAAATTTATTAATTATAGTCATACCTAGGTATTGTTTTTTATTAATAATAAGATAACGTGAATATTAGAATTTCAGATTTACATCAGCCAAATTATTCACCCCCCCATTATTTTCAACTGCTCACCACAGCATGGTGTAAAAAAATTTCAAATCTCATTAGTTGAGGACTGAGGTTGAGACTTGAGCCCTGTGTCTGTGCGTTGATATAATATTATCTTTTATTTTTGATTTGTCTTGAACTTTTCAATTGTAAAAAATGTTTTCATTAGATCAAAAATAATTTTTGCCTTCAATATTTATATCTGCATTCTATACATACGTTCAGTATCACTAGTGTCGGAGAGCGGCGGCTCGTTGGCGACATACTGCCGCCCGCTGAGCAGGTTGCTCTCGACCACCGGCCGCTTGTCCTCCAGCTGGCGACGGAACGCGCGGTGGTCATCCTGGAACAAAGTCATGTTGGATTATTATGGAATATATATTATGATAAGAGAAAACAATGAAGATATACAGATAATAGCACGCAGGTAAATACCCATGGGGTGCAAAACGCGATTGCTACGGGAAGTGCAGAATAATATTAACAAGCCTGATTATTGCGTCCCTATGCAATCCTTTTTGTGTTGAATCTCTCGAAAATACATACCTACCACAAGCGATTACATATTTCGGAACATTATATAAATAATTTAATTTTATTAATACACGCACAACACCACAGATTTACCAGTTTGTCATTAGGTGCCATATAAGTGTATTTTTATAATACATTTGTTAAAAATAACTCGTTCTTAAAAATCTTACCTCTCCGAAATATAACAAAATGACCACGGATAATGTAAACAACGTTTTTTCGCACCACTATACTATAATACATATTACAAATAGAAGAATAATATTCCATTCAAAAATATATCAAAACTTACATTGAATATGAAATATTAACCATTTATTTTGCCAAATTATAAAACTTATAAAAAATATCACCATCAGCACACGAAAACATTTGAAATAAGAAAAAGTTTACTTTTTTTGATATTCATAAACCACAGAATATTAAAAAAAAATATTTAAATAGAATGGCGCGAAATGAATCGGCGCATTGACCCGTGCAAGAAAGAGATAGGCTAATGGCACACATTAATTGGAATGATAAGAATGGCGATAGATAATTTTATGAATGGTGGAAGTGTTCGAATTTCGAATTACGCAAGGATAAAATATAATTATTCATACTAATAAAATTGATAATAGCTAATCAATTTGCATTTCATTAGACAAGTGATTATTAAATTAAATGAAGTACGTATTTTTAAATATATTATGTATTTCAAATATAATATTATGTTATGTATAGGTAAAGAGTTTAATACTTATTGGAAAATTATTATCAAAAACATTAAATATAAAAATACAAATATATTTTCACATCGCAAACAATTTTAGAACGCCATTATTTTTATGCTCTGGTTTAGTTATTTTCATAATACAAATGTAATAAAATCTATAGAGAAGTAAAATCAAATCCGAAATGCGAAATTAATATTGGAATAAAAAGTAATTTGCGAAAGGAATTAAAAACCGTCGTCTCAGGTGGGCTCCGTTATCCCTTACAAAAGCGATTTCCAAAGTCAAAAGCCATTTTCTTCGCAAATAAAAGTAATCAAGGAAGTATCTCAATCTACACTAATATAGAGGAAAACTTTGTTTGTTTGATTGTAATGAATAGGCTCATAAACTACTGGACCGATTTTGATGAAATTTGGCACAGATAATCTTTAGACCCTCAGAAAGAACATAGGCTGCCTTTTATTGCGAAATATGTACCACGGGCGAAGCCGGGGCGGACCGCTAGTTATCTATAAGTACTTAATATTATAAAGCTGAAGAGTTTGTTTGCTTGTTTGTTTGAACGCGCGGAACAGGAGCGGAGCAATGCGGGTGAAACTGCGGAGCGCAGCTAGTATTGGAATATAAAGTAATTTGCGAAAGGAATCAAGAAGTAGGTATCTCAATAATGGAGACATAAAATTATTATAGGTAACTTGGTGTGCTCGTAAATTGTGGGAACATCGAATATGCGCACACTTATTGCAAGTGTAATCACAATATATGTGTTTAATCGTCGTCTTGGAATAAAATATTACTGAAATGCGGTGCACATAATATTGGGGTGTTTTATTTGATCAATGTTTGAGAATATTATTGAAGGATTAAATTTTATAGAATGATAAAGTTGGTAGAAATAATGCCCGTCTTTACCTTATCTAATCTAATATTACAAAGAGCAAATAATTGATTGTTCCTAACGAATTCCTTTTATAAGTAGTGCAATTCTGACGGAGATCAATTTGTTTAATTATTGAGGCACATATACCTAATTATTTCACCGGTAAAAATGAGACCTAGCGGATATATGATTAGGTATAGCGGATAGAATTCTAACAAATACCCGCGGCCCCATCATTAAAGCGGCTCGACGGAACACAGTGGGGTTTTAGTCGGTAAGTATCCGACATAACCCACGGCTCCTTCCCCGGGGGCCGTGGGTATCTTTGGAAGATTTCCCCACTATAAAAAAAAAAAAAGGTATAGCGGATAGCCTGAGAACAACAACTGCACGGAGTTTTTTTTTATTTTTAAATAAGAAAAAAAAAACAATGCATTTAATTCGGGACAATTATAAAGCACTTTAAAATATACGAATAAAGCATTTGCATATAATTCTAATCTGAGACCCATCTAGTCTTAAACGAAATGTAATGTTTTAAATTTTATTACACCCTTTTCTATACAAAATATATTTAAATTTTTTATATGTGTTATGTCTGTACCTTGTATTATTTGTGTTTTGAAACATGAATTATATTTAAATCACTTTTTACAATATTGTGTTATATTATTACATTACCATTACATTATTGCACTTTCATACATGTGTATACTGCTCAATTCCATAAGATACATAGTATTATTATCAACTTTTATATACATGTCTTTTATTATGAATTCTTTGAAAATATCCTATAAAAACAATGTAGATGTACTATATAGACAAGTTTTATATTACATTGATAACATTAATTCTGTCAAGAATCGAATATATTATGTTTTAATTATAATTACTGCACCCTTTTATGTACAATATTTATTTGCGTTTTTTATGTGTGTAATGATTGTACATTGTACTGCTTATGTTTTTAAACATGAAATATATATTAATTATTTTTTACAATATTGTGTTCTATTATTATATTACCAATACATTATTTTACTTTATATGAACTCATTTATAAATTTTATTAACTTTTTTAAAAATTATTTGAAAACTAAATTTTATAATAACACCCTTTCTACATTTAATACATATCATTGCTATCTAATCACGTATTCACTTGAGAGTTACAAGCATATAATAATGTTATTATGTGGTTTTATGTTGTCTGTCATTGCATTATGATGGTTAAGAAACATGTTAAAATTGGTCTACTTAATCCTGGCTCACTGGCAAATAAAGCAGATGAACTAGTACCCGTTGTGCATAGATCCAATCTAGATCTTTTATTTATAAATGAAACATGGATTCGTTTACATGAGGAAGGCCTGGCACCTAAGTTGATCGGATATCATTTTTGGAATATCCCTCGTCCACAGAGCATACGTACCCGGGGTGGTGGCGTGGGCGTTTATTTTAGAAAGGGAACACATCTACAAAAATTGAAACATCCGCTGCACGCGAATGTTGAGCAGCTCTGGGTAAGTCTAAACATTGGAAGTTTCAAAATTCTAATTGGCACAGCGTATAGGCCGCCATGGTTAAATATTGATACTTTCTTCGACGCACTTACCGATTCCATATGTTCTTTTCCAAGATTTGAAAAAATAATAGTCTTGGGCGATTTTAATATAAATCTGCTTCAAACCAATCAACAGTCTGCTAAGCTATATGAATTCCTCAATTACTGCAATCTCAAACAACACGTAGATGGGCCAACACACTTTACTGATCACAGTCATTCATTAATAGATGTTATAAGTAGTAATATGGACATAAATAACGTAGATATAAAGCACATACCTGAAATCAGTAGTCACGCATTTCTCTCATTTAATCTTCCTATGAATAAAGTAGTAAAAATCAAACCTTGCTGGAAAATATACAGATCGTTAAAGGACATTGATATTGAACATTTTAATAATGATTTAATGAATATAGATTGGAATAGTATTTCGTGCCTACCTAATGTAAATGATACAGTAAATGTGTTTACGGATAATTTGATACTGTTGTTTGATAGTCATGCGCCATATAAAAGAATATTTTCTAAAAGTTCTGTTTCACATCCTTGGATTACCTATACGATAAAGGAAATGATGAAATTGAGGAATGAAGCTTATGACAACTATCGTACTACTAACAGTGACACACATAAGGACTATTATAAACAACTAAAAAAAATTACTAATACAGCTTTATTTAACGAGAAACGTGTATTTTTTAGTAAAAAAGTTAATGACCAGTTTACTAATCCACGTATACTCTGGAAAAATCTCAAAAAGTCGCTCAACATAAATAAAAAACCAGAAATAGAGATCCCACCACATTTAAATAATCCAAATCTTATAAATGCGTCATTTCTTAATGCTCCCGGCAATAATGTTATTGGCATTGACATTATTCAGAAGTTCAGTGATTGTAGATATGGAGACTCTAAATTTGACATCCGCACAGTTTCCCAAAATGAAGTAAAAAAGGTTATTGATTCTTTGCATTCAAATGCGACAGGTATTGATGGTATTAACTTGGATATGGTAGCTCTAACTATGCCTAATAGCCTCTGTACTATAACTTCTATAATAAATAAATCAATTGAATCACACACCTTTCCAGAATTATGGAAAAGGGCTATAGTAAAACCATTGCCTAAAAACAATGAACCAGTGAATGTGAAAGATCTAAGACCAATCAGCATTTTGCCATGTTTATCTAAGGTTTTGGAACGTTTAGTGTACATGCAGACGATCTCATATTTGGAAGAAAATAATATTTTACCGTCACGTCAGTCAGGCTTTAGAAAGCGTCATGGTACAGCCACTGCACTCTTAGATGTTACTGATAGTTTGCTGACTGCTCAAGATCGCGGGGAAGGGTCCATCTTAGTACTATTAGATTTTTCGCGTGCGTTTGATACAATAAATATTAATCTGCTGCTTGCTAAATTGTATTTTTATGGATTCGAACCTGGGACTATTGAGTGGTTTAGGAGCTACCTGTGCGGTCGAACCCAAGCTGTGGAAGTTCGTGGAAGCGATGGAATGGCCGTTAAATCAGACCTACAGCCGCTTATTAGAGGAGTGCCGCAAGGCTCTATTTTAGGCCCTTTACTTTTTATTCTTTATACAGCAGAGGTGATAAATGAAATTCAATATTGTCAGTATCATCTCTATGCAGACGATATTCAAATATATTTGTCCTTTAATCCTAATGATACACCCAGTGCCGTGGTAAAAATAAATGAAGACCTGGATAGGATAGCAGCCTGGGCAGATTCGGTATCTTTAGCGTTAAATCCTAGTAAAACAAAGTTCATGGTATTGGGATCTAAAAAACAAATAAAAGATATCGTTAGTAATAATTTGGACATAAAGGTACAAGGTGCTCCAGTGGAAAGAGTTTTAGAAGTTCGTAATCTAGGACTTATTTTTGATCAAGAGCTTCGATTCGAAACCTACATACAAAATTTAGTCAGGAATTGTTTTTATCGTTTAAAAATTTTATATCAAATTCGTAATTTTCTCAGCACTGATATTCGAACTAGGTTATGTGAGGCTCTTGTTCTTTCTAAATTTAACTATGCTGACTGTGTATACGGGCCTCGACTTCTTGCAAGAACAGAGCGAATAGTGCAGCGAGTGCAAAATGCTTGTGCAAGATACTGTTTCGACATACCTCCTCGCACTCACGTGACACCTTACCTCAACGAGAGAAACATTTTAAAGATGTCTCTCAGAAGGGAACTCCACATTGCCACTTTGCTCTTCGGTATTGTGACCAGTAAAAAACCAACTTACCTCTACGAAAAACTGGAATGGTGCAGCGGTATTGTTAACACTCGTCTGGTAAGCAACCCGGCACTGCGCTTACAGCGGTATAGCACGGCGGCTTTTCGTGGTAGTTTTAGATACGTTTCGTGTAAGTGTTGGAATAACATTCCACCTCCCATTCGTAATTTAGGATCTGTCTATACATTTAAAAAACACTTAAAAATTAAATTAAATCATCACCAAAATCAGTTTCCTCCTGGCTCACGCGTTCTTCCCACTTACACGGCGTACATTATTACATAACTGCTGTACCTGCTTGCTTCATCAGTGTCTGCATATTGTTATCGGCGTATTTATTTGTTTCTTGTGTAGTTGATAGTAGTGAATGGTGCTTGTTGTATATATAATTATATATGTTTGTATGTATGTATATTATATATGTGTATGTGTATATGTAGGTATTATGTACTTATAAGCGATTATTTGTTGTACAATATATTAAATAAATATTATATTCGTTAAGGTTATATTGACTGGCAGTCGTGCTCTGTTATTTGAGCCGCAAGTTATCCTTATTACCGGTACTCACTGAAAACCAGTGTTACAGAAACACTCTGTAACTTTTGCTGACGTGGGGACCGTTTTGGCATCACACTAATTTTATCTATTTTTTAATTTTAATTTTATTTTGTATTTCTTCTTTTTGTTTGTTTTTATATTATAATTACCTTATTTCTGTATAATGTGGTGCCAAATAAATGAGTTTGAGTTTGAGTTTGAGTTTGAGTTTGAAATCTTAACACTCATGAATTCACAAACAATTGCTAATTTTAATCCGCGTCTCATAGAATCGTTGAACATGAATAATGTATAATTTTAATAAATCTATGCATTCGTGCGACAATTAGCCGAGCCCGCCATTTTGTGGTGTGTATAAAAGGAATATGGCCGCCTGTGGCCAGCTGATTTAACGCGCGAACACGACTCTCCACGCGTTACTTCAAATTGAATTATGTAATTAAATATGCCAAATTATTTTGATATGCAGTTGTGATAAATCGTTAAATCTCCTGTGTTATGAATGTAAAGGGACCACCGGATAAGCCACAATAAATTTTTCTGATTAATTATCACGTCCGCGTCGCGCAGTAATAAATTAAGCGGGAAAAATTATTCCTAAATTCATAATCTCCTATTTTAAACGCAAATGCGGGAGAGATTTGTTTTAACATGTTCAATAAAGGTAAAAATGTTTATATTTTACCACAGTATTTTACGTTTAACAATGCGAAAAGAAACGCACTCGTTATTGTAGTGCATTGAAGTGTTACTGTTCATCAGAAAGACGTCTTTTTTAGGGATTTGTGTATTGTGAATACCAGCAAGTAGGTCTATGGATTTATGTTACATATTATTATTAAATTTATGAGATTGTTTGAGAAGAACACAATATTTCATTATTTATATTGTTTAATTACACTTAATTACTTAGCTGTTCCACAAATACGTTAATTTGTTTTAGATTTTTTTTTGTATTTACCTATTTCCCGTGTATATATATATATATATATATACTGTGTATACCATAACGATGTAGGTATAAATAAGAAGTGATGTCTTCGCTTTTTCTCAAATCTAAATCGTTACATGTAAAACTTTACAATCACTCGAGATTTATCTTTTACACATTTAAAATTTATAATACCTGTTGTTTAATCAACGCAGTCAGGTCTCCCCTGGGCGGCGCGAGGCCGTTCAGCTCGGTCTCCTTCCGGATCACCCACTCAGTGAGTTCCCTGAGTGACAGCAGCAACGCCGACCAGTGTTCTGCGTTGCTCTCGAGGCGATTTCTGGAAATAATGAGTGAGTGAGTAAGATCATTTGTGAGTAAGCCAATCAATCAAGCAACGTCCAACGATTAATAATACGAATAATTTGAATTTGTAAGTATTTTTAGGGTTGCATACCTCAGAAGGAAAAATAAGGAATAATAACCCAGTTTCACGTTTTTGTCCTGTCTACCTATAAATGTCCTGTCTATTAATTTTTAATAACTCAATCGAGTAGATTATTAAGCTAGACTACATAAAGGGTTTATTTTATAATTCATTTAATAATTGGTAAGTAATACAATTTTCGAATAAAATATCGTATTATTTTTACTGACTTATCTTTTGTACAAATTTACTATTCTACATTTAAAATGTAAACATGACAAATTTCAATCCTCGTATCCAAGATTAAGTAATTACACTTAGAGAAGTGCTTAAATACGATTCAAGTAATTAATAATTGAATACTGTATAAAGCTACGGAACAATAATTCTCGAAGTTGGCTGCGATATAAAGCCAAGATGACTACAATTGTTGAAATTCGGCCAGAGCGCAGCTACTTTGTATGGTAAGCCGGTGACTTTAGATAAAATTAGTGATGTCTGGCTGTTTTATCGATAGAAATATTGAAATTATTATATTAATTATAGCTAGAAATAATGTGCTTTTAAAATGTCTTTATAGTTAAGTAGGTACATAGAAATGTAAAATGTTTACTATTATGTTTAATCATTGTTACAACTTACATACGGGGGAAAATACGATATCTATTTAAATACCTATGTGTAGTGTAAAGTATGCGATTAGATGAAAGACGCATTTGAGTATGGGAAGAAATAACAACTTCAATAATTTGTCTAGTAAGTTTCGAATTTCATCATTTATTAAAGAAGTCAGAAGTAATTTATTTAAATAAATAAAACTTAATTTGAAATCAAACATAAACGCTTTACTTACACCTATTGAAAAATCTTTCATAGAATTGTTAAATTAAACATTTAAATAAATCTATCGACAAGCACCGCACATCACTACGTATAAATCTCAGCATTAATTGCTAAGAATTTTATTCGTACACTTTAAACTTTGGGAACGTAAAGTGGAATGTATCTTATTATAATGGATTACACTTCTTAATTGCTCAGCAAAAGTTCTGCTCAAGTTATAACTTAATCTATCGAACATACTGCTTGGCTGTGTCTTGGGAATATTTCCTTTAGAGGCGTAATATAATATTACTTTGTTTTAAATGATATCATTGAGAAAGCTTGACCGACTATGAGAATACAAATATTTTAAAATTGTAAGTATTTGATTATTATGATTTCAATAAGAATTTAATTTGTGAGCACATTGCACAATAAAAATTTAACATATTGATGTATGTCAGTGCTCTTGAAAAACTAAATGATCCGAGGGTAGACACAATAATAATAACGTCATAAATAAAGGGCTGTCTCAAGCACATAATATTAAACAATAACACACAAGCATGTGTAAAGGATTTAGCGAAAAAAATACCCCTAAGTTATTTCGCCCCGCGTAGCAGGAATCCATCAAAGGCCCGGCTACAAGAGCTAGGGGTGGCAGTAAGGAGTTTTAATTAATTTATTATGATTTTTTGTTATGAGCGCGAATCGCTACATTTTAAAATAATATGAATCATTTTATTTAATTTTTATGAGAATTTACATTGAATTATTACCAAAATAAATATACATAATTCATGAAAAACAACGTGGCAAAATTATGCTTACGTTTTTTCTATTTTTTAAAATACATTTTATGGTTTATTTAAATTTCGTTTCTACTTTACCAGCCATCATCCATATTTAACATCAATTTTTAAAGCGGATGCATATCGTATCAAATTTGAGTAAGTATTTGAACATTTATTTGCGATTCTATAGCCTAAACTGTCTCTTACAATATTTTTAATTACTTCCAAATAATGATTTCATATCGTTGACAGCCCTACCCTGACCCCACCTGGCGCCGACCGCGGCAAGTCAAACAGTCCCCGACAAACGTTGTACTTTGGACAACTACCGAATTACATCATGCCGGTAATAAATTTGCAAAGTAAACACTTTGTAACGGGTTTAAAACATGATTAATTTTGCTACAATTTTTAATAATATTATCTTTTACTTTTCTACAGTTTTTTTTATTCAAATAGGTACCTACCTATTAGAGTAACGTGTTCTTCTACTAAATATATTATTTGATTATTTTAAACATATAGACCGATTAAACTATACAAATGTTTAAACAGATATAACAGTTTATAAACTGAAAACCATGGCAAGCTGAGGCGAAAAACTATGTAGTATGTTTAATGTTATATCTAATATTTAGATTATATGTAGATAAAATAATATCAAAGCTTTAAATCCCCATTTAAATATCGTATTCAGATATAAATACATATGTTCCCTTTCATATAAACGGAACTGTTAAAAATTTATGGCTATTTTATTTCTCTATCAAATCACTAAAGTATTAGGTTTATGAGGTATGCATAAATTTCTTAGTTGAAATATCATCTTTAAATTGAGAGACTACCTATATTATAATAGTGTTGGTTTTGAGAAGGTTTAAACACCAATGTAAAAAGGGTGGTAATTAAACGATAAAATAAATAGACATAGGTAATAATATTATGTACTTTGCGTGTATGTGTGGCTAAAAATAAATATTGATCCATTCAGATTATCAAATAAATCCAATGAGTTATAGTTTAAGTAAATATCACGCAAAGCCACGGGATAAAGCTAGTAAAAATAGCATAAATCGCTGAGAGCTCGACGACGTATCGTATAATTTTATAAGCAATATAAAAGCAGTAAAAATGTTAAGGCTGATAATAAATACATATTATATACGAGTGCAATGTATCTGTTAGGTTGTTATATCTTTATTTTTTTTTTTATATACATTGGAAAACACGTACATTGTGAGCTCTACGTACTGTGTAGTAATATTATGTATTCTTAATTTTAGATACATTGGTTCAGCTTTTTCTTTTCTCCGGGATAATGTGACAGATTTATGAACAATGTGTTTTCTATTAAAAGAAAACATGTAAAAGTAGTTTTTTCTCAGTGGTCTACTTTATCTTTTTACTAGGTTTTGATGATTTTGTTTTTAAACAACGTGTAAACAATTTTATTTATTTCGAAAAACCCGTTTAATCTCGCCTGCGCCGAAAATCATTGATTACAAAATATTTGACTTTGCGCGAGCTTTTAATCAAGTTCACTGTTGTGTAAGAATTTTTAATCAAGCGTTAAAAATGACGTCATTTATAACGTCGCGTACCGGCAGCCGGCGCCACGGGGCAAGCTATATCATAGACAAAGACTTCAAATTAACGATAAAGTTTATAAAAGATGCAAAAACTCTTATCGATTTCCGATTGAATTTTAGGTATTAAAAAGACTGTAACTTGCGAATCTGAGAAAACTTTCAGATGCCTACAATGTGTACCTAAAGTAAATCCTCCTAAATAATTAATTAGTGATAAAAATTTCAATTCAAAATTAATTTTTACAACATTTAAATGTTCGTTCGTGTTCAACATATGAGTTCAATAAAAATAATTAATAAAATACATTACCTACATAGTTATATCACCAAATTCAATTTTATTTTTTTTAATTACTTTATCTTAGATTATTCTATTAAAAAAAAGCTTTATTAAGAAGTTTAAAATAACAGGAGACCTAACACAGGTCTAAAGTGTAGATCCCGTTCACGTGAAGCTAACTAGGTTAGTCCTAATTGACAGCACTTCATCGAAGCCGGATTTAATTGTGCTAATCGAATAGCCGCAGACACCGGCAGCCTTTTTATATTCCTTTTGCAAAACCGATACGCTTTAGATAATACAATATTTGCAGGTAATTTGTGTATTGTTTATTTTAATGTTAGTTGACGAGACTGTCTAATTGTCCAAGTTAACAAAAAATTACATCCTTATTGTCTCACGTATCAGTTAGTGAAAGTCTTATTAAAATCAGTAAAGCATAAAATATTTCCATGGACGGATGGAAAAAACTAAGAGAAGACAGAAAAGAGACGTTTAGGTGACGCCTAAATTACGTCATCATATTTTATAACATGGGAAAACCTATTTAGAAGAAAATCAGTGTACCGAAGATACGCACTTATCTATACAAAATAAAATATTATTTGCCCTACCCTGACTATGCTGTTTTACATTGTCAATTGTGTTGTTACCGGTAGAGTACGAGTGCCCTGTGTTTTCAACCTGCTATTGCAATCCAAATAAGTTACTACAAATCTACAACTCTCACCTTATAGCCATGCTCTTAGCCTTCAGATGGTGCCATCTCTGGTTCATCTCATCCAGCCGCCGCTGCAGCATGACAGCATCTTCCTGTGACGACAGCGAGCCAAGCAGCCGCCGCCCTGTACCCGTGAGCGAGGCGTACACATCGCGATGCGTTTCTATTTCTGATTGCAGGTCCTGGAAGTAAGTTTTTAAGGTCATTTATTGTATACAATAGAGGAAATATAAGCTACTATGTGTTAAATGTAATAATAGGGCCTTCATGTGTCGAATATCGTGTGGAAAGGACGATTTGCTTATAAACCTTTTTCGGATATTACATATTATATACGGTTTACTTTATTTGGTCGGACTCTTGCATAAAATTTAAATAAAAACGTTATTGCTTCGATTGACAATTTGTTAAATTAACACATATTATAACGTCAATATATTTCGCTACGTCGATCCTCTTCAACTTTGAAACGTTTAGTAAGTAAAATAATTAGGAAGGTAATTTATTTTTTTACCCTACAGTAATAGGATGAGGATTATTATAAAGGAACAGATTATTAATTAAAAAGGACTTTGGCAGTTTATAAACTCGATTTATTATCATCAAAACCAGACGTTCAAGAAAATCTTGTTTAATCTTTCAGCTTTACATTTTCATACTTCTAGGGATAAAAATCCACGTTTCTTGTTCAACATCTTTCAAAATTTCAAATATATACGAGACATTGTTTGAAGATGTATATATAACGAGAACGTAATATACAAGAGCAAATACAATGTAATGGTTTCACTTCCTTTGACATATTTAGTACTTATTACTTTTATAATAATGGTTTTAATGTTTCTATTTTATTTAGCATTTCACTGTAGATGTGGCCACATATTGCAATTTAGCCTTATAACCAACTTTAAAAACGGAAGAGGGAGAATACATCAGATTTTTTTGGGTCTGTAAAATCAGAACTTTCGACTGGGTGAATAGACATTGATGATTCTTTTGTCATTTGAAAGCTGGTCCCGTTGATCCTTCCAATTTTCTATTTCAGTTTGCGTTTTAGAAATATTAAAACGATGTCTATAAACCTACGCATGTAATCCATAAGAATAATACGGTGTGTTTATGATATTTATAAAAAATATTAAAAAATAAAACAATCTATTTGCGAGGTCTGAACATTATTAAGTTATTTCAAAGTGCTTTCGAGTATTAAACGTGAAGTAAAGTGCGGTAAGCTACGGACTCAGGTAGTTAAGTATAAGATAGCATTCAGTTTTGACACACCTGCGACCGACCATAGATTAAGGCATAAATAATAATAAATATGGTGTTTGAATTGCAAATTTTTTTAATGATGTTAATATTTATGTTGTGGATG
The DNA here is from genome assembly GCA_029959065.1 of Colias behrii. Taxonomy (NCBI): domain Eukaryota; kingdom Metazoa; phylum Arthropoda; class Insecta; order Lepidoptera; family Pieridae; genus Colias; species Colias behrii. The sequence continues at coordinate 10,384,723 of JARWMC010000020.1, forward strand.
AAGGTAGAATATTTTATGTCACATGTCGCTATTATTACGTGGGTACACATTAAATTTTATACATTAAATTTTATGTGCATGCGCCTGGGTTTAACCCAAATATCTACCTATGTTAGCCAATGCAGAATATTTGAATCTATTATTCTATTACAAATCTTATATTATTATCTTCTCTTTGCAATCCAATTTTTAGTTTTTTTTTGTATAAGAAATGTTCGGGACATACGCAGCAAGTTGATTCAATTAATTATATTTAAATTTATTAATTCACAGCAATTTTTAATACTAGTGTAAATTGAAGAAATAGTAGCAAATTCAAATGAATTTCGAGCACGCTATTGAACTACAATCCTATAAAACTATACCACAAGTGACCACAATATAATAAAAAGCGACAACAACATTGTCGCATCTGCAACATAGTCTTTGTATTGCTATAAAAATATACAGGTGGGTAATAAATCTTAAGGGCACTCCGACAAGATGAATGGTGTGTCGGTTCTGCGTTGATATACTATGGCTTATTACGCACTGATTTACGGGAACAATTACTTTTATAGAAGCCCAAGGCGATAATACTTCATAACTTGTTTAATAAGTGCGCTTATTTGTAATGACACTTAAGACTATTGCTGAGAATGATATATTGTGCAGTTGTTACTCTGTTTTATGGTCTCTTCGTCTTAATCATCATTAGTTATTGAATGGGTAATAATTATTGCTATCTAGCTTTCCATCCGCGGATTCTCTCGCGTAATCAAAGGAAACTTAGCTAGTTCCCGTTCCTATGGGACTTTCGAAATAAAACGCATAATTTTGTTCCAAATCGGTGCAATGGTTTAGACGTGACGAAGAGAAATATACACAAAAAATATTTTTTTTTGTATATATAGAAGATATAGATAGACAGACTATAGAATATATAAGAAGACTAGCATAAAGATAATAATTAAACAGAAATATCCATGCAATAGGCAATACCTTTATCAGATTACCATTAATTATTATAAAGGTCAAGAGAAAGCTACCGACTGAGCAAAAACAAGATACGAATTATGAGTAAGGTTTTATGATTTAGGTCATGTTCATTATATTGGCCAAGTAGGTTATATGTGATATACCGTCTTCCACTTATAAATAGGTATAGAAAAAATTTAGACTATGACGTATTTGGCTACTATTTATCCGGGTACATCAACAACATAATCGCTGGATAAATCTAAACTATACTAATATAATAAAGCTGAAGAGTTTGTTTGTTTGTTTGAACGCGCTAATCTCAGGAACTACTGGGCCGATTCGAAAAATTCTTTCGGTGTTAGATAGCCCATTTATCGAGGAAGACTATAGGCTATATATCATCACGCTAAGACCAACAGGAGCAAGCCACGCGGGTGAAACCGCAGAGCGCGGCTAGTTGCATTTAAACATGGTGCTTTTTACGTTTTTCATAGATCCTAACAAACAAGAGAGCAGAAGTAAATGTTATTATATCAAGTTTATTTGTATGAATGAAAATAAATGACTTAGCTGTTATATACTTGAAGTTATCCTTTACTAAGCCTAGCCGTAAAGCAAATAACTTTGCTCCTTAACTTGATCCCACGGAATAACCCAACAAATTTATGTTTGGGATTCTTTCTCTACAACTTTTACGCATTTCTCATAGTATAAAACTTTTTATCGCTACAATAAGACACACGTAAGTGTTTTATTATTTTTGCATCGTGTATACGTAAATTCTAAACAATTTTGAAATTGGGAAAATAAAACTACGATATGGCAAGGACGAGAATAGAGCCCTTTTAAAAACTTGTTTCAGAAAAGCGACGACTGATTGAGATTTCTCGTGAATTATGTTTGGTAAACTGTAACAAAATGCTAATGGAGTTTTTCAAGAGCAATTTTAGTTTGCCTTTTGATTATTATAAAACTTTATATTAGTCTCAACACATTTCGAAATTATGAAGTAAGTATAAGTATTCGTTCTAAACTGATTAACCACTACCACTTTATTATCAAGATAATTACATTAAGTAAAAATCACATTTATTAGTAAAATGACAATAATTAATATCTTCTTACAAGCTCTACTAACTCAATATTAAAGCTCCACTACCAACAAAGCAATATTAATTGTACAAGTATCAGGTCGAATGGAATTATTCATTCATTCACAATTAATCTGATGGAAAACAGCGCAATCGGCCGCGAAAACTTTAAACAATGGGCACTAATTAAAAATAAGGCCCATTTGTTTGTGGAGAGTAGTTTTAACTTTTGCGTTTTTTCTTTAAAAGTATTACCGTTACGATGTAGTATGATTTGCTATTGCGATGTATTTAGCTGTGCAAGAAAATTAATTATTACGTCAAAATAGTTTTTGATATTATATTTAAGGTAGGTAAGTAAATCTACCATAATTATTTATTTCTGTTTTTATTCTGGCTAACCCCCGGCTTCACCCAATATTATAAAAAAAAGAATTAACGAAATCGGTTCAGTCGTTCTCGCATTTTGCACTTACCAACACATTTAGCGATTCATTTTTATTATATAGATTTTCATTGACATTATTCCCAATTTATTTACAAAACCTTCACCAAATAGTGTGTAATAAATACCCTTAACAATTAAGATGGTTTAATTAAAAACTTGTAACCGCTCCAACAGTAATCTCTTAGGCCTTTAAAGTTTGCGTGAAATGGTATCGCGAGGCTTCTTCAAATTTATTACCCCTACATTTTAAGCTGGCTTAGAAAATAGACCTATTTTAACAGAACCTAGGCTTAAAACTGTCCTCCAGTGGGATTTTATTACTATAAGGACCGATATCGTAGGTAGAAAAGAAGAAAATGCCAATGTGGCTTTTTACTGGTAGTTAAGAATATATCCATTTACCATTACAAACATACAAAAAATATATTAATAAACTAGCTGAGCTTCGCGGTTTCACCCGCGTAGCTCTGCTCCTGTTGGTCTTAGCGTAATCTATACTTCTATACTAATATTATAAAGAGGAAAGGTTTGTATGTATGTATGTATGTATGTATGGTTTTCACGCATAAACTACTGGACGGATTTTGATGAAATTTGGCACAGATAATCTTTAGACCCTGAGAAAGAACATAGGCTACCTTTTATTGCGAAATATGTACCACGGGCGAAGCCGGGGCGGACAGCTAGTATAATATTATAAAGAGGAAAGGTTTGTATGTATGTATGTATGGTTTTCACGCATAAACTACTGGACCGATTTCAAAAATTCTTTCACCATTAGGAAGCTGCATCTTCACTGAGCAACATAGGCTATAAAACATGTAGATACCACGGGCGAAGCCGGGGCGGACCGCTAGTGATATTATATAGCTTATAGCCTTCCTCGATAAATAGGCTATCTAACACCGAAAGAATTCAAATCATAGAATTCAAAATAAGAAGTCAAATCGGACCAGTAGTTCCTGAATTAGCGCGTACAAACAAACAAACAACAAACAAACTCTTCAGCTTTAAAAAATACGTAATTTAATAGCTATATGTTTGTACATTGGAATTGCTTTCTTCCACAATCAATCCAACGGATCGGAACGGAAAAGCGTCAAGTATACGTAGTTTATTTTTCAATATGACATCAAACCCAAAACCAGCAAGCTATCCAAAGCTATAAACGAAAAGTTTAACTTCCCTTTTATTACTCTATACGCGTATATACCGTTTTATGATCGTCATAAGATGCAACGGATTTAAAACTCATAAATACGTCAAACTTTTCAATAAATACCAACTGCGAATACGAAGAAATAAAAACTAAATCGTTTAAATAACTCGTCACCTATGCACAAACCGAAGGAAATATAAAATAATTATATAATCGTGAAAGAAGTTGTAAGGTACGGTTTTTCTCTATTTTTTTCCTGATATCTGATGATCTCCAATCAAACATTCCCTACCTACTAAAGATGACTATTATTATTTTTTTATGATTAGTAAAGTATAATATTACAATCAATATCAGTTTAAATAATGTCTAGAATTAATTCTCTTCCAACAAATTCCCGAAATTTTTATTCGATTCCACGATCAAGTTAAGATATGCATCACGTTTAAACCAGTTAAAAATTCACAACCCAAATTGAAACAATGTAATAAAATTAAAACAACGGCAGCTAAAATTACCACAGCAGTATTCCTCAACTCAAACAAAGACGGGAGTATGAATTATGCAAATCAGAATCCTATGACGGTAGCACAAGGAGTTGAAAATTAATCGTACATTTGTCAAACGTGAGCCGTGCAGCGAATACCAAATGAACCGGTTTCGACCGGATTAAACTGGATCCAACTGAATTACGCCGGTTTCGGCCGGACAAGATGGCCGCCGTGTCATTTCTTTGATAAGGCACGTGAGTGAGGTAAAAATGCTAATCGAGTTCGGTGGCTGCTTGATTATTTCATTGGGATAACTCGGTTAGATATGCAATTAGTTTGATGATACTCACCACCGTGTAAAAGAGGAAATTTTTATACATAATATAAGAAGGTTACATCAATTATTAATTTACATTACCGTAATTTGCGCTCTTTCATCATTAATTTTTTTAAATAACATTAATGGAATAAAATTTGTATGAAAGTATCTACGAACATTTTTAAATATGCCAAAGGTTTCGTCAGTAATGAATAGAAATAGAGTTTTAAAAAAAATGCCCCTAAAATAGAGCGTACCTACACTTGGAAAGCTTGATAGTTGGTACAGTAGCATCTAAATTTAAAATTTAAATATAAAATATCATATCCTCTTAACAAATAGAAATTTTAACTGTACATAATTACCCCAATCTGAATGCATATGCAGCTAAAAAAAAACAATAAATTGCGGTGCAACCCGCGCACAAGCGGATCAAGGCGGTAATACGGGCGTGGTAACCGGTTGTAACTGGATTTAGCCGGATCTAAGTGGATATAACCGGGCCGGGCACCTGTGATAACGACCTGCGTCTTGTTCGTCTTGTTTCGGTAAGCTGGCTTTGCGGTTCACTCGAATTTATATCGGAGTTTGGCCAACTTATTGGTACCGCTGAAGATTTGGGAAGATTTATTGACAGCCGTGTGTATACTGGCTTTTGCGACTCTGTTTCACTTTTAAACCCTTCTATATATTAAGGAAAGACAAATGATTATTACTGTTAGCAGTAAATATGTGATATTTGTCCTATAAGTTGTGAGCAACAAAGAATGTATCTTTCAGAATCTTCAGAATGACTTTCCTAACTTATTATTCCTTTAAATTACCTTATTTAATAGTTATTATTATTTTGTCTACAAATATTATGACATGAAGTGATCTAAATTATTGTGTACCTTTCCTTTGGTTTCAATTAAACATGACCTGTATGTATTACTCCCAATCTACTTGAAATTAATTCTAATTTAGTTTATTGCCTGAATATTATTCTAAGTACAATTGTGCTAGATATCTAGTTACAGTACACAGTATGTAGTTAGACTGGATGAACGCAGTCTTTTGTTATGTTAATGCTACTAATAATAGGTGAGGTTAGGCGTATTAGCTCTATTGTTACTATTTCAGGGTTTACGTTTAATCTACATTACTTCTCATCACACATTGTTTTTGCATTAATAAGAATCAATATCTATCTCTACGCTTAACGCATATTTATAAACATTAGTTGATTTGCTTTTAACAACCTCATCATCATTATCAGCCATAAACATAATGTGCAAAACAATTTAAACAATTTCCTCTTCTTGAAACGTTCTTCACAAACTACACAGTCACTTCAAGAACATGTTATTGAAGGTAAAATAAAGCCAAGTTAAATCGATTCCCGAACAAATAATAAAAAGCGGGTATTTTCGAATTTGTCGCTTTCCACACGAGCGCTCAGCCCATCCATCTAAGTCTAGATTAGGTACTGTGAAATGCTGAGAACATTCTCAGTTTGACTGATAGGTGATTATCTTTCCTTTCTTACTGGAATTCAATACTGGCACTAGAAAATACACTTGAAGCAGTTAAAGTTCTTACAATACATATATTATTGTAGGATATCATTTAGAGAACATACTAAATATAATGAGTTTTTAAAGTATGTCATTCTAAATTCTGTTTAAAATTTATTCAGGCTTATTATTGTCAGCAATATCCAAGCAAAAACTATATAATGCGCTAAAGTTTTTAAGAACGGAAATAGCTACACAAAACGGGACACTAAAGAGATAAATTCAAATACAAAAAATAGCTTCAAGAGAATCCCCAGATGAACCAACCGAGTTGTTTATTAAATGAAGGCCCAGTGGCGACTGACGGCAGACAATTTGATAGATTTAATCCTATTACAGGCTGTGATACAGTCTACCCTCTGTGACTAGGTACTCTGTACAGTGTACAGTCGGCAGCCAAAATTGAGCTAATCATTCGAAGGGGATTACTAGTGGTTAGGGAGCCAGGTGCAAATTTGGTTAACTATTTCCTCTCAAGAGATAATTCGTCAGACGCATGAGAGTATAGTATTATAAAGCCTCGTGAACGTCAGCTGGCGCTCGGTTGGGGGGGTGAGCGGTTGTAGCCTCCCACGCACATAGGAAAAAAAATACATTCATTCATTCATTTCCTCTCAGCTAAAAATTTGTCAAATTGTAGCTAACCCAATATCTCAACGAAAAAAAATAGTCAGCTGGTTACAACATGGTGTATTATACGTCAGCTGGTGTCTCGAACATGAAAGTTAAATTTAAAGAAAAATTTATTTTCCGTTATTTCCTCTCAAACAAAAATTTACCTGATGATAGCTTATATGTAACTGTGGATAAATATATATGTCAGCTGGCTGTATCTTGGTGGAAAAACCGTCAGCTGATACGGGAGGCTACAACCGCTCTTCCCCCCAACCGAGCTCCAGCTGACGTTCACGAGGCTTCATAATACTATACTTTGATGCATTTTACTAATTACCGCTTGAGAGGAACTTGGTCATAAAATCTGCTGCTGGCTCCCGGACCATAGAATGTGTTATTAGGTGTTCATTTGACCAATCAAAGTGGTGCGTGATGATCGATTAGTTGAGGTGTGATAGAAATGAATACCAATTTATGGTAAGTATTTTATTATTTTATTTCATACAATAGCCATAAGTGTAATAATTGCTAAAATTAACGCCAACTTTTTACATTTCATGTACCTAATAACTTTATGATAGTGGCACAGAATTAAGTATACTGTGCCCCTATCATAAAGTTAGTGTAATAGTAGTAAGTATAGAATAAAATGTAACATTTTAGCCCCGAAATTAATTTCCCGACCATACTGTAACCGAAAAGTACTCTTAAAAAGCGGGCGAAATCAGAAACATTCGCTATTTCTAAATAAACAGTATTAAGTTGTTTGCACAATGTTTTAAAAATGGTTTTTAAAGCGAATTAGGTCAAGTATCGTTTCAATTAAACTTTAAAAGCGAAGCTGGAAAATATCAAGTGTTTCCTGTTCGAGTTTTAACGAATATTATGGTTTTGGAATTGAGGGTAGGACTTAAAAATTCAATTTTACATTTAATTCGAATATTTTCGATGTAAATTTCATTTAATTTAAAAAATGATGACTGCACATAGCTAATATTTTATCATTGTTTAATTTTTATTTTTTAAACATTTTTTGTTGCTGAAATAATGCCATTTTCACACAATACATGTTTTTCTTTAATAACTTAATTCCCAGTATGTGTAACCTATTTCAGGAGTTGAACGATGAAAAAAATCCATTTATTTTTAAGTTGTTCAGTGTTGTGTACACTGAACAATTTAAAAATAAATTCAAATTCATGTTGTAATAAATACATTTTATTTGTAATCAATCCTCGATAGCATTATATTTCTCATACCTACTCCATTAAAATAATCATTCTTTTATTCTCTCTCATTTTCATTTGAAACAAAGGTTATATTGTGAAAAATGTTAGAATAAAATAGTAATATCAGAAAAGTCAACGTCATCATTATTAAAACAAGTAAAAAGGGTTTAGGGTAACACTAAATGTAATTAAAATGAATTATCTGCTTGGTCCACTGCGATAGGATGGAATCGCAGGATATTGTCATCATAAGTTTTAAATATGGCGACCGCTTTGCATAAAATTCAACGGGACAATATTGCTGATAAAAGTAGCATTTCATATGGGCGTTTACTGATAGCAATGACTAATACTATGAATGCGGAACTGTTTTGTTTTTCCATTATTTGTAGCAACAAATCATATAAAAGGCATCATTAACACATAGGAATAGCTTAACCACGTTACAATTAAGCTTTTTGAAATTGCATTTTTAACAACAATATCTAATTATTACAGTAGTTGATCTCTTTCTTATTTTTAAACACTTACCTTTTCGAAATGTCGAAATTCGGCCAGCAGAACAAAACTAATATGTATATATCTTGCATCCTCACACGGCCTGGTCCTGACGCGGTACCCAGGTCGCGTATGGTAATATCTATAACCCGCATACTCCGAACTATTGAGGTCCACTTTCAGCGCCCCCCTGAACCTGTAGTCACCCCCACAGCCGTAACACAGTCCTTTCGTGATAAACTTCTCCCAGGTTTGCTTGGCCGTCCCCAAATGTCTCCGGGGACGGCCAGGCCATGTCCCTGCCGCTTTATCGACTCTGGACCCTCGGGGGGTCCTTTGCAGCTTCCACTCGTCGCTGGGTCTATCAGCTGTGGGCTTCCATCTCCACTTCGAGATCACTTATTCAGATTACTGGCGGTTCACTAATTGTATCTTGCACCACGCAATGGCGTCCTTTTATCGTTTGGATTCGTTTTCATTGCCTGTGTCAGACTATGAGAGATGCGTCAATGGAAGTGCTGCTTTTGATTATTTCTTGTTATCGATATGAATTGAAAGTATAAGAAGATACCGGAATAAGTAGCGATATTACATTTATGTTATGGAACCTACGCTATTTTTTCCGAATAGATTAATGAAATGTCGTTATATTGTTTAAACTTTAAATACTATGATATAATATTGTAAATTATGTAAATATCATCAAAAATAAATTATCGGTAGTTACGATATACAGGTAGCCATTATTTTTAATATTTTATACTACGCGGGAAGCCGGGTCACTAGGTAGGTACTTAAAAATTGTAATTAACAACCATAATCTTATTTCACCAACCATAATGATTCCCAAGAAGCTTTTCAATCAGATTCCCGCCAAAATCTCTGTCTATTAATTATGAGGAAATCTTATCCGAGAGTTTTGGCGGAAACTGTGCGTCATCTCAGCCCTTTGTAAAGGGCTATCGGAGTCCTATTAATCAAATACTGTTGTGATTAATTAGGAAATCTGTAATTAGCGGGATCCGAGATACAAGATTTTAGGCCTATGGAGAGACTGGTATTCTATTAGATGATAGACAATTAATTATCTTCCCACATGGAATAAATTTGAAGGAAACAAAGCAATTGATATTATTTATTTTACTAGTAGACACACATTACAGGATAAACATAAAATAAACCAAAAGTTTAAAACTACGACGATGATGAAATAATATTTGGATCACTAGATGAATGAAACCTACATATGTGATAAAATAAATACTTGCGATGAACCAACGAACTACATTTCAAACATTAAGTTTTGATTTAAAGTTGTAATGTGCCGTAGTAACTTTTTCAGTAGTTTGTCTCTTTACATTTATGTTGGAATAATCATACATTAAAATTACAGCATTAAAAGTTTCCAAAGATCACTTAACAGAAGTGGCCTGCAACGCAACAGGGCGAGGGTCAGGCGCGACCTTTTGAGAGGATCTCGAACGGAGGGCTACTTGTGTTTTATGACGTCACAATATGTATACACGTGTCGTGTTGTGTCGTGATGCGTTCGTTGTTAGTTCATAGTTGTAAATTAATGTGATTTTTTATAGTGTTCAAACTCGGATAAAAGGTACCTACATAGTAAAATACTATCACTTAAACAAGTTTTGCATTATGACGTTTGAATCAAAACTACTCGTTTTGGAAAACTATTTTTTTCTTTTGTAATTATTTATGTACAGCATTCAATATCTAAGTGTAACATACGCATATCAAAAAATAAATAATCCACTTCACAATAGCGACTGTTGTTAGAATGTACACTTAAACCCAACATTATCCCTCTTCGAAAAACCATGTACCTACTACCATCAAACTATCATTTTAAAAGCCCGATACGAACCCTGGTTTCCATTACGCCCAGCCAAATAGCATCGTAACGTTTAACGAAGAACATTCAAGGAGTGCTCCTTACATTAAAATATATATTACTATTCTGAAAAAATAGAATTAAATCCTTGCTTCAAGTATAGGATGGCAGAATGCATGGCGGTGCGCCAGCTCGCGACATTAGGGTTCCGCTGTCAAACTATTGTTATAGGGCTGTCAAATGAGCGGTTTTATGTGAATATAATTGTATAGTTTTTATTAGGGGAGTGTATGGTTTGGAGATGGGAAATATTAATTGAATATCATGTTCATTTTTTCATAATGCATGTAGATTTTTACAATGTAGATAAAAATGCTTTTATATTAGCGATATAGTTGGATACGAAGCTTTTTAATTTTAATTTTAATATTTTTTTTGTAGGTACATATTTTATTGTGAATCAACTAAAACTATCAACATTTGTTGGAATCCTTAATCAAAATCTATAATTACACATTAAAATGTAAGTTTTCAGATCATATTGTCCTAAATAGCATCATTTTACATTACTAAAAGCTTATAAAATAGTCGTTTCCCTGGCCCCGCTCTTCCGATTTGTATGCTTAACTGCAACTCTTAATTAACATTGTTACATTGTTACATTTCTCTTTGTTTCACTCACTGTTATACGTCTCATTTGTTACCCGACTGCGCCAGAACGAGTGTAATGTTTTTATATCGTTTTTGTACCCTTCATTAACTTCTACTTAGTGTTTTATTTTGCCAAATGCATTTAGTATCGGGGGAAATATTTTGAACTAAAACTTTAATGGAGTCGCGGGCGACAGCTAAAGCTAAAGGCACTAATTTTCGTGTTTAAATATAAAACATCTCAGTTTTGTTTAAATATAAAATTCTGCTTTCAATATAACATACTACTGTAATTAGAATATTAGTCGATGAAGTAAGACTACTACACACTACGACATTCAATTAATTATCATTACTATTTTTATTTTATTTCTTTCTATTATCATTTTCTTGAACATACAGTATATTCCTAAACGAAATCCCACGACCGTCATTTTCTTTAGCGTTTATACAAAGTTCATATCCAGATATTTGCGTAAGCCGACAAAATAAAACTGTAGGATGAACCCTAGTTAAGATAAAGGTCTTTTTATATTCACATATGAACCCACCCATACGGAAGGGAAAGGAAATTTGATTTTCACATAACAAATAATGTGCGTTCTGATAGAAATCCTACGAATATCGACTTAGTAACTTTAGGTTTCTATTTGTAAATAGAAATAAAAAAATACATCAATACCTACGTATATAAGTACATTTATAATAATTTGGATTTCTTATATTTTGATTTATTTAATCTTATGACACAAAAAATTAACTACATAGTTATTAAATCAGAATAAAAGTATTTAAATCCCTAACAACAACAACTTCCACGTTTTACGAATAAGTCGAAATCGTAGTCGAACGTGCCCTTAAATTTCTTTCGACTAGCGAAGAATATTAGTCAACAAACGGACGGAAACGGACGGAAATTAAGAAGTCCGCTCCGGACTCACAACTAATGGATTTTACGATGAAAATGTTTTCGAGTAGATTTCGCGGCAAATATGGCGCGAATCTAGATTGCTTTCTAGATTAAGACTTCTAACAGTCGACTGGCGACACTTTAAACTTGAAAATGGAGTTAAAAATACAGGGCGCGTTTTATTATAGGCGGATTATTATTATGTTATGTTATATCATGTTATTATATTTGTTTGGGTTAATTTTATATGATAAAGTGCTCAAGCAGATTCAATATTCAAATCATTTTGAAATCCTAATGTTGAAAAAAAGTACTTTCTTGACAGCTTTTCTCTGCAGAAATTGTTTCAGTATGTTACATAAAATTGCTTTAGGCATCTACTAATTGCCGAATAGATTTATAAAAAGCAAAATAATATGAAATAAAATTACGTACTTCGTGTCAAGCAGAGCTTTAAATATTATCTAATCCTTTATACTATAAATTCGCGCAAATCTGCAGAAAACTAAAAACGAATTCAAGACGGATTTTCTCAATTCATCGAACGACAATCCAAGATAAACTAAATGCAATAAAAGCCCGGCAATCCCAACAAATGTAACCGCAGTTTAACCATTAGTTTAACCAATTGATTGGGCCGAGTTATCACTGACTAGCGGGACGTAGCCGTGGCAACTGAACCGTAGCTAGATTAACCGTCTCTTACATTAACCACTCGTTCTTATTGATGTTCCCACGGTTTTGTTTCTCTGGCCATTTGTAACGATTAAACTAGTGTTAGAATAATTATTGTAGTGTAATGTAGTAAAGAGGTTTAAAGAACTAGTGCGGTAGGAGTAAAAACACTGGCAATGTCTGTTATTTTCTTTTATAAAAAATCTTATAAATAAATGTATCGAAATAGGATATCATAATAGCATGTTTAATTTTAAAAAAGTTGTAAGTACATGCAAAGTGACTGTTTAAAATACATTTTAAGCAACGTTTCAATACCTATAATTACGGAAATTGGATCATAATTTGCATTTACTTTAATAAAATCAACAACTTTATTGACGTTTTCGACCGGAGTTTAACCGATGGTTAACCAATCGAGCCCTTATTAAACACCAGACGTCTCCCTGCAAAATTTACTGAATACGGCTCTTTTAATCCGCCGTTTTTAGTTCAAACTTCGTCGGGAAATTAGCGGGCGACTTTGATCTTAAGTTTGTAATCATTTTTATTTTTAACCAGTCGTTTCTTAGAAAATGATTGCTTTTGTTATGTTTTTAGTTCTTGATTATCTTGTTTGTTTAAAGTTTGAAGATATTGTACCTACACATTCCTAGTATATAAACGTTACTAGCTTTCCGCCCGCGGCTTCGCCAGCATTTTCTAAGAAAACCCGCATAGTTCCTGTGGGATTTCCGGGATAAAACCTTATGTGTTAATCCAAGTTACCCCCTATATGTGTGCTTAATTTCATTGTAATCGGTTCAGTAGTATTTGCGTGATAGAGTAACAAACACACACTTACACATCCTCACAAACTTTCGCATTTATAATATTAGTAGGATGTTTTTAATACAAAATCTCTAATATTATTGTTATCGTTAGTGAAAAAAAAAAAATATTTGGGTACCTACCACCAGAACGAAGATAACAATAGCATTCAAATGCTCTCTCTATTATGGAACACGAGTATAATATATTTTACTGTTATTATTAAACTTCAAACAACAGTATCAAAAGTAAAATCATTCAATGACAATAAATTGAGTAACAAGTTATAACCAAGTTACAAAGTTTGTATGAACTGAACAGACGATCCGAAATCTTTGAATTAAAACGTATAAACTTTGCCTTGAGATTCGAACATTTGTCGCTTCAACTTTATTGTCCTCTTTCAACCGCTTTAAGGATTTTCTATAGAAATTAGGACTTTTAGCGAGTGATCATATGTTTGAATAAATCATTTTTAATGTGTTAAAAAAAAGGAAAGATTCCATTATATGTTAGTTTTTTAATTAAAAATTTATTTTAAAGTAGGTCACGTAGGTTTTTAATACATCTAAACCAGCCAAATAACATTTCTCAATTTCTATTTATCCAACTGTCCTTACAAAATAGAACGCTTTACGAAAGTCGCATCTCAAAATTGATTCAATTTAGATAAACAGAAAATCGATGCATCAAAACAATAAGTTGCGGACAGTTGGTTGAATTTCAAATGTAAGATACAAAGCCAGCGCTAAATCATAAGACGAAATGATTTCAGATAACCGATCAGTTCACTCGAGTTTGATGAAGTTATGGGAACAATAAGCAGATAAATAATGTGAAATTATATTATTTTCTATACAAGTATTCGATTTTGCTCCACCCACGGAGTGAAAGAAATTTCCAGGGGTTGATGGGGAAATGTTTTACCGCGGTAAAAAGTAGCCTAAAACATTCTCAAGCCTCATAATTATCTTCAAACACAAAAATTGGTTTATTGCGACGTGATAGATAGACAAACAAACAAATAAAAAAGTATTATTATCAATGTACGGTCTTTGTACATAACGTTGCGCGCTGTCAGCATTTTACGCGGACACGCGGCATTTTAATACATTTCATCAGTTCGCGTTCGATAACCATAGAAGTCGCGCGTATTCACATGTTATAGAGTTAAGAGTCCTTATCGATTTTAGAGTGATTTTTACTTGTTTCTGTAATTCTTTAGAAGCTCGTTTAACAAAACTAAATTAGTAACAATGTGTGATGATATCTTAAATTAAAGATTCATTCAATATCTAAAATACGTTCGAGACAATTTATTGATATTCATTGTCCAGTTTGTTTAATAGCCAATAACCTAAGGCGTGTTTCAATTTTTTCCATGCGGGACGTTCGTGTCTTTGTATTTTACACGGAATTTAATAGAAGAAGTTTTCTTATAAAATATACTACAGTAAAGACACTAAGACATCCTAAAATATGTTCGAGGCAATTTATGTACTTTTATTGAAAAATTCAAAGAACATCTAAGTTAAAATAGCCTTACTTTGATGAAATTTTATGCGTATATGGCGTCGAATTTCTAGTTCTTACAACAGAGTTAAAAAAAATAAAAAATACACACTAAATGATAGGTTAATGCTTAAAAATTTGCAATAAAAAAAATACATATTATATGTTTTATGAAAGAAATGGAATAATTTAAAGTTCTCTAGAATTTTCGATTATATACGGGAGCGCAAACGTTGTTACGGCAGATCTACTCGAAATAAGGTAATATAATATTTATAGTTACAAAATTTCATCTAAATCCGTCTATTTTCGCGTAGAGGACTAATAAGCGAACGTTGGAAGAGCTTATAGCTCTACGTAGAGGTGTAGAGTTTATCATATTGCTACGAGCTAAGTCGCAGACCTTGCGCTACGCTTGTCGGAAGAAAATATTATATGAGATACTCATAACCAAATAACTATGTTTCATGTTATATTGAGCTACTAGCGACCCGCCCCGGCTTCGCACGGGTGCAATGCTGATACTAAATACACTACAAAAAAAACTGTGAACGTTGTATATAAAAACATAGCGGCCCGCTCCGGCTTCGCCGCAAACGCTACGTCCCGCAATTTTTAAATCTGTAATATCTTCGAAAATATTCACTTAAATCATACGGTGTAAAGGGCCATATAGATCTATATTAAATGAACAATGTATTCAAGGTATTTAATTGGTTAAGGATTAATGCTGTATTGGTTAAAATCGCTTCGAAAATTAGCCATTATTTGTCGTAAAAAGTAAATGACAAAAAAAGTTATTGTGGGTTATCCATAAGAGATAGACATATACCATCACTGACTTTTCTGTAGACCTTTTCAATGTGTATAATACTTAGTACATTATTTTGATAAAACTCGTAGGGTTCACTCTGCGTTTGCAATGTAAGCGGAAAAAATGTAATTTTTTACGACATCACATTAGAAACCTCAAAAATAACAGTACTTCTCCACTATTTAATGGATGTTATTATACATATAAACCTTCCTCTTGAATCACTCTATCTATTAAAAAAAACCGCATCAAAATCCGTTGCGTAGTTTCAAAGATTTAAGCGTACAAAGGGACATAGGGACATAGGGACATAGGGACAGAGAAAGCGACTTTGTTTTATACTATGTAGTGATAAACATACGCTACACGTTTTGCTGAGCGACAATTCTTTTTATATTTGTGTACCTGTAACAAAAAATAAATATGATTAGATACGTTATAACTATGAATAACACATACATATTATAATGTCCTAGAGCTTTTTTAAAACTTAAATATTATGCTGTGAATAAAATTAATAATAACGATCAGCATTCAGTTCGACAAAAACTGAATGAAAATTATCATGTCACAGGCCTCGATTATCGCTTAAAAAACTGGAACCAAACTCGTTTCTGATACACATCAAATATTCCGCAATCTGGAAAGTCATTCAATAAAAATAAATAGCGGCAAGGGTCCTGTGAGATTTAAAAATCTTGTAAATTCGGATTCCCAGTGGACATCACTCCTACTAAATTTATCAGCTCCTGAATTTTTCGCGAGTTCTATCTCCTCTGTATATTTTTAAGCGAATAAAAATCGTCGCAATCACGTTTGCTATTTAATATGTGGAATATGAGATTTCAAAGTTGTTCTGCGAAATGTTCAGTGTAAAATTTTTATGCTAAAGTTTAATTAGTTGCTTGAAAGTTTTAATGACAGTAGACTAACGCTCTCATAAAGTATAATTTGTTTTAGATAATTCATATTGTTCGGAATAGATAAAATAATTAAATGGTCACACTGATAGCGGAAACGCGATGTATTCAATTGGTGAGGCGAATACCTCACTTGGTGAGGGAGCGGCATTCATATTAATTATTGTCTCATTCTATCGGAGTCCGCTAACCGCGCCGCTAGTGTGAAGTCGTGTATTTAGTGTTGTTATCGGTTATAAGTTATTTACGCGCGCATCGGAGCGTGTCGTCGATTGTTTTACGTGCTGACCACGTAGTAAATCAGTAAAATCGGCCCGCGGAATTGTTAATTGTACTTTTTATTGATATTAGTAATCACGCGCGGACGCGAGTTATTTATGTGAGAAGAATTTTAATGGCGACGTAGTGTGCCTGGCAGAAGTGGTGACTATATACATTAAATTGTCTCTTTTCTTTTTATTTTATCTTATGTAATTTAAATTATTCCCGTAATTATAGTTTTTCCTCCCCAAAAAGGGTACCCTATTGTTTTGACTAATTGACTGACCGACACACCACATATTTATGGAAGCAGCGCACGAGATTTCAGGTATGTACTCGGGATGTATTTAACTATTGTTATTGTATTATGGTAGCAGAGCAAAATAAATAACAAACATAATTTTGGTAGCAGAGCGTGGTTGATCACCGACCACTGGGTTTTTTGGGTAAAACAATGGTTGAATATTTCGATCCTGGGTACATTATTTGCGTTATAAGTTATAAGGTCATATCAAAGTCATTATAAGGTTATATCAAAGTCAAGGGTATTGCATCATATTGTGTTGAGTGATTAATTGCGTTCTAAAAATAGAACATTCGATATTCGAATAGGTACATTTGATATTTTTGTAATAGTTTGTTTATTTCAATACGGTTTTTTAAATTGTGTTTTACGTTCTAAAAATAGAACTTTCTACATTCGAATAAGTGCATTTGATGTTTTGTTATACTTTGTTTATTCGAATACGGTTATTTGTTTTTTGACTTGCGTTTTTCATTTGTGTTTACGGAAAGTTTTTGTTAATTAAAAATGGCTGCATCTCACAAGGCGCAGGTAGCCGGTGTTTTGCGATGGCTAGGTTCAGCCGTATTGAATATATCGCGTCAAGATCGCATTCAGGCCCTTTTGTCCCGGGGAGAGGTTTTGGAAGAAAAAATGAATGATTTATATAATTCTTATCGGGCATTGTATGCAATGAATTTGGAATCAGAGGTTATGGATAGAATATGTGCGGATGTAGGTCAGGCTGAGGATTTGGCGGACCAAATACGACAAGCCGTGGGACAAATTAAGTCCACGGTCCAGCCTGTTGGTGATCTACAATTAAAAGAAACTTTATTTACGTCCGGTGGAATAATAGGTCGGTTGCCTAAACTAGATTTACCCCATTTCGGTGGCGATTTAAGCCAATGGGTTGCTTTTATTAATTTATTTGATAGTTTGGTTCATAATAGATGTGATTTAACACCTGTTCAGAAATTAGCTTATATGTTGGCAAGTCTCACCGGTGAGGCTAAGGGTTTGGTCCAACATTTGGAACTCGTTGATAATAATTATTCTATAGCGCGGGATTTACTTATGCGTCGGTATCAAAACATCCGCCGGTTAGCGGATAATCATGTTGCGGTAATTTTAAACTTGCCACATATTAATAAAAATTGTAATTTACGGACTCATTTATTAAATCTTTTATTAGTGGCGATTAATGCGTTGAAAGGTTTAAATTTACCTATAGACAGTTGGTCGTTTATTTTATTGCATATTGTTTTACAAAAATTAAATGTTGATATGCGTAACCGGTTCGAACAGGAATACGGCGGGGACTCTTCCACTCATCTCCCTTCGTTTGATGATTTTATTTGTTTTTTGGAGGATGAGTGTCGCAGGCAGGACAACGTCCCTTCGCCGTCGGCGGCCCCGGCCCACGCGAGGCCCCGGCCGCCGCCGGTGCGCGCGGAGCGCCACCCGGACCAGCGAGTGTACAATGTAGTTGCGGCCCGGCAGCCGGACAATTGCTGCTCGTATTGTAGGGCCCCTGGTCACGGTGTTGTACCTTGTTATAAGTTTTGGCATTACGTTTTCAGGCGCGACGTAATATTGTGCGACAGCGCAGGTGGTGTTACGGTTGCTTAGGCGCTCACCTCGTGTCGCAATGCAATTCTTCTCGACCGTGCAAGCAGTGTGGTGGTAATCACCACTTTTTACTTTGTGGCAACAGGATTGGGACGCCTTCGCCGGCTGCTCCGGCGCAGGACGCTGTTGTTAACGATCGATTTGAAGGTAATAATGTTGATAATCAATGGGCAGGTGGTGTGCAGGTTAATAGACCTCGAGGTTCTGGTCACACTTACAGGCGCGGTGGCAGAAAGGATAATTTGAATTATCGGAGCCAGGCACGTCCCCCCATGGGCGGGGGTAATGGTAGACGTCAAGTATGTCGGGCACCGGATGTGTCACGACCATCTAGGGGCCCTGGGGGGCCCAATGTATCTCGGGTTGCTGCTGATCAGCAACGATCTGATTTTATCAATCCTTTGCAGTATTCGGAGTGGCCTCGCTTAGGACAGCGGGGATTTCAGCGAGATTATTAACTAGAACACACGCCGTCTCCATCTAAGTCTTCGACCTCTCCTGTTATTGTTTTGTTGCCGACCGCTCAGGTTTGCGTCGCCTCCCCATCGGGTGAGCAGGTTGCGGCGCGAGCGATTTTGGATTCTGGTGCACAGGGGAGTTTGGTGTCGAGAAGTTTAGTGGAGCGGTTGCGGTTGCGTGTTGTTCCTGCCGCGAATAGTATTTTTGGTGTAGGCGGAGTTAAGGTGTCCGGTTTAGTGGGACAGGTCTCACTCACCTTCTCTCCTCTTAAATATTCTTTTCCTCGTATTTCAACGTCTGCTGTTGTTTTGGATAATGTTATGGGAAACCATCCGCTTGTTAAATTGCCATCGGAGGTATTTGAACTTGCAACTCAATTGAATTTAGCTGATGCCAAATTTAATATTCCAGGTCCAGTTGATTTGCTACTCGCTGCAGATGTTTTGGGAATGCTACGGTTTGGAAAATGCATTCATCTGCAACGTGATGGGTTAGTAGCTGTCTCAACAGACCTTGGTGATGTCATCATGGGCCCTGTATTTTCATTATGTGTTTTTAGTGAAGAGGACGGTAACTTGATTGTAGGACTCTCTCTCGCTGAAGTGGTTCAGCGTTTTTGGGAAGTTGAGGAGCCCCCTACAGCACGCCGTGATAACCCAGAGCATCTGGAATGTGAGCTGTTCTTCCAGAATAATACAGGTCGTCTCTGTTCGGGTAGGTTTGTCACGAGGTTACCTTTTCTACCGTCTCGTCCTCCATTAGGTCAGTCTAGAATGCTAGCTGAAAAAGGGTTAGCATCTATGGAGCGACGTATGAAGAGGGATTCGGCGTTTCGTACCAAGTATGTTGAGTTTATGCAAGAGTATTTAGAGCTCGGTCATATGTCTATTTCTAATTTTGATTGGAGGTCGCAGGAGCACTACTTTATTCCACATCATGCGGTGTTTAAGGGTGGTAAAATAAGAGTAGTTTTTGATGGCTCTGCGCCCAGCTCTAACGGTGTATCATTGAATCAATGTTTGCATTCGGGTCCTAAGTTGCATCGGGATATTGGTGATATTTTAACAAATTTTCGTAGGCATCAGGTTGTATTTGTTGCGGATATTAAAATGATGTTTAGGCAGACTGTTATTCATCCAGAGGATCGTTGTTACCAGTTGATTTTGTGGCGAGAGAAAGAATCAGATCCTATTTCGGTTTTTTGAGTTGAATACTAATACGTATGGACTTAGGTCGAGTCCTTTTAATCACGTTAAATCGACGTTAGGTCAAAATATTAATATTAGAAGAATTTTTGCTTGGACTGATAGTCAGATTGTTCTTGCATGGTTGCAAGCATCAGTTCATGCGTTAGAAGTTTTGTTGCGAATCGGGTTTCGCAAATTCAGCAATCGGTTGCTGTTTTAGAGTGGAGACATGTGCCAGGGGACATTGATCCCGCTGATTGTGCATCTCGCGGTTGTGAGGCTCCAGTTTTATTGAATCATTCGTTGTGGTAGGGTCCTGGTTAGCTGCTCCAACCAGAGAATTGTTGCCCTCAAGCTTCTATTAAGCTTTTTGAGTCTCTCCCGCGTTTGAAGGTCCTTTCGGTTATAAGGGAGCCTGCACAGAATTTAGATTTTTATTAATGCGGTTTCGTTCTTTAGATAGAGAGTTAGGTGAAACGGTTCTCACCTTCGGTATTTTGTAAAATTGAAGCTGTACTTAATTCCAGGCCACTATGTCCTATTTCATCGGACCCAAATGACTTGGAGGTTTTGACTCCAGGACATTTTTTGATTGGGGGTCCACTTAATGCGCTCCCTGAATATCCATTTGAGAATACTCCGGTTAATCGGCTCTCACGTTTTGAACTGCTGCAACAACTTTCTCAGAGTTTTTGGAAACGGTTTAATTTAGAATATCTTCATTTGTTGCAGCAGCATGTTCGCTGGACAGATAAAACGGATCCACCAAAGGTCGGTGACCTCGTCCTGGTTAAGGAGACGAATATGCCCCCACTGTCTTGGAGACGTGGTCGAATTTTGCGGCTATTCCTAGGCGCGGACGGTATTCCGCGAGTTGCAGAGGTCCTGGTAGGAAATTCTGTCCTTAAAAGAGCTGTTGCGGGCTTGTCGCGGCTGCCCGTTATGTAGGTTCTATCCTTATCCTCTGGTTTTGGACTCAGTCAGGTTTTGCCTGACTGGGACGGGGGAATGTTCGGAATAGATAAAATAATTAAATGGTCACACTGATAGCGGAAACGCGATGTATTCAATTGGTGAGGCGAATACCTCACTTGGTGAGGGAGCGGCATTCATATTAATTATTGTCTCATTCTATCGGAGTCCGCTAACCGCGCCGCTAGTGTGAAGTCGTGTATTTAGTGTTGTTATCGGTTATAAGTTATTTACGCGCGCATCGGAGCGTGTCGTCGATTGTTTTACGTGCTGACCACGTAGTAAATCAGTAAAATCGGCCCGCGGAATTGTTAATTGTACTTTTTATTGATATTAGTAATCACGCGCGGACGCGAGTTATTTATGTGAGAAGAATTTTAATGGCGACGTAGTGTGCCTGGCAGAAGTGGTGACTATATACATTAAATTGTCTCTTTTCTTTTTATTTTATCTTATGTAATTTAAATTATTCCCGTAATTATAGTTTTTCCTCCCCAGAAAGGGTACCCTATTGTTTTGACTAATTGACTGACCGACACACCACATATTTATGGAAGCAGCGCACGAGATTTCAGGTATGTACTCGGGATGTATTTAACTATTGTTATTGTATTATGGTAGCAGAGCAAAATAAATAACAAACACATATAATAACTTAATCAACATTTATTTGTTAGTTTTATTTTAAATAAATGTTATATGAAGTTCACTCTCCATAAGCAATTACTGATAATTCCTTTAATCCAAAAATGCCACCCAAAAATAATAGTCTTATAATCACAAGTGATCCGCAATTTCACTTAATGTGTCATATAAAAGTAACAGCTCCTTCTATTGGCCGTTAAGGTCGACCGGAATGACAGAGCTACATTCGCGCAATTACAAGATAAAGCTCGGCATAAAAGTCCACGTAACAACATCAAGTGTTTACGACGCTTTCATTACTATCAATGTTTAGGACTTGCGGGCCTATAATAGACCCTTGGGGTACGCCCGGCAATCACATTTAAAATACCTTCATATTCCTTAATGTCTATTACGTTTTCGTCGCCACTAAATTTACATATAAACCTACGATATAATTTATTACTTCGCTTTTGTTGTATGAAGAGGCATTAAATTAAATTCGGATGAATATGAAATTGTTAACATCAAAATAATAAATTAGAAAGATATCTGTTTTTGCAAGCTATTGCTCTTTTATTAGTTGGAAAGTTATAATATTCCTGGCTTACCTGATGATATATTTTCCTTGTAGATTTCTAGGTGGACCAACTATTTCTAAAAGAGCTTTGGACCAAAAGTGTCTTGGAATCCAATAAAACCCTAACCAAAGAGTAACTGTTAATGAAACATCCGTAACCGCACTAAATCCTGAAATCGCATTCCGCTCCTAATATCAAACACTGGAGCTGAACTAATACCAAGATCCGGATGCTGTGTAAACTCGAGTGTAATCCCTGAGACGGTTATGAACGGCATTCCAACCGAAGTTTAAGATTCAACACATGTAACTAAATCCCGTGTTGTGTTGTTCTAAGATGAAGTATTTCTAATTCATCGCGACGGTTCAGCTAGGGTACAATTTTGTTGTGTTTGTTCTGTGCAATGACAAATTCATGAAATGTAAGGACATATTATGTGAATAAGTTTTAAAACTATCGATAAATTAATTTAAGACATTGCAATTAATATTAGCCATGAGAACTTGCAGAAAGTACGAAAATCATTACGGTGACTTTTCCAGAATTTGGTATTAACATAATATTGTAACAATAACTTTTAAGTTTTTACAGTCATCGTTATCATCATTCATCAGTGTACTTTGATCCAACTGCTAAGAAACAATTCCTATTCCTAAAGTTACAATTGCTTTATTTCTGTGTTCAGTTTCATCAACCTTCCTTATTTAACAAAACAATCTGCTTAAGCTTAAACAACACTTTAAAAATTCACCAAAATCTATCTTACAGAATTTCTAAACGGTCCAATTTTAAACCGATTTCAGTAATAGCGAGAGAAACTCTGAATCCCCAATACGGAAGGCTTTGCTTAAGCATTCAACAATTCCACTGTTTATATACTGAAAGCTCAACGTATCCTAAATGTGAATAAAACAAATCTGTCTTCGTACCGTTTAGCTCTTATTTCCATCCACTTCCCAGCTATTTCCTGTTTATCGACCGGTTTCAGTTATAAGCGGAAGCGTTTTGAACTATCTGGATTTTTTTTATCGAATACTATGTAGTAAATGACAATAAAGTGTGTGCTAAGAAAAATTTGAGAACGGCTCGACTAATTCTGTTATTTTTGTTTTGTTAAGGCACAAGGAAGGTTCTTATGAAGAGAAAACACAAGAGAGGGGCAATGGGGCAGAACAAAATGCTGCTAGGGCAGCTAGTAATCTAATAAAATTTATCTATTGTTATAAAGATTTAAGTAAAAGATATATAGTAATAGAGTAAGTATAAAAGATAGTAAAAGATATAGATTCATCAATGTCTAATCTTTAGGGTTATACGGAAAGCCAACCGATTATGATGAAAGTATAGGAAAAATATTCACAAGGCAACACGTAGGCAAATAGTAATAAACAATCCAATACGTGTTTCCATTTTATATAGCTAATTTAGACAATCTGCGATCAGATTTTTTTTGATAGGTAAGCATTTTTGATACAAAACCTCGGATTTTCGGGATAAAAACGTGTCTGTTTCATGAAAATAGGTTCATCAGTTTTTGCGTGAAGGAGTAACAAACAAATATTGTACTAACTTTCGCATTTATAATGTAGGATACTATACATTGTTATTTATAATAAAACGTATTCTCTGATCTTGTACCACACATAGACCATTACCCGGCTGCTATTTCGAAGACTCGACAATACCGCCAACATCGCTACACCCTCCTTCCTCCCGCATTCTTCCACACACACTAGCTCCACATCCGACGTTGTCTGACATTCGCTTGATGTATGTGATTCGTGTTGTTTAATTGTTTTATGTGGTAATGTTTATCTTGATTTTTAGGTCAGGTTAAATAAATGTTTATAGTGTATTTACTTTGTAGATATAGTTATTAATATTATAGGTTTACTTTTATGTGAGATCAAAAAACTTCAGTTTATCGTTTTATTTACTTAGAAATCACATCGTGATGCCACAATGTAGGTAGTATGTTTGGAGATGCAATAAGATAAATGGAGTTATTTTCTACCAGATATTTCTCTTTTTTATAGATAGTTACTATATTACTTCATTTTAATCAAACATTCAAAGCCAAATATAGTTATCTACAAGGACAAGGTAATTTAAATCTCATAAATGCACACATACAAACATGAGCTATTTATCACGTCAAACCAATGCAATTTACGAAACAGTAAATTAATAAATTCGCACTAATTTCCAAACTGAATTAAATCGATACTTAAATCCGTTAACATAGTTTCATTTCGAACTCATTACCGTAATTAGTTGATTGCGTTAAAACCGGTACATTAATAGAAATACGCAATAATCGCTCATCCTGATTAGCCGAGTCAGTGCAATTACAATTATTTATTGAATTCGCATTTGTAAACCGCAGATTTGTTATTATAGCCTTTATTTATGCTGTTGTAACGAATAATATATCATACGCGTTATACCGATTCATAGTTTCTGCTTTTCTTACGTTAAATTCATTGTATATTGTCCGCATATTCCGAATGCTTATCGTAGATTTTGGGAGATTATACGTGTCATTCTAAGGCTATTTAAGTACTTGTTAGTAAGTCAGGGAGCAGAATTAAAAATAGAGTATCGATTAAGTACTTGACTGAGAAATATATTTGTTTTAAACTCAAAGAAGCAAGTTTTCAACTCGACTGTATTTTTTGGTGGTTTGATACCTCTGAAGTCAGAAAAACTACATACAAATACCCGAACCCAAATGTCAATAGGAAACAA
Organism: Colias behrii; assembly: GCA_029959065.1. NCBI lineage: Eukaryota > Metazoa > Arthropoda > Insecta > Lepidoptera > Pieridae > Colias > Colias behrii. The sequence goes on from JARWMC010000020.1 coordinate 10,409,980, forward strand.
GTACCCACGTTAAGAATACGTGATAAAATTAACGTAACCAACAGACAGCAACATTTCCTGAACATCACAAATACGCTCAATTTGTACGACCATCGCGATCGCGACTTTCCGACCCTTTGACTGACAGTTACGTTCGATCATTATCACCGGCGTTGCTTTTCCTGTGTTTTTATAGTTTATAGATAGAAAACATTTGCTGGGGCTGTAATGACGTGGGATTTTTTGGCACTAATGTTTGGCTGATGTTGTATATACAGTTGTATATACAATTGTATATACAACTGTATAACACACTGTATAAAGAGCCGAATTAATGAATAATTTACTCATTCACAGGACAGTTCTTTGGCATACTATGATAATAATGTTACATATTATTATGTATTTTGTAAAATTAAATTGCAAAACTGACATGATTAAAAAGAGCAATTATGGAGTTTCTTGCCGGTTCTTCTCCGTAGATACTGCTTTCCGAATCGGTGGTAAATGTTAAAAATATGTTATGACGTTTCAAAAGTGCTTCTAGAAGAAGTCTAATTGAATAAATAAATGTTTGAGTTTGAGTTTATTAGCAATAATTTATTAATTTTAGTCACGAAATCAAAAACTTAATGGTTATGACCAGTGCTATAATATTATAAATCTTTAACTGGCATATATACAGTAGTTTCAAAAGATTGAATCTATTCCTAACAAAAGCATTTCCGAATGTATTGTAATATTTTAAAAATTCCAATGTTAATATTATTCTTTATTTAGTTCTTCTTTGCTTTAGCTTGATTTATGAACTCGATCGCTCACTCCACCCGACGCGGACGCCATATAACAGCTGCAGAAAATAACGCCTGATAAAATTTTACATGCAATGTTGAGAGACTACGTCTTCATAATATTTTCCCGTAAGGCGGATAGAAAACATTGAAATTGTTTTTGAAAAATCACTTTCTTTTATGTTATGAAGATATAAAGAGTTTCAGGTGCATATTTATGATATCTGAGTGTTATTCAAACATAAATCCGCACTATTCATGTAACCAACAATCTTTTCTTCTTAATATAAAAAACTGAAAGATGAACAGTATTTGAGATATTTATCATTTCTATTCAGAATTATTCATGTTGTAATATGCGATGTACGCATTATATTTATTTTCTTCACAACTCACAAGAAATTAAATCTACCACATTCTAAACGTTAAAAAAGATTTTAAAGTATCTTTCTGAAAACGTCAACCCACACAGTAATCTAACATAACCATTAAAATATGAAGTACTCGTAATCCAAATGGTTCCGTAAAAACCGTATCCGCTCCAATAAGTTTACGATTCGGCTTTATCTGCATTAATAAAACTGTTTTGCCTCCATTCAAATTCGTATTAACTCCGCTGGATTAGACTCTTGCGATGTTTTTGCTGTTTAGTGAAGTGACGATTGACGGAATATCGATAAATTTAATATAAACAAATTATCAGAATTTTAGAGAGTTCAAAAATAAATAATGTGCTTCTTTGCTATGCAATGATATTAATAATTGAATTATATCGATGCCTCCTAAGTATAATGAGTCAACTAACAAATTTAGGTATTTTCATATTTTTACATAAACGAACATGATAAATCGTGATGTTAACGTTAGTGTTAAAAAAAATTAAAAAAGAACAATAATTACCGAGATAATTTCACGTATACTAAATCAATTTCAACATCAGTTGAAATCGTACATTGTAAACTGATCTAAATAACATTGTACCAGTGTTCGCGGGATGTGAGGGGGGGGCACAATAAACTTGTATCAATATACAAGTTTATTACGGCTCAGTAAACGATGAATGGCGGCAAGTATGCACGCAATTTTAGGTAATAATAGTTGTTTAACATGTTAAATTAATATTATTAACAGAATACAGTCAAACAGGGCTCGAAAATTTTTAAATTTACACAGGAATCTAGGATATCATGATTGATGACATGAATTAATGATATTATGATAATTTCACAATATCTTGGATCTCTTCCGGGTTATTGTTTTTTATGGCATCAACAGACAGCAAAAAGAGGCGCTAGTGAAATTTCCAGCTGTGTTTTCATGTTTATAGAAGACACGGTGGGTAATGGTGTCAAAGATTACCGGTTCAGGTCGGACAACTGTTGAGGCCAAAATAGAAACAGAATTGTATTTTTAATGTATATGTTAGCTAGTTCGAAGTTTGTTATAGACATTAGTCATATCTTTCTAGTAGTGGGTCCAAATAAAGGCGACAGTATGCACGCTTTCATTGAAAGACAGCTAGAGCTTTTAGTTTCGCCAAATCCGATGCCATACAAAGTTACTAAAGTGTCTTTTAATTCAATTTAATTAAAGACTTTAAATCAAAGCTATAGCATATAAACATCTGGACAACTACCAATGATGGATCAAAAATGCCTTGGAATAAAGTTACGGAAGTACTAGTTAAAGCGGAATATCCATCGGCTGTTTTGTAAAACGAGATACCAAGATGGTGCTTACAAGTGGATAGAATGTGTAAAGATACCAAAAGCTACACGAAATCGAAGAGATATTGACGTAGATAATATTTCTTTAAATATCAGATACCCATTTCTATTGACCAAAATAAGCACAAAGACTTGATGGATATTCCTAAATACATAGTATCATTTATTTTTTAATAATTTGATTTCAACGAACTCTAATGCAGCTAACGACAGCGATTCTGACTTATCTCTAATTTGTTAAACCTTATATTTTTTGAGCATTAGAAATGCCTAGACTGTTACGTTATTTATATTATATATATTCTTTCTCTTTGATGATGGAACATTGATAATTTGTTAAATGTTGATTTGTTTTTACTTGTAGCTTTTAGTAAGGCTACTATGTTATAAAGAAATTCGTACTTAATTCTAGCGAAAAATAGGAATTTCATTTACTTTTTAATAAATTAATTGATTTCAACTAATTCTAATGGATCTAACGACAGCAATTTTGACTGATTTTTAATTTGTTAACCCTTATAACTATTTTTTGAGCATTAGAAATATTCCGTGACGTTATTAATTTCCATAATTTTCACTATTGCTAAACGTAAATTACCGATTAATGATATTTTATAAATAGTGATTTGTTTACGATGTAGCGTTTAGTAAAACTATTATGTTAAAAATATGTTCCTATATACATAATTATGACGAAAAATACATCGTGATTCTTCAAAATGAGTTGTTTTTGGTTTATTATTCTTGTTCTTCTTCCTAGCTTTTATTAATCCCACACATCGAAAGGTATTACAAAAAAATACTAATAAAGAAACCTCGGTAAATTACATTGGTCCAGTATACGTAGAGGTTTCAAATGTTAACATTCCTAATTACTTTCCCAGTATAATGAGTCAAGTGATATAATTTCAACATTTTATTATTTACTGAGGTAGAAAAACCCAAAATAAACAAAAGTAAAATTATATTAATAAAATAACAATCATTATTTCATGTTATTTTGGTGTAAACGATAGATTTTGATGGACAACGTACATGAATATAACTGGTAGTTAAACCATTTCACTATTGAGTCCCGCCGGCGTATACCCAGCCATCTACATAAAATGTCATTTAAAAACAAAAATCAGCAAAATCATTTTATACCAAAGGAAGAGCTTACAATTTACATTAAAAAAACATTTACTTTATTTCGAATTAATTTTATTTCAATAAAATATAAACGATTTGCCTTCAAATCACTCTCCTGTAAAATAACTAAAATGTCAGTTGACTCATTATACTTAGGAGGCATCGATATTAAATAGGTATGTTCTGAAACAATTGTAGGTATAAGCATATGCTCTGCTTAAAAAATAATGTAGTAAGTAATTAATTTGTAACTAAACCTTCCTTGCTTGTTTAACTTATTATGATAGTATAAAGTACGGGCCGTACTTAAATTCCTTTGTACATATCTATGTGTTTGTATTATTCTTTACAATTTTCAATTAACCAGCTGAAACGTCAACATTTTAAAGTAAGTTATATTAACAACTGAATAAACAAGAAATAACAAGCCTACGCCAAATTTTATATATAACAAGATAAAACTTTTTTGTAATACCTACTCTTTAAATATGATGTTTGAGTAAAATGAAACAAAAAAGATTTATTTATTGTTTTTAATGAAGATAAGCGGTACTTTCCTACTACTTATATTCTTTCTATACGTCTTATCGATGCCTCCTAAGTATAATGAGTCAACTGACATTTTAGTAATTTTACAGGAGAGTGATTTGAAGGCAAATCATTTATATTTTAATGAAATCAAATTAATTCGAAACAAAGTAAATGTTTTTTTAATAAAAATTGTAAGCCCTTCCTTTGCTATAAAATGATTTTGCTGATTTTTGTTTTTAAATGGCATTTTTTGTAGATGGCTGGGTATACGCCGGCGGGACTCAATAGTGAAATGGTTTAACTACCAGTTATATTTATGTACGTTGTTCATCAAAATCTATCGTTAACACCAAAATCACATGAAATAATGATTGTCATTTTATTAATTTAATTTTACTTTTGTTTGTTTTCGGGTGTGTCTATCTCAATAAATAATAAAATGCTGAAATTATGTCACTTGACTCATTATACTAGGAAAGTAATTAGCAAAGTTAACATTTGAAACCTCAACGTATACTGGACCAATATAATTTACTGAGGTTTATTTTTAGGATTTTTTTTGTAATACCTTTCGATGTGTGGGATTAATAAAAGCTAGAAGGAAGAACATGAACAAGAAACCAATAACAACTCATTTTGAAGAATCACAATGTATTTTTCGCCATAATTAAGTAGGAATATCTTTTTAACATAATAGCTTTACTAAACGCTACACAGTGAACAAATCGCTATTAAAAAATATCAATTGGTAACTTACGTTTAATAATAATGAAAATTATAGAAATTAATAACGTAGTAATCCAGGCATTTCTAATGCTTAACAAATTAAAAACCAGTCGTTAGATCCATTAGAATTAGTTGAAATCAATTAATTTATTAAAAAATAAATGAAATTCCTCTTTTTCGCTATAATTAATTACGAATTTCTTTATAACATAGGTAGTAGCCTTTCTAAAAGCTACAAGTCAAAACAAATCAACATTTAACAAATTAACAATGTTCCATCATCAAAGAGAAATAAATTAATAACGTAACAGTCTAAGGCATTTCTAATGCTCAAAAAATATCACTTTTAACAAATTAGAGTCATATATCTATAATCATAAGTCAGAATCGCTGTCGTTAGCTGCATTAGAGTTCGTTGAAATCAAATTATTATAAAATAAATGATACTCTTTAGGAATTACCAGTGTCTTACAAAGATCCATCAAATCTTTGTGCTTATTTTGGTCAATAGGAATGGGTATCTGATAAGCTAAAGAAATATTATCTACGTCAATATTTAACTCTTTTCTATTTCGTGTAGCTTTTGATATCTTTACACAATCTATCCACTTGTAACAACATCTTGGTATCTCGTTTGACAAAACAGCCTATATGGATAATCCGCTTAAACTAGTTCTTCTGTTACTTTATTCCAAGGCATTTTTGATTCATCATTGGTAGTTGTCCAGTTGTTTATAAGTTATAGCTTTGATTTAAAGTGAGTGAGACACTTTAGTAACTTTGTATGGCTTTTCATCGGATTTGGCAAAACTAAAAGCTGTAGCTGTCTTTCGTCTGTCTTTCAATTATAGCGTGCATACTGTCGCCTTCATTTGGACCCACTTATAGAAAGCTATGACTAATATCTATAACAAACTTTGAACTAGCTAGTTCAAAGTTTGTTATAGATATATTATACATATTATAATACATTAAGAATACAATTCTGTTTCTATTTTGGCCTCCACAGTTGTCTGACCTGAACCGGTAATCTTTGACACCATTACCCACCGTGTCTTCTATAAACTACAAAACACAGCTGGAAATTTCATTAGCGCCTCTCTTTGCTGTCTGTTGATGCCATAAAAAACAATAACCATAATATCATTAATTCATGTCATCAATCATCATAATATCATCGATTCCTATGTACATTTTTAAAATTTTCGCGCCCTGTTTGACTGCATTCTGTTAATATTATTAATTTAACATGTTAAAGAACAATTATTACCTAAAATTGCGTGCTTACTTGCCGCCATTCATAGTCTACTGAGCCGATATAAACTTGTATATCGATACAAGTTTATTGTGTCCCCCCTCACGCCCCGCGTACACTGGTACAATGTTATTTAGATCAGTTTACAATGTACGATTTTAACTGATGTTGAAATTGATTTAATATACGTGAAATTATTTCGGTAATTATTGTACTTTTTTAATTTTTTTTAACACGAACGTTAAGATCACGATTTATCATGTTCGTTTATATAAAAATATGAAAATACCTAAATTTGTTAGTTGACTCAGTATACTTAGGAGGCATCGTTATGATTCATTGGAGGCCCGTGTCCCAGATGTGGGAATGTATATGGGCTGATGATGATGATGATGATTATGATTATGCGTGATTTATATATTATTGTAATTGTCATACTTATAATAAAGTATATAGTGTACACAGAACATCGTTTTACACGTCGTTAAATTATCGAATAGCGATAAAGCGTGTATGTTACGGGTTACCATTGAGACAGTTAATTCATCTCGAACAAGGATATAACTGATAAGCCACTCCTCATTTGTCTTTGGTATTGTGTAACAATAGATTCGTATTACTGGGTTGTTCTATTGTAAATAGTTTGAGTTTATTTCATTGCTATTGAATTGTATGTTATAGAGTTATACATGTTATATTAAATAATCAAATGAAGAGGTTATGAAAGTACTTTTGGTCATTTTGCGATAGCAAATACAATACGTATAAACTAAAAAATAATTTGTATTTACCAATCGATATATTCTAGAGAAGGTATGGATAGAACAACAATATGGAAATCTTTATTTAATTTATACAATAACATGTAAAAACAAAGCAGCATTTTTATAATCATGATGACATGTGATCATGATAATGGATGTCGTAATATAAAGAATTAAAGACAGAACTGTTGTAGTATATTTTACAAGCAAGGGATTTTTTAATGTTGTAAAAAATGGTTGTCTTCACAACTTGTGTAAAAGCTTGTGTATTTTCATTTTCAATTACCTACGCCATTGCCTACGCCTCGAAAATATTGAGGTTTTCATCGGAAGCTATCTAATCTCCCAATTTCACTCAACATTAAGTGTTCTGGTTATCCCGTAAACTGTGTATACTCAAAATCACAAAGTTTAATCGGGAAATGCCCAACCCGATTTATCTCCAAGATTACTGCTGAATATAATTTCAATCCCATTAAAATCTCATTCCAATAATCTCTTAAAATGTCACCATGAATAAATTTAGCCCGTAGGTATTTTGATTTGTCGAGATGAGAAATAAAAATGGGAAACGAGATAGCCTGATAATCCCTCTAATGCTGGATTCTTAATCCGTATCTTTGGAAGTTTTTGGAATACGTGTGTACGTTCGATTGTGCCGGATTATCGGAATTTGCGAAATGAAATTATTTTTTTGAAGATCGAGTCTCCTGTTATTTGACAGGCATTATGGGACTGCGAAGAAAGTTATTTTTAACTGGGTGGGCTGGTTTTGTTTGATATTTAGAATATTATTAACCATTGATGTTATAGTACCTACTAAGTACTATGTAATAACTATACCTTCTTTTATTTATATATTTATTTTTATTTATTTGACACTTCATTACACACATTATTTTATAAAATATAAAAGTAAATAATAAATCACAAAGTTACAGCTTTAATATGTGTAACGGGGCGGCCTTATCACTTCAGAGTGATCTCTACCAGGCCGCAGGCGACCCCTCAGGCAAAGGACAAGTGTTTGCTGTATAAAGGGAGGCATCAAAATTTATTAAAAAAAAAAAAAAACTAAACAATATTTTACAAACATACATATTACTTAATAATTAATAATATATACCTACTAAATGATAAACATACACATATAAAAAAATAGTTATTAATTAAGATATGCAGGCGATTTAGGGTCAAAAAGTACTTGATACAAAAGACGGAGAAAATGTATATTACGACGAGATCGGATTGGCAGCCACTTGAGTTTTTTCCTAAAATACGAAACATGATCGTACTTACGAAGCCCAAAAATGAAACGTATACAAAAGTTTTGCAGTCGCTCCAGTTTATTTAAAAGCTCCTGTGTAAGATCCGGACAGCAAGCGTCAGCGTAATCGATAATAGGCAAAAGAAGAGATTGTGCTAATATGATTTCCGTGGAGAATGGCAAGAAGTTACGCAAACGCCTTAGCGAGCAAGATGCAGCATAAACCCTACGACTCACCTCTTTTATGTGATCACGCCAAGATAAAGTTGTATCAAGGTACACACCAAGGTTTTTAACAGTTTTGCTAAAAGGTATAACAATGCCATCAATAGAAATAGGTGTGAGGTTCTCCCAGTCAAGCCTTGAGATGAGACGGGGGCTACCAATGATGATGACCTGACTCTTAGATGGATTAATGGTAAGGCCATAGTTTGTGCTCCATTCAACAATCCTGGCTAAATCAGCATTAGTTGAGGCTATAGCATGTGATATATCTTCGAGGCTTGACTGAGTGTATATTTGCAAGTCATCGGCGTACATGTGGTAGAGAGAAGTTAAATTACTTGGGATAGAGTTTATAAATATCGCAAAAAGAAGAGGAGACAACACGCCACCCTGCGGGACACCATCAGTAATGGATGACCAGGATGATATTTTATCATCAACTATTATGCGCTGTCGCCGTCCACGCAGGTAACTTTGAAACCAATCAATCACCTCTGGAGATATATTAATTGAACGAAGCAGACCTAACAATACTCTATGATTGACACTATTAAAAGCATTACTAAAGTCTAAAAGAGTTAATACGGTTAGCTGCTTATTGTCCATACCTGATCTAATGTCGTCGGTAACCTTAACTAACGCTGTCGTAGTACAGTGACCAGGACGGAAACCGGATTGGAAAGGACTAAGGACGCTGTTTTTGTTCAGAAAGGTGGTAAGTTGTTGATGTATCAAGCGTTCTAGGACTTTGGAGAGGAAGGGTAAAATGGAAATAGGAAGGGTAAAATTTTACCTCTTAAAAACATAATAATTACATAAATTTCGATTTAAAAAGGAAATAAACGCTAAAATCATAATATTAAACTGACTTTAAATATGATTTTATATGCTAGTGATGTAAAAGCTCGCATCCCTTTACAAAACTGCACAAAGCTCAAAATCGCAGTTGCACTTGCAAATGCATTCTACACACCGGCTCTTCGCACAGCGCTTATCAACTAATTGATCGCAACTACAGCTGAGCGCCGTGCTAGTGATGTGCGTTATCGATAAAATATATTAATAAAAAAATTAGATTTTTCAAAATTTTAATATAGAATACGACACAATAGTAGTTGTTATAGAATACATATTTCCAGTATCTTTCTACGCTGAATATAATTGCATAAGGAAAAAATAATAAATATTTTCAGTCCATCAGGAGCCACTACAAAAGCTTTGTAGGTGAGGCTCCTACGTATAAAAGGTAATAACTAAATCAATTATGAATAAACATTATACAGGCTTAATATTAAGAGGATTTAATAACCACAACCGTAAATCTATACCGTAAATTAATTAGCTACCTATCACACGAAGAGAAGCATCCATCAATTATTACCATACACAAGTCAGCTCTACACTGTAACAACAGTTCGATCTTATCGCTCGCTACAACCATCGACTGAACAAACATCGATAGCTGGACAAACATCGAGCACATCACTAGCCCGGCATTAAGATGTTAGCCACGCTGCACTTAGTGGTGGTGAAATGTGTTCAACGATTTTACGGATATGGACAGTGGATTCGATTACCGAAATTTCACTAGTGTTGTACTAGCTTTTGCATGATGTTTTATGTGTGTGTTTTTTATACAGGTCTTATTGCACGTTGTGAAGAATAGACTGCTTACCATGTTTTGTATTTTATTAGATGTTATTGATATTATTATTTTAATAATGATAATAACTAGATCAGCTTATTGAATGTACATTATGTGTTTTGAAATAATAAAAGCACTTTATAGTAAAATCTGTTTTTATTATTTTTCTTTTTTATACAGTTTACTTTAAAAAACATAAGATGTAAGTAAAGATTTCACACAATTACTTAATACGATATTTTCTCTATGTAAAATTGTACAATTTAGGGTTACTATTTTTGCCCAAAATCTAGAATATCTCACTCGAACAAACACATCGAAAACTGAATTTGCACTATGGCGAAATTCTGCGAGATTATAACAAAATTTACGGGCAATTTATTCCGACGGCGCAGTCCATCGGTGATTTAGTGGGGGTGAAATTGGCAATGGACGATGACCATTTGACACTGTTCGACTGGGGGCCAAGATTTGTGTTGAATCTATTAGCCGGAACCGTTCGTGGTACAGTTATTTTGGGGATAGTTTTATAATTAGGGAATATTTGTTTTTTTATGATATAAATTTAATTAATTTTAATAATTAAATAGGATAATTTAATTTGATTTATTGAAAATAAACAATGCAAGTGCAAATTAAATAAATTTAGATTTCAAAATAAATTGATTAATTACAATTTTTAATTATTCAGTAAATTTGTACTTTTAATTAATTATGCTCTTTGGCAAGCTGAAAACTTGATTTAATTATGCAAATATGTACATACATATATACATATAAATAAATACTACCTTCATACTCCAACAAATAATATTCAGATCATCGTAATTATATAAATCAACGGTAGTTCCAATGTACAAAGGTAAAATTGCAAAAAAATTGGGAATCTTAAGTAAACAACATGACCGCCTCCTTGGTACAGTGGTTGACGCGTGAGCGTAATACCGAGGGGTCCTGGGTTCGATTCCCGGTGGAGACGAAGAAAAAAAAATGTCTTGGTCTGGCAGGACACAGAAGGCTGATCACCCACTTGTCCCTAAAAGAAAATCGATCAGTGAAACAGATGTATAATGCATCTGCCCCTTACCCCACTAGGGGACATGGGACTTCACTTAAGTAAACAAGGTATTTCATAACATTTAATCCTGAACACTTTTTTAATTAACATTTTTTACAGTAGATAATTATGATAAGTGATTAATACAATATCGACAAATTCCAACTTTACGAGTAAGTAAAAAGTCCAAAAACGTTACAAACACTAAATACATTTTAACAACTACCCTCGAAATCAATTTAAACCAAACAACGCTTTTATGAGATGAATTGACAAATCGCATTGTATGCAGGGAGGAGGGGGGGGGGGTGATTGATTGCGGTTGCTCTTGTTCGCTCCCCCTGTCGGGAACCGAACCCGCACTTAACAGATCACCAAGGATCGTATTTCTTGTACTTGATTTATATTGTGTTTTACATTACAGTATAATGTTATTAAATTTGAAATAATAATGTTATGTTTACTTGTTTCTCGACTTAAGTATTCCTGGACTAATATGGTAGTAGTGCATATATTGTGTGAATTCTTATTAAACTAGGCGATAAAAACTACAACGAAATTTTTATCATGAAAAATTAATATTATTCGGCAACGGTCGACCGGTACGACGTCTAAATACAATGCTAATGCCACACTACCCCTTATTACCAAATTGGAAAAAATAAGGAAAAAAACACCCTGTATGCGCTGAAACTTTATAATATTTTAAACATCCAGCCAGACAATGAAATTACAGCGATTAAAAGTCGCACATACAATCAATCGAATAAATCATCCATTGGCATCTATTTATCATGAAAATCTCATCAATCATGTTACACAAACAGGATGAGAGCCAATAAATACTCGTAAAGTAAGATTAATGGAATAACCTATAATTGAATAATAATAATAATAACCCCATCACCGTATCTCTACGTTGACGACGTGATGGGGCTTGTGTGTTTCAATGACTCTCGGGGCTAAGCCGGTAGAGCTACTCATGCCGGATAGGCCCAAGACGAGAAACCAGACCAAGCGAGATACAGCCCAATCCAAGGTGGAACAGCAAGCGCCGAAGGATGCATGGCTAAGGGGAGCTTAGTCGCTAGTTTGCGAACTCCGGAGACCAGGGGAAATCCGGTTTAAAATTTCCCTTACCACGGTGAACGCAGGGCTCTGCCGTGGTGGACCGATCGTCCCTAGCTACTCGTGGGAACATAATGTAACAAATATGGAGGAGGTAGGCGGCAAACGAAGATACAACCTACGGTCGCTACCCGGAGGGCGCCGGGGTGCATCTGGAGCCAACGCTGGATGCTACAGCATGCGAACCGTTGGCGAAGAGGAACTGAACAGGCGGGTTCCCCTCGAAAAATTGACGACAGCCGAACAATCATTATCACCTTCATGTTTATCTTCATCATCTAATCAGTCCCCTATCTCTAATATAACGACATCTACAGCTTACAGTCCCACTAAATCGCCAATTTCATTACAAGAAACATCACCTTCATCAATATGTTCATCTCATACCAATGCTTCATCAACTTTCTCATATAAGTTACGTAATCGGCACAAAGTAAGGCAACCCAATATTATTCATAAAACTACCACCAGCAGACAGAATTTAATCACCCCAAATTCATTATCAAATCCCTCTTTATCACTCGTGGATGTTGCACAGACAGCAGATAGCGCTGGTATTACTGTGCCCACCTCAAGTGAAATAACAATGCGCAGAAAATGGTCAACAGAAATGAATGAATTCATTCTGCGCACCTATCTAGAAATTACAGCATTAGGAACAGACAATAGAACATACTTAGAGCCACTTTACAATAAATTCATTAACAGATATCCTCACATTCAAGTAAGCCGTCAACGTATAGGAGACCAAAGACGAGCCATAGTCCGAAATAAATTATTGTCAGATGAACGAATAGCCGAAATAACTAAAGAGGTACAACAACAAAATAGTCTAACACAAAACTCTAATAATAATCAATACTCAAAGCCTACTGAACCAACTACACACGAACAATCACAACGAATGAGATGGACACAAGAATATAACGAAGCCATAATTCGCAGCTATTTTAGGGTTACACATTTAGAAACCAATAAAACATCATACAGGAAACAAATGCATCAAGATTTTATTTCAAAATTCCCACACCTGGAACATGTATCAGAACAGAGAGTAGCTGACCAGAGAAGGATTATCATCAACAATAGATACTTAACTAAAGAAAAAATTGCAGGTATTAAGAAAGAAGTTGCAGCGGAACTAGGAATAACTAATTATAACGAAAATAGTTTTGAAAATACCAATATATTAACTTTACAGACAAATGTATTGAACAAGGACAACCGCGTGTCACACGACCGATTTATAAACAGCCAGCCTATTGCTACCAATGAAACAGAAGCTACACATAATATAACATCACAATTACTAGAAACTAGATCAACCAACACTGTAGAATTACTGAACGAACAAAATAATTTATCATTTATCTATAGTATTTTGAATGATGAACCCACAGGTCAAACGCAAGAACAACAACAAAATAACCCGGAATCGATTGAAGAAATAGATATCATATTTAACGAAAACCTCAGTATTTATTTACAAACAAGTCCTACAGAGCGTGCATATATACCGAAACAAAAAGTTACTAAAAAATTAAAAACAGCTGTGCAATATCTAAACCAAGTTATCCTGCCCAAACATATAGACTGCAACACCGATTTTATTTCTTTACAAACAATAATTTACTGTAGTGCACTAACAGCGGCGAAGTATAATGGATCTAAAATACACACACCATCTATAGATATTACACAAGTTAGAAATAAAACCCACAAACCAGCATGGCAAAGGAGATTACAAAAAAAGATAGAAGATTTGAGAATTAAAATAGGCAGATTGACGCAGTACATAGATAACAATCGAAGTAGAAAGGTAATGAAACATGTAAATAAAATACTAGAAGACTATAAAACACACGCAACTTATGAACCAGAAAATAATAAACCAGTACATGTATTAGATACACTCAAACAAAAATTATCAGTAGCGTCACAGAGATTAAAAAGATATACAACGTGTACCCTCCGTAAGACACAAAATATTCAATTTTCTAATAATGAAAAACTATTTTACCGGAATTTACATAATCAACAAGCCAATCATCACCATAACAAATACCCGACGACTGATGACCTTCGAAACTTCTGGGCTAATTTATGGGAACAACCACTCGAACATAATGATAGAGCCGAATGGATTACCGATGAAGAAAATAGATATTTAAATTTAGAAACTATGCAATTTGAAAATATAGACTCTGAAATTTTTGTAAACACACTATCGAAGCTAAAGAATTGGAAATCGCCAGGTTCAGATAATGTTCATAGTTTCTGGTACAAAAAATTTACGTATATTCATCCCTTTTTACTAGATCATATTAATAACTTTATTCTTCATCCTGAAACAATTCCTCCATACATAACAGAAGGCATAACACATATGATACCAAAAGATTCTACAGACCCACTAAACCCAGCGAAATACAGACCTATTACTTGCCTACAAATAATTTATAAGATAATTACTTCTTGCATAGCAGAAACTATTAATAAACATGTGGCGAATAATAATCTAATAAGCGAAGAACAGAAAGGATGTAGAAAATTCAGTCAAGGGTGTAAAGAACAGTTGATAATTGATTCCGTTATACTTAAACAAGTGCTTAAAGAAAAAAAAGATTTATTCACAATGTACGTAGATTATAAGAAAGCATATGACTCTGTCCCACATTCATGGCTATTTAAAGTTTTAAATATATATAAAGTAAACCCAATTTTAATAGATTTTCTTTCAGCTGCTTCAAAACAATGGTCAACCCGCTTAAAGATTAACACTTGCAATGGACATCAACTAACAGATAGCATTAAAATACAACGTGGCATTTTCCAGGGGGATTCTCTCAGCCCACTTTGGTTCTGCCTCGCCCTCAACCCACTCTCAAACATTTTAAATTTCTACGACTTAGGTTTTCCTCTCATATGTAATCCTCATATAAATACAGAAATATGTTCAAATAGAAATAACGACACCTTAAAAATTACGCATCTACTTTACATGGATGACATAAAACTATACGCATCTTCTCAAAGTCATATGAATAAGCTTGCACAATTGACTGAAAATTTTTCAAAAGACATTTGTATGGAATTTGGAATTGATAAGTGCAAAGTAAATTCTGTCAAAGCCGGTCGCAATCATGAACATTTTTACCTTTTAAGTACAGGAGAGAAAATAGATCCACTGGACCAAAACAGTACTTATAGATATTTAGGATATAATCAGTCAAAACAGATTTTGAACAAAGAAACTAAAATAGAACTAACGAACCAATTTAAGAACAGACTGAATATACTTCTAAAATCCATGTTAAACGCAAGAAATTTAGTAAAAGCAATTAATACATACGCAATACCTATTCTCACCTATTCTTTTGGAATAATAAATTGGTCAAAATCAGAATTAAAAAACATCCAACGCATTATTAACGTAAATATGAGCAAAAATAGAAAACATCACCCCAGATCATGCATTCAGCGCTTAACTTTACCAAGAATTGATGGAGGCAGAGGATTTATAGATATTGTTAACCTACACAATAAGCAAATAACTACTCTCAGAAAGTTTTTCCATACGAAAGCACCCACAGTAATGTTACATAATACCATTGTTCAAAATGATATAAAACTAACTCCATTAAATTTAGCTGACAATACAATCCAACGAAATGAGACCTTAATTAGTAAGTGTGATAAACTAGCAGCATGGACCCAAAAGTCTCTGCACGGAAGGCATATACAACACCTTAATTTGCCTCATGTAGATAAGGCAGCATCAAATGCATGGCTTAAGAGAGGGGAGCTTTTTCCTGAGACTGAAGGTTTCATGCTAGCTATACAGGACCAAGTTATTGAGACACGTAATTATCAGAAGTATATTATGAAAAATTTACCATCAGATATTTGTAGAAAATGCAATAGTGCCCCAGAGACCATTCAACATATAACAGGAGCTTGCAAAGCAATAACCCAGTCCGATTACAAACACCGGCATGATCAGATAGCCAACATTATCCATCAAAAATTAGCACAAAAATACAAACTTATTTCGTACGATAAAACACCATATTATAAATACATACCAGAAACCATTTTAGAAAACAACTCATATAAATTATACTATGATAGAACTATTTTAACAGACAAAACCATACATTACAACAGACCTGATATTACACTCATTGATAAACATGAAAAAAATGCACTAATAATAGATATAGCTGTACCCAATACTCACAACCTCCCAAATACCATCACCGAAAAACTTACTAAATACACAGAACTTAAACAAGAAATTACAAAAATGTGGAAACTGCAAAATGTTATCATAGTGCCCATAGTACTCTCCACTACAGGTGTTATACCCACTCAACTTCACAAATACATAGAATTATTACATTTACCAAAACATACATACATGCAATTACAAAAAGCTGCAATATTAAATACATGTAGAATAGTACGCAAGTTTCTTCAGACAGAGAATGAATGACACACAACCAGTTTAAAAATATAATTATATAGCTTACACTTGGTTAACGCCCGTGTATTCTATTATTACCAGCTGATCATAAGCTGTGAATGCAAAGCATTTAAAAAATAATAATAATAATAATAATAAAATGGTCTTTATTTGATTGAATTTATTATTATTGAGTTGTTTGGACCTATAATGTCCCAGGCGACTACAGGGTGTATATTTTTGATAAAATTTTTATTTACTTTCAAAATTCATCAATCTTCTATCGTGATTGTAATAAAGAATTATTACGTGAACAACACCACATAGTTTGGCAACTTTAGAAGGTAACTAGCGGTCCGCCCCGGCTTCGCCCGTGGTACATATTTCGCAATAAAAGGTAGCCTATGTTCTTTCTCAGGGTTTATCTGTGCCAAATTTCATCAAAATCGGTCCAGTAGTTTATGCGTGAAAACCAAACATACATACATACATTCATACATACAAACCTTTCCTCTTTATAATATTAGTACCTATAGATTACCCAGCTACAGACGTAAATTAAACGACAGCATATGGAATACTACATATCAAATCGGGCAGGTGCCACAATTAACCCGAGTTTAATTATAAACGTACGGTAAGTCAGTGACGTCATTACCGAGCTATCGGCCAGCGATTAGCCGCTTTGATACCTCGCTTGCTCAGCTATGGGACTCACTCGTTTAAAAGGGTATGTTCGTATGCAAATTCTGCGAAGGTTCTATCTGGATTGCAAAATTCACATTTATGTACTATAATATACTAACGAATTAAATTAAAGGTAGAAGAAAAAGAAAGCAGTGTATTTACTTTATGAAATTCTTTAAAATTCTTATACCTATTACTTTTTAGTAAATTATTTGAAACATTGTTATTGTTAACCATATTATAAACATACCTTTGTGATAGTTTGAAGGAGTAGAATAGTGTACATTTACTGTTCACCATTATCAAAAATTTACATCGGTGATTACCACATTCTGTTATTCCTCTATGAATTTTGACTTTCTTATATTACCTACAGATTTATTGTACTTCTATCATCAGTATTAAATAATATATTTATATGTTACCTCTTTTAATTACCAGCCATGTAATTAAACTTGTTAATATCAGTAAATGCTCAGCCCACCATGAAAATATTCCTACCTATCTGAATTCATGTCTCTGACGTGGAAATTACACAATGCCTAGAGCTGGGTATCAGGCCATTCAGGCATGTTAGCGACAGCCTACAGCAAGGTTCGTACTACCTGTCTAGATCTAGATTGTCTAAAAATATATTTGGATAAATAACTTCAAAAATAATAGTGAAAAAACTTTCCGTAATTATGAAATAAAATTATTTGGAGTTTTTTTTTGCTGTCAAAAATAATTGAGAGATGAGACGATAAATTAAAGTATAAGAACTTTAATAAAAACGAGAACCGATCGATTACCACTAAACAATGAAATGAAAGACGTCGAAAGTGATGAATCACCAATTTTCCTCCTTCAGCCTTTGTACAATATAACCGTCACTTGAGAATTCGGTCGCAGAATTTAATGTGCACTATAGTTACGTGATAATATCCGGGATAATAAATACATTTAGTACACAAGACAGGGAATGAACGCATCTGAAGCAGGCACCCTACATCATGACATAATTGTATTGTAATATTCCACGTTTAGACATAATGGTGCCCTCGGAGTCTCGGAGCTCAACGCTCACCCAGTCATAACTTTACTCCATTATTATATTGTAAGACGCCAGCTGTTTACGGTGGCTTTTTAATAATGTGCTTCTTGATTTATGAATGAGTTTAACGTAGATAGAGATTTTATGTTGATTATCTTACCTGTATAAATTCTTGGAAATTCTGCAATATAGTATCTACTACATGTCATGTTTGACTGCTTTGTGTATCTAGTCTAGTGGTTAGCATGTTGGAAAACACATCGAGATATAGCAGCTTAAATTTAATAGCCTGGAGTCTCATGGCTTATAGAACTATGATGTATGTGATGATATCTCCTCGGTTATGTTATCTATGTATTACATTGCACTTTGAGTAATAAAATAATGAAAATTTTCTTTACGCGCTTACTTCTGTACTTTAATATATTATCTCCCGCGAAGTTTAGCAGATAAGTAAGATGTCTAATGAAAATAAATGATCGTTGTGTTTTACGGTACAAATCCCGCCTAACAAAGACTTCTGTGTTCTTCGTTGCTTTAAATGTAATTACTGGATTGAGATTCACTAAACCTCTTTTAGCATAACAAACTACCTGGCTTCCGAAACGTCAGAATTTTGTTAAATTTAATTAAACAGGTATTAAATTTAACAGCGACCTTTGAAATACCAAATTAAATTATTATAACATTTCTACAGCTCAACGGACACAAACAAATCCCTTAATCTTGCGAGGAAAAATCTATTTGGAGATAAACCTAATCCGAAAAGGTCCTCCAAATTACATGGGACAATCTCGTCTGTCCACTTTAAATCGTTTAACTTAAAACGTTTACATTAAACACACCGTTAACGATACACTTGTAGCGACTATCTGGGTATCCGGGTATCCGGGGCCGACGTCAAAGCGAAATAATCCCGGTTGCGGACAGGTTAATCCGGGCTGCTGTAGAACAAAAATTTACTCGGCCCCTTGTAGGTTGAGTTCGGGGTTTTGTACTTTTTAAAATACTTTTCATTAATCCGCCTTTTTATGGCTTGAGCTTTTGTTAGTTTAGTAGTTGAATACCGTTTCGTTACGCTACTTCTTATTTAAATATTGACAGAAATTTTCTTTCCTTAATTAAAATTGTATTGGAATGGAATACATAATTATTTACTATATGCTGTATTCTTAGCCAAACCAACTTAGCACAATAAATTTAAAAACGATGTTACCTTTGAACATTATTTGTGGAGCACTATTGCTCAAATAGAATAATGATCTTTACTTTTTTTACAGAATAACGATTCAGAAACAGAGAACACAACATCTGACCTCAGCAGCCGATCGTACCAATAATATTTACAACATCTCTTTTCAAGAACAATTAACACTATCCACTATTCATCAGTATATCCAAATGCAGACATAATCAACCGACAGCAGGCGCGCGAGTCGCTGACGCGGACGGCGCGACTCGGCGCGTATTTACCACCAGCAATTAGACGGTTAAGCTCTGATTACCGCGGTGACACCGGCCCGATCGATGGTGGATGCTAAATGGATTTCAGTCTTTGATTTAGTGCGGTTGTAATGGTGTGAGAATTATGGTTTTGGGGGAATAAATTTGAATTTGAAATAGATACATTTTTGGAAGGCAAAAGCGAATAGAAAATGACTCTCTGATCAGATCTTTATAGCACAAGTTTTGTTTATTAACTGTAACTTATTTATTTTTTTGTTCGGATGAATAATGGTGATTATTAATTGATTTGTTTTAGATAATTAATATGCATATTAGTTACAAAATTATTTTATGAGTCGCTTCATAGATGTTTAAATATGCAAATGCTAAATATTAAAAAATAATCATTTTGTACTAAGCATAGCAAGCTTAAATAAAAAGGTTTAGTATCGTACAGAAGGATGTGATGACGTGCACATGACATGTTAAATGTGTTCATAAGCTTACTGAATGTACTATTCATTCAAATACATTCAACAAGTAACTTGGACACAAGAAATGAACACTAAATATAATTTACTCAAATCGATAGCCAATTTCGTATTCCGAACTAAAAGCAGCGCTTTATAAGGCAACATATTTTGTGTAACATTTAAACTCTTGCTTCCAACAATTCAAAATTCAGCATATACGAGAACCAAACCGGGTTAAAATTGAATCCGTGCACGGAATATTTCGGAAAATTTAACGTTAAAACAATCAAAAGTGGAATATTTAAAACGCATTCATAATATGGCAGATAAACCGCGTTATTTAAATGAAACGGTTGCAGTAAAAGTGAAAATCCGTTTTATTTTGTTAGCGTCGCCATTCGGTTATCAGGGACCGCAGTGGATTGTAAACCATTTTGCGGGTACTCGGTGTTTGTTCGAATCAATGGATTAATGTTTGAGCCTGTTTAATTGTTGGCTCGTAATTAATTTTAAACGATCGATTTAAACGGCGGTTAATAACGATGTTATGCGGCGGTAGTATTGCTCTTTTTTATTTTGTAAAGTAAAACAAAATAAAAAAGAGCCATACTATGTACAAATAAATATTTTTCAGTATTTTTTTAATCTAAATACCTAAGCAAGCATGGATAAAATTAAAACACGATTAACATTAACAAAGTTGAAGATTATCAAAGCCAAAATAATTAATTTATAATGAATGACGTTGGGATTATTTAATCAGAGGATAAATTATATTAAACGTAAAGAAATTGAAGATTACGCAAAGGATTTAAAACGTGATTTATTCTTCAAACGGTATTAAATAAAATTGAAGCGTCTATTTTATTAATTACTTTTTTACACTAGCTCTATGAAAATGAGGATTTATGTCTATAAGGGCTGATTTTTCAATCCTTGGATAAAACTTATTCGTCGAATAATGTATAAAACTACCATTCTATAAACGTATTCTAATTGTCCGTATTTGACAGTTTACGTGACATTTTAATATTATCGTGTTATTCTTTATTGGACAGATAAGTTTTAACCAAGCATTGAAAAATCGGCCCTAAAATCGATAACAAGCAAGAAACATCTTAAAAGATGTTTCTTGCTTGAACTTAAGATGTGAAAGAAAATTCTTTCACATCTTAAGATTTATTCATATCTTACTAATATCTAAATACTAAAAGGGAAAATTTGTGAGTTATTGGTTGTATGTTTATTACTCCTTCACGCGAAAAGCACAGAACGGATTTTGATGATAGGTACTTAGCACTGTAGCCATGTAGCTTATCTATCGGAATAATATTATAATATACCTACTTGCTCGCTGATACCTCCTCAGATGAAAACACTTATATCGGCTTTCTTTTGGTAAATTATTACTTAATAGTAATCGTGTTCTCTATGCAAATATATAGTACAGTATTATATCATCTGTGGTAATAGTGTTTTTAATTGGTTCTTTATAAGCCAAAGATATTGGCCAGGTCTCTAGCGATCTCAATCAATCAGCTATACGTTGCTGTAACGTTTCAGACGAACATAACATGGCGTGTAATAAATGGCGGATTAGTTTGGGGTTGTTATGTTTGGTACAAGTTATAAGCGGAAGCGATTTTTCATATGAAACGACTGAAAGACGTGCAGAAATTGTTGGGAGATAATATCTTAAAGTTATCTATGTACATTTCTTTCTTTCGTTTCTAATAGAAGGTTGTTTAAATATTGAATGTTTATAACACTTATATGGTACTCAACTATGTGGAATACTTAAGTAAAATTACTGAATCAGTTTATTATTAGGTATATATGAAATGACTTTAGTTATTCAAGCAAAAAAACAAAATTATAGGATCTGTAGGTGGTAAAAGTGTCATTTGCTTTAAACCATTGTTGCGGTATGCAACAAACTGGCTTCAACTTTTAATAAAAAAAATTGCGATGTACTATTTTGCGCAAAGAAAGTATTATTAGACAACTACAAGTCAACATTAATGCTCAAGTAGGTAAATACAAAACCTATGTAACAATAAAATCTAATACTAAAAGCTAAGCTAGTACTTTGCACCACACATCACCTTACTTAACCGTTGTAAACATAACCGTTAATTAATTTAATTAAATCGAGCGGCTTAGCACTCGGCACCGTTCGGATTCATTACCTAATTTTATAACCTATATGTTGTATCCGACGAAATTTACTCTATCTGGGGTAATATTATAATGTGTGGAACATCCTATTGATGTAAACAATTTTAGTTTACTACTTTAAATTTAGATTAGTGAGGGATAAGTGTCTTATGTGAAATGTTTCTTGTTCTTTCAGAAGAAAAACAGAATTAATTCGACTGAAAGATGATATCCACATAGCTTTTAATTTTTTTTTATTTCATTTTCATTTGCGACTACTGCTATGCTATCTCGATACACTATTACTAGTAATTGTAATGCATAAGTGCTATCTTAGCAAAATATTTTATTTCTTACTAGTCACAAAAGTCAACTTTTCATCATCATCATCATAAATATAATCATCATCATCATCAGCCCATAATATATGTTCCCACTGCTGGGACACGGGCCTATTATAAGGATACAGGCCATAATCCACCAAGTGCAGGTTGGCATAATCTTTTACCTATGTACCTTAAACGTAGTAAAAGGCCGGCAAAGCACCTGTAACACTTCTAGTGTTACAAGTGTTTATGGGCGGTGGTGACCACTTAACATCAGGTGGCCCACCTGCTCCTTTGCTTGCTCTGACATAAAAAAAAGAAAATAGTTTTAATAAGGAAACATACAGCTTACTCGTTAATCGATTATTATTTCGCCAAATTTTAAGCCTTGGGCCAAGTGATTTTCAATTAATCGAAGTTATTTATTTTGTGGAGCATTTAACAAAGTCGAGAGTCAAATTTAATATTCTACAGTTTCATCGTTTATAAGTTACAGCCTTGTTACAGCTGTTACGACCGGGATTATAATAGAGATATTGGAAATGAGGTATATTTCTTTGATCATATTTAATTAAAATTTAATAACGGATATATTGATTACTAGCTTTCCACCCGCAGCTTCGCCCGCGCAGTCAAAGAAAAACCCGCATAGTTCCCGTTCCCGTGGGATTTCCGGGATAAAACCTATCCTATTTCCCGGGATAAAAAGTAGCCTATGTCCTTTCTCGGGTATCAAAATATCTCTATACCAAATTTCATGCAAATTGGTTCAGTAGTTAAGGTGTGATTGAGTAACAGACAGACAGACAGAGTTACTTTCGCATTTATAATATTAGTATGGATTTGCGATTGAGACTAGTCGTGAAAGAGTATACCTACATGTGGTTTTATGGAATTGATTTTTTAATATAATTTTAGGTTTTATTTATTTCAAAATATAATTTTTTACATTGTCCTAATTATTATTTATAATAATTTAGCTGTATAATCAGTTTTCACGCTGCCTCTATCACATCTTTTTAAATTCCAATATAAAGGATGTGTTGGCAATATAAAGTAATAGTTTCTTACTGTTTATGTTTAATTTATTTCTATATTATAGTTCTAATTACTAAATTGATTTGGCTAATCAATATTGCTCACTACTACTTACATGGTACACTTAAGTAGATAAAGTAACAATTAGACTGAGGTCGTATAATGGGCCATTTAATGTAACCTTGTAGTTTACACTAGTATTGTGATACTGATAAAATAGAAGTAGTTTGTATGACTACAGCTAATTTGGGAAAGGTACCTACTTTACCTACTTTTTGTTATTTTTGTAAGGATAAACCAGAATTATTTTTATTCAAACTAAATTTTTCTAGAAGCGTTTTAATCATCACGATACATACTACCAGTTAAGTAATATCGTTTCGAAAAGCATTTCATGCAGTTAAAATTGCAGGTTCCTACATTTTTAAAATAAATAATAAATATCGCCACAACATCTACAAACACTCTTGCTAAACCCCAAAATAAATCTGGTATCAAATACGTTGTATCCCGCTGGGAATCTCAGATAAACAAAAGCGCGCGAAGAATTTCCCAATCCCGCCTAAACTAATATAGAAAGTGATTACAAAAATTAACACCGGGCCCCCGGACCGCAAGCAATTCCGCAAATGTTACGGAAACTTATTTGGTCCCTAAGGGCCGGTGTTAATCACGGGATTATGAATCCCACTAGGATATGGGATAAGCCGTAGTGACGTGATTTGAGGGTAGATAGAAATATGTTGCAGTGTGCTGACAGACGTCGGCGCGGACGGACGTGTTGCGTCTGTCTGATTTAGGTTTTTCTTATTTAATTAAGTTGATGGTTAGTAGTTACAAAAAATTTAAAAAGGTACCGTTATTAATAGTGTTTTTTTGTTATTCAAGTTTCATAAATTATTTCTATGTGTAGAATTATTATGACGAGAAAAATATTTATTTTTCTCGTCATAATGATTATGGTATGGTGTGTTTACATTATTGTTTTTAAAATTTACATAAGTCTTAAATCATTTTAGGAGTTTATCAAATTAAACTTTTGAACTTTGTGTTACGATGATAATTTTGATCATTGATATTTTTCTATCATACTGACATGTTAGAAAAATTCAGCTACATACCACTTAAATATTCCACAGTTTGTAAATACCAGCGCATATCAATATTTCCAAAAGGACGATCGCAAACAAACGCCAGCACTTGTTCCATAGGATGGGATTTGTCAATAAAAATACCGCAGCGACTATAATCCCACAGATGACATAGGTCATAGTTAAACCGTGAACGAGTTCAATCCATTTCTATCACTAAACAACTCAAAGTAAAAACTCACTCCAAACGCAACAAAACATTTTTAATCCAAACGCAAAACATAATCAACGGAATGTGGACTCTATTTTTTACACGTTAAAATTTACATTTAATCGAACTAGACTTCAATTCTGGCTTCATTAAAGTTGCGTGCTGGAGTAAATTTCGCGTATATGCAAAATTGTACCATACGACGTTGGTCGAGGGTTGAATTTGGTTCTGTAGGGTAGTATTCAATATTCAATATCGAAATTTATTGTGGACTCGATGGGGTCGCATGATTTGTGTCTGTTATGATAGGGACGTGATAGAATTTCGTTAAATATTCTTAATATAGTGCTTTGTCGAAAATATAGGATAGAATATGAAATTTTATTGTCTCCTAAATGAGTCGCAAAGCGTAAATGGGACTGCATTTAACATTCAAAATGATACTCGTTAATTGACTTACGCATAATTTATTAAGGGTTGAATTTTTAGGGTGTTGTTTGTTTTGGTTTTGTTGCTAATAAATTTGACAAAAAAATACACAGATGACTGAAAGGAAAAGTATACAATTAAAAATGATGATAGGAAGAGCTTGAATGTTTCCTTTATAACATTGATATTGAATAGACTAAAAACAATAACAATGCAACAAGAGGTTTTGAGGCTATTAATAATATTATTCCCTAAAGATATTATTAATGTATGTAACATCATAATTATCCTTCAATTAAATCTCCCGTTATTATACCGACATTTTCCGAACACCCAACTTGTTTCCTCAAATTAACTATAAAGGAGATTGCCCAAGTGACTATGGGCACTTGGTATCGCAATCAAACAATTTAAAGCTTGATGTTAGTACTTTTAGAAACGATTAAAGTTTTTATGTAAATAAGCCACAGTTCGCGAGAATAAAAATAAAACAATAGTTTTATTCAACACTTCAAAAAAATACTTTATCGAGTTTAAACTAACGATGAACGTTAAGTTTTACATTTATTACATAGGTAATATTTTAATTTACAAGACAAATGTGAAAAGTAAATCGTAATAAACATTATTTCAAAAATAAATAACGTCGAACACATTCATTCAACATTCATTTCAAATAGAAACTATGACATATGACGCAGGACGCTTGCAAGAGAGATAGATATATGTGTCAAAACAAAAACTTTTACTTTTATTTCTATTTATTCGGTATAATTACGACTTAATAGTGATAAATATGATCATTATAAATACAAATAGGAATTAACAATTTCACGAACACGTGACACAACTAGTATTTTACCGATTCCATAGGTGGTCATACATGTTTCAAAACACAAACTTTTACTATTATTTCAATTTATCCGGTATAATTAAGACTTAATAGTGATACCTATGATCATTATAAATACAAATAGGAATTAACAATATAACGAATACGTGGCACAACTAAAATTTTACCGATACCACCCGTGGTCATTCTCCTTTGGACATTTTTACTTCCAGTCTATTAACCGCAGTATTTCTCCCTCAAATTTCATAAACTAATAACACAAGCTTGTCACACTCATCATTCATCTCCCGACATTGATAAATAGCTTTTCGTAGCCAACATCTTGCAAGATGAAATTCATCTCTACCCACCTGAGATAGAGCCGAAAATCCCTCGAAGCGATAGTATATGCAAAATTATAAGATACTGCCTGACAGGTTTGAACAGTCACATTCGATAATCGTTAAAGATTTCAATAGATACTTGTGGTAAATGACACGGTGTACGTTTACGTTTGCAAAATATTTATTTATCTTTCATAAATATTAAATTTTATGTGAAATTATTATACGCTGAGTAATACATCGTTTTAGTAATTAACGCTTTGCCTACACGTGGGAATGGATCGAACGGCTAAAAATATTATGTATTAGTTGGTCGAGTTTATTGTTTTTCAAATTAAATGTAAAACATTACGATACATGAAATAATATAATACCAAAAAAACTAAAGAGGAATACACACACACAGATAGAATCACACATTTACATTTAGTACTTACTCATAATATCCCTTCTTCCATCATTTAAACATAAAAATTGTAATTTAGGTATAATATATTAAAATTTTATCTGTATTTTTAGTCTATACTATACGGATTTTCCCCCGATACTTGATAACAAGCGGTATGCGATTCTCGTTATGGCCCTTGTATTATACACCGTTATTTTTACTCATTCCCTACACCTTATACGTCGGGTGACAATATTTCATGCGTGTCAAATAACTTAGGGTATCATTTAAGCTATCACCAATTTAATTAGTTTTGTGTTTCTTAAATAATAGGGTTTGTCCTCAAAATAGTAGATCTGTCACCAAAATTTAGTCACCAAACAATGCAAAATCAGTTCCACAATAAATCACCTAAAATCCTGAGATATAAGGTCTAGTACCAAATAAATGTTTTTGTATGTATTATAATAGGTGTGTCCTAATAAGTATTTAAGCAAACTAATTTAAAGAGATCACCAATAAATCATATTATGTTACTAGAAAATTGCATTAAGTTCAAATAAAAAATTAGGGTTGTCATCATCGTTTCAACCAAAAGATTCTGCTACTTAACTTGACTCCCAAGGTTCTAAATTTCCACTGGTAGTATAAATTATATTTAAATAAAATTTTTAGCAGAGTAGTAAATAAAACAATTAAAGTCATAATAATCAATATTTATTGTTTAAAATAATTACCACTGAACAATCAGCGCTGGTTTAAAATAGCTGGCTTATGGCTAGCAGAATAGTAGATAAAACACTTGATTAAAGTTAAAATAATCAATATTTATTCTTAAAAATAATAACCACTGAATAATCAGCTCTGGTTTAATAGCTGGCTTATGGCTAGCATAATTCATACTTAATAGTAGATATTATAAATGCGAAAGTAACTCTGTCTGTCTGTCTGTTACTCAATCACGCCTTAACTACTGAACCAATTTGCATGAAATTTGGTATAGAGATATTTTGATACCCGAGAAAGGACATAGGATAGGTTTTATCCCGGAAATCCTACGGGAACGGGTTATTCTTTGAAAACGCGGGCGAAGCCGCGGGCGGAAAGCTAGTTGTAGATAAAACACTTAATTAAAGTTAAAATAATCAATATTTATTGTTAAAAAACAATAATCACTGAATAATCAATTTGTCTCCGCCCCTTTGATCATTTTTTCATTAAAATTATAAATTGATGTATTAAATTGGTGTCGAATACTATTAATTTAATATCTGAACGAAATAAAATGTTACTACTGTATTGGTAACAAAATATCAAATAAAAAGGAGTCGCAGTCAGGGATCGTTAATTGATTTATTTGGTGACAGATCTACCATTCTGAGCACAGAGCTATTATTTAAGTAACAAAACTGTTATTATAAGAACGAAGTTTATATTCATGTAATGCAATATAATTTTATTGGTTATCGATCTCTTATTTTACACATATATTAACATTAATTTGATAATTCATACCTGGGAACAATTTTTGTATATCTGAGAACGAAAATATTTCGTGGTGATAGATCTATTTATTAGGTGATACAACTTGATGACAAATATAAATTTTGGTGATAGAAAATATAGTTCCCAATAACTTATCCGTATTTGGAGTATTGTTCTATTGGTGCATCTTATGGGAAACTGGACTTTAGTACACCGGGATAGGTATTATTATTATTTGTCGCAAACACAGAGATAGTATAATATTGTCGCGATTTCACCAAATTATTTTTTATTGAATTACTTCGTTATTGGAATTGTTATGCTCATAATATTTTTAGAATAGTTTTAAAATAGTTATCAAAGACTGTGATTTATTTTTATTTTTAAACTTTATTAAAACAAATATGCGGAGTAAAGAACGTATTGCAATGCAATTTGCAACTGTGTATGACCTAATTAATAATTAATTTATAAGCATAAACATTATGCATACACTACTAATATTATAAATGCGAAAGTTTGTGAGGATGTGTATGTGTGTGTGTGTGTTTGTTACTCTTTCCCGCAAATACTACTGAACCGATTACAATGAAATTTAGCACAAATATAGAGGGTAACTTGGATTAATACAAAGGATAGGTTTCATCCCGGAAATCCCACGGGAACGGGAACTATGCGGGTTTTTCTTTCAAAACGCGGGCGAAGCCGCGGGCGGAAAGCTAGTCTATTATACTTATCAATAACAAAACTAAAAGAGAAAGTGTATCTTCCAACAGAGTACATAATCCACGTCAGTATTGTGGTCTGTGGTGCGGGTTCGATTCTCGTAACCAGAGCTCAAGCGATCACTGACCTGTCTATTTGTGGAATGTAATCGATAATCCATACACCACTTTACCGACTTTGAAAAAATCTGCATTTCTTTCTATGAATACATTATCATAGATTGTAAATTGTAATGTGGTTATTTGTAGATCTCTATACAAACCTCAATATACTCTTTAACTTTTAATTTATATAAATTTTTAAGTTCTCATTAATCTTATTTTAAGTCCTCGGTATTATAAAAATTGGGCTATTTGTTGCGACATCCGGAATCGCAAAATGAATTTGATGAACTTTTATTGATATGAAAACTTAGAAAATGAAAAAAATCATTTTGGGTTACCGTCACAGACATAGATCAATGTATGTCTGTAGTTACCGTCACATTTTGCTTAGGTACGTACGTCTTTATTTATACGTAGCTGTTAATATTTTTTGTCATTTTTCGGGATAGTTTTAAAATTATCTTACGCGTCTTACGTTGCACTCCATTAGTCATCATTGGTGAACATACCTGAAACAAAAATAAATAAATTATTAGTTTTTATAAATACTTTAATCTGACATAACTATAATTGCAATTTTAACAAAACAATTTATCAAGGCGATTTTCCACTGAAAATAGTAAGCTAAATATCCTCTATATTAAACATCCGCCATTTTGAATATTATCTCAATATTCAGCACAGTATTAACGGTATCACGTCTCTTAGTAGCATTAGTGGTTAGATTGTGGTTCCATGAGATTAGCGATTTGTACGCTTAGCTGGAGCGGAAGATGGTTTGTGGAAAATTTTAGGATATATTCAGTGGTTTTGCAAGTTGTGGTATGAAATATTATGTTGTACAATGTACATGTGGTGGAATTTCTAATAAAATGTAGGTACGAAGAACAAAGAAATAAATTTCTTAACATTTTATTAGATGCATTGTACTTTGCAGTTTCCTAAATTGCTATAATATATTTCATATTTTGTTATTTATATTATATCGAATCATTGTGAATTTGAGTAGCTGATACTTAGCTTCAAATAATTTCTAATTTGTACAGAATATTTTATAATAAAATACCAACAATATAAACTAAGTATAAAACAGAATAGACTAAGATGTATTAGTACTTGGGTTTTCATTAAGCAAAGGGTTAATGAACTGCATGTCACCGACTGATAACTAAATTCTAAGACTAAAATAGTAATGCAGGTTGCACACTGACATTACTTTGCGCCGCGATGTGAAAACTGATTCTATACAATATAATATTTTTACTCCCTTTTCCTATTCAATATACGCTTAAAACATCGAAATTTCATTATGTAAATGGTGAAATGAACATTATGTAAATGGTGAAATGAATAATTATAAATTCATATTTTTATTTAATTTTGACTGTCATTCTTTACAGGGCATGCAATTAAAAATTAAATATAAAATTTAAATATATTTAAGTAACAAAATAATCTCAATCAATTTGGCCTTATTCTGAAACTTTAATTAACAACTTTAAATAAGTATCATTAACTACAACATTACATCATTTTGTTATTCTACATCTATTGATTTTATTATTCCTAATAATCAAAACCTCTTAATATTTGCCTTAGCTACTTAGCCAAATGTTAAAGGCATTAAACTAATACGTCAGAATTTTCCAAGTTCGCAACAAGCAACACCTAAGCGTTATCACAATAACCAAGTTGAGAGCGAGTATCGGACTTAGCGTAGTCTTGTAGTGGGGCCACGAAACGAGCGATGATAAAATTTAAATAAAATAGATTATTAGAATAAAGTAAATGTATCATCTGCGGGTTTTATTATGATCAATGTTGGTGACAATAATTATTTAAATTATAGTAAATATATTGTGTCATTCGCGGTTTTTTTTAATATTTGATGATTATTTTTATTGCTTTTCTTCTTCAAAGTTTAAATAGATGTGGATTTACAAGTACAAAAATCTTATTGCATCATAATATTATCCAATATCATTATACATAATATATTCCTTATATTGTTATCCTTAATATATTAGATAACTTGTACTTGATTTTTAATCCATACTAATATTATAAATGCGAAAGTAACTCTGTCTGTCTGTCTGTTACTCAATCACGCCTAAACTACTGAACCAATTTGCATGAAATTTGGTATGGAGATATTTTGATACCCGAGAAAGGACATAGGCTACCTTTTATTGCGAAATATGTACCACGGACGAAGCCGGGGCGGACCTCTAGTAATATTATAAATGCGAAAGTGTGTTTATTCATTTTAATGTGACATGGCCATGGGTAACTTTTGACAGCGGTGAAACGACTCATACTAATGCGAATTTAACAACAGGGGAATCCGCGGGCAAAGAAAAATATATGAATATTGTTTTCAATAAAAATGATGATGATGATATTGTTCATGAAATTAATAATAATTCCATAATTCCAGGGCCCTGGTGTAAGCGCCCAACGACCGGGCGAGTTTATACGTTCGCTAGCTATGCAGATACTGAGCCATTCTGCGCACGCGCGGCCTTGGATAGAGAGCGTAGCGTACGGAATGTGGGTGGGAATAGGTGGGTGGTTGGTAGTACTTTAATCAGTCGTAAAAATTTCCAATTTTAAAAAGATTAGAAAAATGCTTTTAACAATAGTTAGGGAAATTTCGATTGACAGTAAAATTACGATAAGTCAGGAAAAAATTCTATAAATCAGGAAAATTTCCATAAGTCGGGAAAATTTCTATAAGCTGGAAAATTTCCATAAGAAAGGAAAATTTCTATACGCCAGGAAAATTTCTATAAACAAGGAAAATTTCTATACGTCAGGAAAATTTCTATAAGTCAGGAAAATTTCTATACGCCAGGAAAATTTATTTAGATAAGGAAAATTTGTATAAGCCAGGAAAATGTTTATAAGCCAGGAAAATTTCTATACGCCCGGAAAATGTCTATAAGTAAGGAAAATGTTTATAAGCCAGGAAAATTTTTATAAGTCAGGAAAATGTTTATAGGCCAGGAAAATTTCTATACGCCAGGAAAATTTGTATAGGTCAGGAAAATTTGTATAAGTTGGAAAATTTCCATAAGAAAGGAAAATCGGGAAAATTTGTATACGTCAGGAAAATTTCTATACGCCAGGAAAATCCATAAGTCGGGAAAATTACGATAAGTCAGGAAAATTTCCATAAGTCGGGAAAATTTCTATAAGCTGGAAAATTTCCATAAGAAAGGAAAATTTCTATACGTGAGGAAAATTTCTATAAGCCTGGAAAATTTATATACGTCAGGAAAATTTCTATGCGTCGGGAAAATTTCTATACGGCTGGAAAATTTATAGTATACGTCAGGAAAATTCCATAAGTCGGGAAAATTTCTATAAGCCAGGAAAATTTAAATAAGTCAGGAAAATTTGTGTCAGGAAAAATTATATACGCCAGGAAAATTTCTTTACGTCAGGAAAAATTCTATAAGCCAGGAAAATTTCTATGCGTGAGGAAAATTTCTCTTTGCCGCAAAAATTTCTATAAGTCAGGAAAAATCCATAAGTCGGGAAAATTTCGATAAGACAGGAGAATTTCTATACGTCAGGAAAATTTCTCTTTGTGGGGAAAATTTCTATAAGTCAGGAAAATTTCGATAAGTCAATGAAAAATAATATTATAGATAAATTATGATAAAATACGTATTTAAGGCGATAGAAACGATTCAACTATAAATTTATATTTAAACATGGTAGGTATATAAATAACCTTATATTTCGTGTTTCTCAGAAATAATTCAGAAGAGAACTTAATACTACGGTTCCGTGAGATAGGAGAGGATACGGAAGATTGCTCTAAACCGTTGTTAGGCGATTGTGAAGGTAATATTATTATTTATTTAATTAAGTATTTAATTTGATAGATAAATTAAAAAATTTAATCAGAGATAATGTAAAAAGCAGTTTTAATCCTACTAATATTATAAATGCGAAAGTTTGTGAGGATGTGTGTGTGTGTGTGTGTGTTTGTTACTCTTTCACGCAAATACTACTGAACCGATTACAATGAAATTTAGCACACATATAGAAGGTAACCTGGATTAACAAATAGGGTAGGTTTTATCCCGGAGATCCCACGGGAACGGGAACTATGCGGGTTTTCCTTTGAAAACGCGGGCAAAGCCGCGGGCGGAAATCTAGTATTACTATATTTTGAATGTATAACCTCATATTTGCTTGTGCAACAGTAAAGGAAATTGTATAATTTATTCAATGCTGATTATAATACCGACTGTAACAATTAAATTCATGTTTCATTGTAATGTGAATGAATTATTACGAATTCATAATTTATTTTGAAATATAATTTAAATATATAATAGTCACTCGTATATATGTACTAGTTAAAGAACATAGTCATGGCTATTTAGTTTGTTTACTAATTATTAAAATACTAGCTGTGCCCGCGACTTCGTCCGCGTGGAATAGTGACTGCATAGTAGTTACTACTTAACTTTTATTGAATAAACACGTACTACCATAAATAATTAAAAGAACAGTTAGTAAAATTTATTACTATACTGAGCTAAAAAATAAAAAAATAAGTGCCTTATTAATTTTCTACGTAAAATTTATTTTAAATTATGGCATATTATTTTTTAGGCACCAGGAGGGAGAGGAGCAAATTTATTTACCTTCCTTCCTTGTATGGATGTTTTTGACAATATATTGTGCAGCAACTGAGTGCCGAGGCAAACGTCAAAACGTAAAGGAATAGAATCCGCTATCGATACTAATTGACATAAGCTTATGATGTTTTGCAAAGGATTTGTTCACCCTACCAACGACGACGACGACCACGAACAAAATTTTCATCCAGTCGCAATTTAATAAAATTGTGCAAAACACAATTAAAAATCAATTATTAAAATTTCCTGTCGTTCTGGTGATTGGAATTTTTATTTTTGAGATCAACGATGAATGAAAAAATAGATTTTTCGTAGAAACAGTGGCTCCTAGAAAAAAATGTATTTGAAGTTTTTTAAAGATAATTTTATAATCTACAATTTTGGTAAAAGTTAAGGATACCATACCATACCATCATTATCATAATAATATATCTTATATATATTTTTTTTTATAATGGTACTTAATTTTAAAGATCGTCGGGAAGTTTGTAAAATTATATATATTCCTTTTCCTTCGTTGCGTTGGGTTTTTTTTTTTTAATTTTTAAACTTCGGTTTCTTATTTTCATTTAATATTTTCAAGTGAGCGAGACCTACCTCTACCTCCATAATACATTCCTACATCTGACATCTTTTAAGTTGGGCCGTAACCGTGCATAAATTGTAATGAACCACAGTGGCAAAAGAAGTGGTATATTTAAGAAAAAAAATTGCCAAGGGCCAGGCCTATGTGGCTTTGAGAAGAGTTCAAAATTTCCAGGGTGTGGCTATCCTCTCGCTCCCATGTCCCCCTCTTCTTTCACAGACTTTCAACCCTTCCCTTTCCATCCCTAGTAAATGGCAGAACCGATTTTGATGTAAATAATATTATCTAATTGTACCTATATGTACACGTCATATCCTATCGTTTGATGCTCCATTTGGTTTATTTATCTAACCACTGTCACCCCTAAAGTGCCCTATATGTAAAAAACGGATGAACCGATTTCTTTTTTGGAGGGTGGTTTGGTAATAATTCACTGTCGGTAGTTCTAACAGTTTTAATAAACCAGTCAGACTCCACACCCGGTGTTTCATTGACGTCCCATTGGCGACGAGTCGGAGCTACGCGTGACGTGAGTAAAGTGTTGTGAACATGCCTATAGGGAAATTGGAGCCGTTTGATGTTAACTCCAAACAATGGCCGGCATAATATATTCGCCGTGTGAGACAATTCTTATTGTTGAACGAAATCAGAAATGAATTGCAAGTGCCATTACTAATTACTGTTGTTGGAGAGACAACATATGCACTAATGTGCGATTTATGTTCGCCGGAGCATCCAGAATCAAAGTCGTTTGAAGAGCTCGTTGACCTCGTAAGACAACACCTAGAACCACAGCGTTCTGAGATAGCCGAGCGCCATGTTTTTCGCTTACGTCGACAACTCGTCGGCGAGCCGCTCACAGAATATTTACATAATTTAAAACATTTGGCGACTACGTGCAATTTCGGCAGCAATTTAGAAGAGAATTTACGTGACCAGTTCGTTTCTGGATTGGCGAGTGAGGCGATGCGATCGCGAATTTTTGCCGAAAAAGACATAAATTATAAACAGGCCGTGGAGCTGGCTCTGGCCTTGGAGGCGGCGGAACGACACGCAGAGGTGAGCGCAGCCCCGAGCGCAGCAGGCGTGGGCGGCGGCAGCGGGTCGACGGCGGGCGAAGGCCTGCACCAGGCGAGCGTACGGCGCTCGCAGCTTCGCGGGGCCGCGCGCCCGCCCGCGCAGCACGGCGGCGGCGGGAGCGGCGCGGGCGGCGGGGCCGGCGGCACCGGCCGCTGCTGGCGGTGTGGGAGGCCGCACCGGCCGGATAAGTGCCGGTTTGCTAATTATAATTGTGATGAGTGTGGTGTGCGTGGCCATTTAAAAAATATGTGTAAATCAGTGAGTGGCAAAGGGCGGGCGAACGCCCGACATAATTACGTGAGTGACGATGAGCGAGACGAGGAATTTTTCAACATCCAAGTGGACGGTACAGGTGACCAACCTTATTTAGTTATGGTTAAAGTGGATGGACGTCCAATCGAGTTCGAAGTCGATACCGGCAGCCGAATTTCGACCATAAGCGAAGATTTTTTTAGGCGTAATTTTTGTAATAAAACTGTATTATCTAATAATATAAACATACGCAGTTATGTCGGTTCGACGATAAACTCGCTTGGATTTATTAATGTAAATGTAACCCTCGGTAAGGTCTCCGTGTATAATTGTAAACTTTATGTAATTAAGAACGGGGGACGTCCTTTGTTAGGCAGAGAGTGGGTACGCGCTCTTGGAGTTAAAAATATAGCCATAGATTTACAGGAAATTAATGTGGATGTAAAGAGCGATCCATTTGTGAGTCAATTAATGTGTGAATTTCCGGAGGTGTTTACGGATAAGTTAGGAACTTGTAAAAAAACAATAACGTTATATGTAAAGGATGAGAAGCCCGTATACGTGCGCGCGCGACCCGTGCCGTTAGCACTGCGCGCTCGCGTTGAGAGCGAGCTGGCGCGGTTAGAGCGAGAGGGAATTATTTACCGTGTTGAGTCATCCGATTATGGGACGCCGATAGTACCCGTGGTTAAAGAATGCGGCGATATAAGAATTTGCGGTGATTATAAAATTACTATAAATCCGATTCTTAAGCGTGATCCATATCCACTTCCTCGGATCGAGGAGTTGTTCGCTTCACTGAGTGGGGGAGAAGAGTATTCAAAAATTGATTTAAAACATAGTTATCAACAATGCTTGTTATCGAATGATTCACAGCGTTATACGGCTATAACTACGCACGTCGGTACATTTGTATATCGTCGCACTCCATTCGTTTTGTCGTGTATCCCGGAGAAGTTTCAAAAGATCATGGAGGAAACCCTTCGGGGTGTTCCGAATACCGTTGTATTCTTGGACGACGTCTGTGTTACCGGGGTGGATAGGAAAAGTCATTTAAGAAATTTACGTACAGTATTAGAACGGTTACGGGCTATGGGTTTTACTGTTAAATTTGAAAAATGCAGTTTTTTACAAAAAAGTGTAAAATATTTAGGTTTTATCATCGATAAAACAGGATTACGTCCCGATCCAAATAAACTAGCCGCTATTACAGAGGCCCCGAGGCCCCAGAATATTACACAATTAAAAAGTTTTTTAGGAATGTTAAATTATTATGGGAAATTCATTGCAAATTTAAGCATTATGTTACAACCCTTGCATGCACTTTTAAAAAAAGACATCGATTGGACATGGGATTCGAGATGTGAGGAGGCTTTTATTGCAGCTAAAAATGCTCTCACCTGTGATAAAGTATTAGCGCATTATGAAGACGGTCGGGAACTCATGTTGTCAGTGGACAGCAGTGCGTACGGGGTGGGCGCGGTCCTGGCGCATCGCTACTCGGACGGGAGTGAGCGCCCTATCAGCTGTGTTTCACGGTCGCTCAATTCGGCGGAGCGGAATTATAGTCAGTTAGACAAGGAGGCGCTCGCGATTTATTTTGGGGTAATTAAACACCATCAATATTTGTATGGGAGATCGTTCATATTGCGTACCGATCATCAACCCTTATCACATATTTTCGGTAAAAAGGGTGGAATACCACAAACAGCTGCAAGCCGTTTACAAAGGTGGGCCGTGCGTTTATCAGCCTATGACTTCAAGGTAGAATTTGTGAGATCTTGTGAGAACGGTCCCGCGGATGCGTTGTCTCGTCTGCCCCTCCCGTGTGAGCGGAGCCCCACGGAAGCGTTAAGTTATGTAGATTTAGTTAAAGATTCATTGCCTGTAAGTTTTAAAGATATTGCGGCGGAGACATATAAAGATAAATTATTATGTAAAATCAAAGGATATGTTTTGTTTGGATGGCCGGCTCGCGCCAGCTGTGAGGAGGAGCAGGCTTATTTCGCACGTAAGGACGAAATCATACACGAGTAAAAATAACTCGGTCAAGATTACTTTTAAAAAAATAATTTATTTAAATAAATTACAATTTTTACTTAATCTATGACCTTAACTATAGAGAGCTGGTGTGAGAATGACGAGTTTACTTGTGAATTGCTTATATATCCGAGATATCCTCTTGCCTGGTGGTCCGGTGGTGGTCCGATACCGTATAACCATTAAATTAATATCCCTTTGTTTTATCAATTACGCATTGTCCACTAAATGGGCGTATTGTTCAAGTTGATACGTTCCTTCTTGGATGTCCACGGTGTTATCATAATAAGTTCACTGGAATTCGCATAATGATCTTGTAACTTAGGTATTTGCCTTTTATTATTTATTTTAAAATTAAGTGTGGCCTTTTGCTTTGCTTTACTGTCCCCCTCCAAATTCGAAGTACAGGTTTTCGAACGAAACCTGGATCTGAGAATTTTAACATAGATTAGGCACATTATTATTACAATAGTTATAAATGTTATCCAGCTATATTGAACAATATCGTGAGTTTCAAAATTAAATGCGGGAATCCTCTTCAATTCATTTAACTTAGATGAAATCTTCTTTCTATCATACTTGCTAAGTTCTATTTCAGTTACAGTCTCCATTGGTTGTAAATCCACTTTACCAATAATTATTTTGTCCGTTGATTCCCTCGTGTGAAATAAAGTTTTTCCTGAAACATTCAACTCACAATTTTCTCCATATAATATATTAGTATACTTAGTCCACAAAGTTTCTTTATGATTATTACACTTGATTCCAACTTCAGTTGTCTTATTAAAATACATATAAATGGCTTTTGGGGATATCTCAAAAATTTCCTCTTTAGGACACTTTATTGCTACCATTTGACATTTTTCGCTATTCATTGTATTTAATATTTCAGATTCACAAGTATCTTTCGTCAAAATATTTCCTTTACAAATTAATTCATTTATTTCAATACAATCTTCAGCTTCATACATTTCTTCTTCATTGTAAGCTAAAGTAACCGTTCGCATAATAGGATAGGAACAGGATAGGTTATGTTGGATAATAGGTACAATTTTTCTTGTCCTAAATACACTATTCTTAACTAATGGTATTTCAATTACAAAATATACTATTCCATTAATAATTTGACAATCTACAGTAATAAACTTTTCTAAATCATTAACATTTCTAGATATAACAATTTCTTTTGGAATACTATTAATTGTATCTTCTAACAATTGAGATTGCAAAATACTATAATGATACATTTTATGTTCAGCAAACGTAATAGCTGTTGTTAATCTTTCACTTACATCTTGTAAAGTTTGAGCTTGTAATAACAAAGATATAGCAACCTTTTGTTGCGCTTTACTAGTTAACATAGATAACAATTGATTATTAATCTCTTCCTGAATTAAAGTAATATTTGCAATCTGCTTATTATATTCCTCTAAAGTTTCATCAGTTATCGATATTTGTTTATTATAAGCAATTCTTACAGTTTCTAAATCTCTTTGAATTAAATCTAAATCATTTTGATCTAAATTACCAGTTATCGACTTAATAACACTTCCTAAACCATTAATTAATCCTCTTTTAATCCTATTCTTACTTTGAATATTTAAATGTTTACATATCTCTCTAACATGTTCTAATATAATATTAATTCTCTGATATATATGATTAACATCATCTATCTTAGAATTTCTATAAGCATGGTTTACAGATTGTTGTATACTCTCTAAATTTTAATACAATTGGTTTTATTTCTAACTTATGAATAATATACCACTTTCCTTCTAAAATTCGAGCAGGCTTCAACTCAACTATTATTACATTTTCTGAAGGTTCTAACTGCTTGAACTTGTATCCGAAACTGACGTAGATTCTGAAACAATTAGTTCCTCTACATGATATATTTTGCCATTGCTTATTTTATATTTGTTATGAGGTTCCACGCTTAATATTTTGTATGGACCTAAAAATCTTGACTTCGTCTTATGTCTGTCCGCCATAGAGTTTTTCAAATAAACTGTATCACCTATCTTAAATATTTTCGGGGGTTTAATTCTCTCATTCAATCTTTTATTCCTATCATGCTTTTGCTTCTTTAACAATTTATGAACATTTTGATTTAACTCTTTCGCAAAATCTCTATGCTGGGCAGTATATCTCTGTATAGCTACTTTTAAATTATCAAAACTACGCAACTTAGGCTTTCTACCAAAATGCACTTCAAATGGCGTCATATTTATCGCACTATGCATTGTATTATTATAAGAATGTACAATAAAATTAATCTTTTGATTTTGGTCTAAATCTGATTCACGTTGTAAACGAAACAACTCTTGTATAGTACTATGTAAACGCTCAACATCCGAATTTGATTTATGATGTTGCGGTGACGTAGTATGGTTAATAATATTATAAGTTTTAAAAAGTTCCGTGACAATCTCACTACAAAACGATTGTTCACCATCATGCACTATCTTATTAGGTGCCCCTATAAATGCAAATATTTCATATAATACATCATATACTCTACTTTTATCTACTGGCTTAATAATCGCATATTTTGAAAACTTATCTATAATTGTAAGGTACCACTGTCTTTCTAAAGACATAAAATCTATATGCCATACTGACATTGGTTCATGTGGAGTTTCTGTCTCCGAATACAATGTATTATTAGGATGCCTATTATATTTTTCCTTTCTACACAATTCGCAATTTAATATATACTTCTTAATATTTTTCCGCATATTCTCCCAATAATATTTTTCACGCAATTGTTTA
This sequence comes from Colias behrii, assembly GCA_029959065.1. Lineage (NCBI taxonomy): Eukaryota > Metazoa > Arthropoda > Insecta > Lepidoptera > Pieridae > Colias > Colias behrii. The sequence continues at coordinate 10,450,832 of JARWMC010000020.1, forward strand.
TACACAATTTCTATACCTGCATGTCTATTATTTAGTAAGTGACATTCTTTAATTAAATTTAATTGTTCTTCTTTATTATCTATTTCTATTAACGATTTAATGTATCTAGTTGGCTTAAACTTACTATGATCAAAATACTTTCTATAAACTTCAGATATTTTATAATATAATTCGTCGTTTGGTATTATAAAAGCATATTTTTCTTTACTTAAATACTCTAACATATATTTTTTAATAACTTCTTCCTCATTATTAGGTGGAATATAAAAATACCACATACCTTTTTCAAACTTCGCGTTCTCGTATGGAGCACTTTCAAACACAACACGTCTGAGACGTTTAGGTGGGTAACTATCAATGATTGGAATACCTGTATCGCTGTCTTGTTGACAAGAGTGTATTGTATTACTCAACGATCTATTGTCTGAGCAACAGGAATTCGATTCAGTGCTTATCGCTGTATCATTATTACGCGGTGTACTGTCTAACGATAATTCTTCGCCACAATGCGCTGCTAAGGAATCTACACTTGTGTGGTTTATTTGAATTCTACTTAATGCATCAGCTACGTAATTTTCTTTACCCTTGACGTGCTCAATTTTATAATCGTAATCTTGCAATTTAAGTTTCCATCTCGTTAATCTTTGATTTGGCTCTTTTAGTTTAGATAACCATATTAATGCTTTATGATCTGTTCTTAAGATAAATCTCCTACCATAAATATAGGGTCTGAATTGATTAACAGCCCATATAATACCTAACAATTCTTTTTCCGTAGTGTTATAATTTCTTTCTGTTTCGCTTAAAATTCTCGACGCATACGCTATCGGATGATTTTCTTGACTTAATACTGCACCTAGAGCTATGTCCGATGCATCCGTTGTTAAAACAAACGTTTTATTAAAATCAGGGAATGCTAAAATTGGAGCATTCATTAATAAATGTTTACACGACTCGAATGCTTCTTTAAACTTATTATTATTAATGTCAATAATCGCGTTCTTCTTAGTCGTATCCGTTAAAGGCTTAACTATCTTACTTAAATTAGGAATAAACTTTCTATAATAACCTATTAATCCTAAAAAACTTCTAACTTGTTTTAATGTTTTTGGAATCGGAAATTTCTTAATTGCCTCTATCTTTGACTGATTTGGCTTTAGTCCGTCTTTGTTAAGAACATGACCTAGAAATTCGATTTCCTCTTCCATAAATACGCATTTATTTTTATTTAATTTTAGATTAACTCTACGTAACGCTTCAAAAACTTGCTGCAACCTATTTATGTGATCTTGCTTAGTTTTTGAATATATAATTATGTCATCTAAATAAACTAAACAAATATTTCTACTTATTTCCGTTTTTAAAATATTGTTCATCATTCTTTGAAATGTCGCGGGAGCGTTCTTTAAACCAAAAGGCATCCGTAAAAATTCATAATGCCCATTAGGCGTACTAAATGCCGTTTTCTCGATGGAATCTGTATCCATTAAAATTTGGTGATATCCCGAAGTTAAATCTAAGGTAGAGAAATATTTATTTCCTTGTAACTTGGAAAATAACTCCTCAATATTTGGCAATGGAAATTTATCGGATTTTGTTATTTCATTTAACCTCCTATAGTCAATAACCATTCTCCATTTCTTAACGCCTGACTGATCTATTTTCTTAGGCACTATGTGCACTGGAGATGACCATGGCGACTCGGAAGGTTGAATTATTTTCTCGTTTAATAATTTAATTATTTGTTTATTAACTTCCTCTTGTTGTATTTGCGGCAAACGAAAAGGACGTTGGTAAATCGGTTCATTAGTAATTAAATTAATTTTATGCTTAATAGATGTAGTTGCGCTATTCGTTACATCCTCCGTAAATAAATCTCTATACGTTTCGCACAAATTATTAATGTCTGAATAATTTTCATTTGTCATGTGATGAATTAAAATTTCACTATTTGGTAAAATTAATTTTCGTTCTTTTAAATCTATTTTAGCATTAACTTGCTCTATCATATCTGTTCCCATTAAAATATCATATTGATCGCTAAAATTAAACACATAGAACTTCATTGTTCCTTCACCCGTATCGAAGTACTTATACCAAAACGGAGTTTCTATTAAACCTACATGGGTCGACGTACCGTGAGATGTACGCACCGAAAATTTCTCAGGCTTATAATAGCTTTTAAAATATTTTGAAGCCTTTTCAGTCATAAACGACCTTTGACTACCCGTATCTATTAAGATTTTTAATTTTGGCTCATCCGTTTCGAAATATGGCAAATAAGACTTAACAAAATTAAATTCTATGGCCCTTTCTTTTGAGAGGCCTTTTTGTAAAAATTTGCTTCATCTATATTATTAGTATGGAAAACTTCCTCTGCGACTAACCCTTTACCTAGATTTGTTTGACCTGGGCGTAACTGAGGCGCTGTCCGCATGGACACGTCTTCCGTTTCATTTACATTTCTATTAACCGGGCGATATTGATTACGCTTGAAATAACTATTCTGAGGCTTATTGAACACATTATTTGGATTTGGCTTCCATGGATATTTTTGATGGAAATTATTATTACTTTGGTTATGATTATGATTATAATTGTTATTATTATAATTTATCCTTGGATTTTGTGGATAATTAGGATAACTATGCTTTTGATTTACAAAATTGGGTTTATGTTGCGAGTACCCCTGCTGAACAATTCGCGGCGGTGGTAAAATGCTCGAAAACTTTTGCTTAATATTGTCGAACCTACCCTCTGCTTCTAATTGTAAAATTCGGGCGGCCGTTTCCTCAAAACCACAGTTTGACACGTAAATTTGGTCATGGTACGGTAAGCTGTTTCTTAATGCATTTTGCGCGGTATTAATATACGGCTCCATCACTTCATCGACTAACGTTTTCTCACTATATTTATCTAACAACTTACTTCTAATAAAAAATAATTTCTGTTTTAACTCAAAAATTAAATCCTTATAGCTACCTTTTCTTTTAACATTCGACAATTCAATTAATAAGGTATTGAACTCCCTATTATCTCCACATTCTTTTTTTAATGTTAATTCTATATTTTTCCACTTAAAGTCATGATCTACCATGGAGATAGTCATGGCAGCTTTCGATTCTAATTTGCTTAATAACAACATTACATTAGGTGGTGTGTCTCCACCTGCGATCTGTAACCAATGTTTGGCACAGTTTATAAAATTATAAAGATTAAATGCGTCACCATCATATGTGGGAACGAACGATAACAAGGTTTTTGGATCCATATTGTCTATGACAGTTGGATTATTACTGCAATTTGAATAACTCAAATCACTAAGACTGCTCTCACTTTCAGAAGGAGAGTGATTCTCTCCAGTATCCCTATAGCTATATACAAAAGTCGGGGGTTTCAAGTGGAAAGGAATGGTGAAAGGATTATGCTACGGTACTTACAGCACAAATCCGATGATGGCCTCCTTTTTCATTTCTTCCCTCGAACTTTTCACTGATTTTACTAATTTGTTTGTGAGTTGCCTAACTTCAATCTTGAAAGATTTTCGTGAACTTTTTCGTAATTTACGATGTATTTACTTTAAATTCACTCGTTAGGCCCCTAAGTTGGGCGCCAGTAAAAATAACTCGGTCAAGATTACTTTTAAAAAAATAATTTATTTAAATAAATTACAATTTTTACTTAATCTATGACCTTAACTATAGAGAGCTGGTGTGAGAATGACGAGTTTACTTGTGAATTGCTTATATATCCGAGATATCCTCTTGCCTGGTGGTCCGGTGGTGGTCCGATACCGTATAACCATTAAATTAATATCCCTTTGTTTTATCAATTACGCATTGTCCACTAAATGGGCGTATTGTTCAAGTTGATACGTTCCTTCTTGGATGTCCACGGTGTTATCATAATAAGTTCACTGGAATTCGCATAATGATCTTGTAACTTAGGTATTTGCCTTTTATTATTTATTTTAAAATTAAGTGTGGCCTTTTGCTTTGCTTTACTCACGAATTGGGGTGTCTGATCTTTAAATACAGGCTTGTTGTTCCACCTCCGCTACGCGCGAGGGTCCTGGAGGAAATTCACCAAGGGCATTTAGGAGTGAACAAAATGAAAAGTCTGGCTCGTAATTACGTTTATTGGCCTGCTTTGGATGCAGATATAGAGAATTTGTGTCGATCTTGTGAGGCATGTCGAGTGGTTCGGGACGCTCCGCCCCACGCCACTTTACATCCTTGGGAGTTTCCCCTAGGGCCCTGGCAAAGGGTTCATGCGGATTTTGCTGAATGTGGGGGTGTAAAATATTTTATATTAGTTGACGCTTTCTCGAAATGGATTGAGGTAATTGCAATGAAACGAACAGACACTGAATCCACGGTATCAGTGTTGAGGTCTATGTTTGCTAGATTCGGATTACCGTCACAGCTAGTTACTGATAATGGCCCCCCGTTCTCGTCTATAGATTTTAAAACTTACTGTAATAAAAATTGTATACAACATGTAACGTCGGCACCGTACAGACCACAAGGTAATGGGGCCGCGGAGAATGCGGTTAAGACGGTAAAGAAGGTAATTAAAAGGGCTATTTATGAAGGCGAAAATATTTCTAAAGCACTGTCGAAGTTTTTATTTCAATATCGTAACGTGGAGCACGCCACGACTAAAGTTTCGCCGGCCGTAGCGCTTTTAGGCCACCGTCTGCGCGGTCGCTTAGACGCGTTACGTCCGGACGTCGCTGCAGAGGTGCGCACGGCACAGCAGCGGCAGATGGCTAACAAGGGAGGTCAGGATAGGAATTTCGAGAACGGGGATCCCGTACTTGTACGTAGTTATTCCAGTAAGTCGCCTAAATGGGTCGAGGGTAATGTGACGCAAAAGACCGGCTCTGTTTCTTATAAGGTGAAGGTTGATGACGGGGTCGAATGGCGTAGGCATCAAGATCAAATTATTTCACTGGATAGCGGGAACCGTAAAAGTCGATTCTCTTTATCCCGGCCGAATTTGAATAAATCGACTGATTGTGCCCCCGCAAGCTATGGTGCTGACGGGACATGTGCTGATGTGGCGGAGGAGGAGGAGGCGGACCAGGACGCGACCGATAAGGATACAGGTAAATCGACCGCAAATTCAGTCACGCGCTCCCCCACCCCTCCTCCTGACGGTGCATCCGCTCGAGCTGTACGAGCTTACGAGCGTTCTCGTAAGTTGTTTAATAACGAGTAAAAAAAAAATTAAAATGTTAAGTTTGTTAAGTTCTTGTTATTTAAAGTTGTATTTTGTATTCAAATATATATGTATTTTAAAGAGGGGAAAAATGGAGGGTGGTTTGGTAATAATTCACTGTCGGTAGTTCTAACAGTTTTAATAAACCAGTCAGACTCCACACCCGGTGTTTCATTGACGTCCCAGATAAAACATTACTAATTGTAATTCACCCGTTATGCACATTCATTTGATATATCACTTAGGTAGGTACTATCACAATATTTGACAACATTCGTTTCTTTCATTCCCACTTATACCTATACAGGGTGTAATCGTTAAGTGTGCACAGGCGATTTTTCCGTAAGTATTACAGATAACAAAAAACTTTAAACTGATATCGAAAGTACTTAACCTAATGAGTAAAATGGCGGTAATAAATTTTTAAAAATAAATCGAGAAATATCAAAAAAATTATCTTTAAACCCTCCCATTCATTAAGTATGAAATATGAATATCCCATATACCTACATTTAATATGAAAGATTTTAGCTTTTTTTTTCTTTTTTTGGTTTTCTGCTTTAATTACTTCGCAAATTTGAAGTGACATTTTCCACATTTTTCCGGACATTTTCACGCATTTTCCGGATATTTTCCGGGAATTTTCCAGGCATTTTCCGGACATTTCCCTGACATAGCCTGTAAATGTCTGGAAAATCCCCGGGAAATGCTCGGAAAATCCCCGGAAAATGTCTGGAAAATCCCCGGAAAATGCCAGGGAAATCCCCAGAAAATGTCTGGAAAATCCCCGGAAAATGCCAGGGAAATGTCCGGAAAATGTCTGGAAAACATCGGGAAAATCCCCGGGATATGCTCGGAAAATCCCCGGAAAAATGCCTGGGAAATTCCCGGAAAATAACCGGAAAATGCCTGGGAAATGCTCGGAAAATGCGTGGAAATTTCCGGAAAAACCGTGGAAAATCCCTGGAAAATGCCTGGAAGATATCCGGAAAATGCGTGAAAATGTCCGGAAAATATCCGGTAAATGCGTGGAAAATCCCCGGAAAATGCCAGGGAAATGTCCGGAAAATGTCTGGGAAACATCCGGAAAATCCCCGGGAAATGCTCGGAAAATGCCTGGGAAATTCCCGGAAAATGTCTGGAAAATCCCGGAAAATAACCGGAAAATGCCAGGGAAATGTCTGGAAAATATCCGGAAAATGCGTGGAAATTTCCGGAAAAAGCGTGGAAAATGCCTGAAAATGCCAGGGAAATGTCTGGAAAATATCCGGAAAATGCGTGGAAATTTCCGGAAAAAGCGTGGAAAATGCCTGAAAATGCCCGGAAAATGCTCGAAAAATGCGTGGAAATTTCCGGAAAAACCGTGGAAAATGCCTGGAAAATGCCTGGAAAATATCCGGAAAATGCGTTAAAATGTCCGGAAAATATCCGGTAAATGCGTGAAAATGTCCGGAAAATATCCGGAAAATGCCTGGAAAATCGCCGGAAAATGCCTGAGAAATGTCCGGAAAATGTCTGGGAAATGCGTGGAAAATCCCCGGAAAATGCCAGGGAAATGTCCGGAAAATGTCTGGAAAACATCCGGAAAATCCCCGGGAAATGCTCGGAAAATCCCCGGAAAAAGCCTGGGAAATTCCCGGAAAATAACCGGAAAATGCCTGGGAAATGCTCGGAAAATGCGTGGAAATTTCCGGAAAAACCGTGGAAAATCCCTGGAAAATGCCTGGAAAATATCTGGAAAATGCGTGAAAATGTCCGGAAAATATCCGGTAAATGCGTGAAAATGTCCGGAAAATATCCGGAAAATGCCTGGAAAATCCCCGGAAAATGCCTGAAAAATGTCCGGAAAATGTCTGGGAAATGCGTGGAAAATCCCCGGAAAATGCCAGGGAAATGTCCGGAAAATGTCTGGGAAACATCCGGAAAATCCCCGGGAAATGCTCGGAAAATGCCTGGGAAATTCCCGGAAAATGTCTGGAATATCCCGGAAAATAACCGGAAAATGCCAGGGAAATGTCTGGAAAATATCCGGAAAATGCGTGGATATGTCCGGAAAAAGCGTGGAAAATGCCTGGAAAATGCCCGGAAAATGCTCGGAAAATCCCCGGAAAATATCCGGAAAATGCGTGAAAATGTCCGGAAAAAGCGTGGAAAATGCCACTTCAAATTTGCGAAGTAATTAAAGCAGAAAACCAAAAAAGAAAAAGAAAGCTAAAATCTTTCATATTAAATGTATATGGGATATTCATATTTCATACTTAATGTATGGGAGGGTTTAAAGATAATTTTTTTGATATTTCTCGATTTATTTTTAAAAATTTATTACCGCCATTTTACTCATTAGGTTAAGTACTTTCGATATCAGTTTAAAGTTTTTTGTTATCTGTAATACTTACGGAAAAATCGCCTGTGCACACTTAACGATTACACCCTGTATATAGGTATAGTAAATGGATGAACCGATTTTGATTAAATATGTCTAATTATACTTCACACGTCATGCCCTTTCATTTCATATGTCACTTGAGTCAAAATTCACTTTTTTTATTATCTACCACTTTTATACCTATATCAAATAAATGGATGAACCGATTTTGATAAAATTTGACTTATTTTTACTGATAGGTCGTTCACTTTCATTTAATATATCACTAAAGTATATTCGACAACTTTAGTTATTTTCATTCCCACTTTTACACAATAAATGGATGAACCGATTTTGATACAGTTTATTTAAGAACCAGCGTCGGAAAATATGCTGCCTAACAAAAAAACATCATCTAATTCGGATTACCTGCTAGCGAGCTACGGTGGCACAAACACACACACACACAGCGGTCAAACACTTATCACCCATATTTTTGCATCGGGGGTTAAAAATATAATATTATAAATACGACATAATTTAAAGGACATTTTATGTATAAAATTTACCTAGAAATAAGTATAATTTTAATTTGACCCCTCCCCCCTACTACCTCAGCTTACCCCCCCACCCTTGGGGACTTTCGATATGATCACTTGGACATAACTGTAGCGTATAACAGATAACTTACGTTTTATCGTACACTGTATGTGTACCATAGAATGCCTTAGCAAATGTTCGCCGTGAGTACTTAAATGGTCATAACTTTTTTATTTATGAACCGATTGACATGAAATAAACACTAAATGTTAAATGAAGATTACCACAATATATTAGTGAAAACCGCATCGAAATCGGATAAGCCGTTTCTGAGATTAGCGTGTTCAAACATACAGACAAACAGACAAACAGACAAAAAATTTTTTAACTACAGTTTTGGGTTTGGGATCGATTTAATAATAACCCCTGCTAATTTTTTTTTACATATTTTCATTGTACAGACACCACTTTTCTAGAATTTTATTATATGTATTGATGATGATAACACCATTAAACCTTACATAAATTGATGCTAAAGTATGTATGTACCATCTTTAAACCTTCAGATTTGTAGCAAAAACTTTTCATCGCCACTAAGTCGCAAGTTTCCAACTAAGGCTGAAGTATTAATACAATATAAAGTAGATAAGAACAGTCGCCATATTATCTTGTAACTACAACGTTGTTGGTGTTAGAACAAAGAACGGCAGAGAACGAGCTATTTGCAAGCTAGGCTGAAGCGATTTCATGAAAAACAAGAAACTATTAATATAAGTGTCGCAATATGCAAAAAGTTGTACATAGGTACTCATTTTATCACAATTTTTCAATTTCGCAATTGCAATTAATCGGTTATATTATAATGACAAATTATGAAGCCTATTACAAGAGAATTTTATCTATTAGACTACTTACTAGAAAATACTTTGGAAGTTTATTTTGCAATTAATTTGCATTAACATCTTTAAAAACATAATTTAATAGAAATAAGCATAATAGGTATGTTATTAATTCGAGTTCAAAGGGTCACGGGACACATTAGAATTCACGACGCGTGTTCAATGGCCCACAAGGAAAGCTATTTAAATATTTGGCCCGATACCAACTCGATAGAAGGGTTTAACTTAATTTGTTTATAGCGTGTGAACTCGACTTTCGTCTGTTATTTCACCAATTAAATGTTTCCACAGATATTTAATGGTCCTCTTAATTGATTGACTTAGAAAAGGGGTAGTGTATAAAGTTACGAATTTAGTTTATTTGAAAATTTGTACCGTAGTTTTATATCGAAATTAGGATGAGGTTTTATTAAGTAGGTAAGTAGGTCATCTAGCTAATGAAAAGCAGTTAAATTAGTACTAAATATGTACTAGAAAATTATATTCGTATTAATATAGTTTATGATCTTGAAGTGGAGCCAAAATACATGTTAAGATTAAGCTGTTTAATGTTTTTAATAATCATAATGTTTTAACTAATTAAATATGGTATACCTCAAAGCATTTTTTATAAAAGATATTTTTGACTCTATCTTAAAAAAAAACTTATTATTAAATAACTTTTTCCATTAATTCATTAGTTTATTTTTACCTTTAATAGGCATTATAATATAAATTGAAACTCCAGAACTCATAACTAAACGTGCCGCAAATCTTAACAAACTTCTTGTATTATTAGTTGTTAAATTTACAAACAGGGCCATTGAAATCCATCCAGACTCCGCAATTACCGCAATAATTGTACGCAGACGGCTTTAGAACGATCCGCATCGGTTCTATCAAAGATCAGATAACCTTTGACCTAACTTTGACTAACCACATGAGCAGAATCGATTAAGTTTTCGAACTTTACAGAGAATTGTGGGTGTCCCAGTTACGTAATATGTATAATCTTGTGGACCATTGACAGTACCTTGGGTGACACCACAATTATTAATTATTAGGTAACCATCTTACTAAAATTATGTTCTATGCTACGTAATTATCGATTTTTTTTCAGTAATTTTTGGTAGGTTAGTAAAGAGTCATAATCTGTATTTTATTAGCGTCAGTCATGGCATTTTAATTTAAATTCCATATTCTTCTAGAAGAAACATTCTCATTTAGCGGCTGCTCGGACAATTTGTATGACTATTTATAAACATTTGAAAAAGTTTCAAATGCCTATACGTAGTCATCATCCACATTGAATATGTTAAACTGAGGTTAATTTTAAGAATTACGCAAAGTTCAGAGGCAGGAGTCTATACATAGAAATGTTTTTTAATTGTGACATCATGCGATCTGAAATTTAAAAGCGTTAAAACTCACGTGTAGGATCTATTTAGTAATCTGTGCTATATACTCTATAATAATGAACTAAAATCATTTAAATTTTGACCAAACAAAATACTCTTTCACAATATTCCTCACACAAAAGTACCACTACTTCCTCACTTATTCTTTAATAGATTTCCACAAAGCATTCGATAACCTCGCGTAAACAGTGGTCTCTTTCATCATATTGGGTTCTGCACTAGTTATAGATTGGACATCAATCAAACATACACGCATGATCCAGATCGTGTAAACTAAACCGTTTGCAATCGAGTAAATATTTATTGACTGGAGCCAATAAAATTTTCGCTGATGTCATAATATGTGTAGTGAATTAGGTATTGGACATTTGGTATCTATGAACACTAATCAAGCTACGAATGCTATCAGGGAAAATCTTTGAGGTAAAGTTTTTGATAACATTGATTTATTCGATTTATTGGTGATTCAAAGGATCTAGCTGTTATTATTTTTTTGTTGAAAACCAGTAATTCAAAGTATATTTTGATTTCTAGTAGAGTAGCAATTCTTAATTTTAATTAAAGTCTACTTGAAATCTACAAAAGATCTAATCAAATTAAATAAAATGAACAAAATGAAGAAAGAAACAAAAATATAGCATTGGATTTATACGCAGTTCTTCCATTCATAATTATAGTCAACTGTTAGTTTATTACAGTTCTTAATTCCTATCCTATTCGAATAAAATCACACAATATTTACTACAAAAATTAACAAAACTTTTTGCCACTTAACAAACTGACCGTAAACAACAAACAGATATGAAATACATGTCCCACTAGTCACAAACAAAGAAGCTTACAAATTCGCTACATTCGCCCATTGTACCCTAATGCTAGGAACAATTGCTATGAATTAGTACAAGGAAATTGGGAATAGAGGAAATGGTGCGACGATAAAACAATGTACATTGTACATGGGCTGGAACATCCACGATAAACTGTTTCTTTATTTATTTCTTGCGTAATGTTGATTATATGGTGGTAGATAACAACTACTGGAAAAAAGGTGAACAAATGATAGTAATGGCTACCTACGTTGTTATCATATGAAGCATCACGCATGTATGTTTTTAAAAATTTGTTTTTGTTTAAAAAATCTTGAGAACTTCAGTTAAAAAACATAATTATTGAAAAGCTAGCTAATGCAAAACACTTGGTGTTATACCTCTAAATAACATATCATCATAATTTCTTGATCTTGATATCTGATTAAAATTGTTGCTGACGTACCTACTCCTAACGTAAAGAAGATAACGCGTAAAGGCTAATTGAAATTGAGCATTAATAATGATTATAATTATAATCATTATTAAAGAATGCAGTTCGTAAAATTTTAACGTATGTTTTTAATAACTTGTCGTTAAACCATAAAAAAATGTGATAAATGTTTTCAAATGTATCAACATCCGAACAACACTTAACAAGGTATAATGTAAAAATGTCATTTAAAAACCATAAACTAAGATTTTTATATTTAACGACTCGATCATTATGTTCTCCGAAACGCCATTAAGTCCCGTAAAAAGTCATTAAGCGATGTAATTCGGCGGAAAATATAAATGGATTCGTGATTATAGTAGGTACTACATAGAATTATGTTTTTTATGTTCTCTTCCAATTAGTAGAATTTTAATTACTTTAAATTGAATTGTGTAAATGAGAGCATACGATATTAGTTTATACTTCACTACATAGTATAGGTAAAACAAAGTCGCCTTTTCCGTCCCTATGTCCTCATGTATGCTTAAATCTTTAAAACTACGCAACGGATTTTGATGCGGTTTTTTTAAAAGATGGAGTGATTCAAGAGGAAGGTTTTAGTATATAATTTATCAGGTTTTAGACAAAGCGGGCGAAGCCGTGGGCGGATAGCTAGTATAGTATAGTTTTATGGCAATGATATAATATTACGAATGGGATATAATATGACTTCGTCAAAGAGCTATGAAGACTTGTATGACTTAATTTTCAATTCTTCCCAATTATTTTTACATAAACCTACGTACTACGTGGTAACTGGTAACACTATAAGTATAAGTATTTGTTTTTAAAATGCCTATTTTTTTGTTTACCAAAACTCATACATATACATGTGGATACGATATTTCTCACGAACACAACAAGTTGTGAACATCACTAGACCTTCACACTAGCGTTAGCACCAAGGTGTGAATCACATCAAGGTACTGGCTTAACCTTGAAGATTTTCATTTATTACTAGCGGTCCGCCCCGGCTTCGCCCGTGGTACATGTTTACGTTTTCTCTACATAAGAACCATCCTCGTACTTCAAGGAATATAATAAAAAAAGAATTATCAAAATCGGTTCAGCCGTTCTCGAGTTATGCGCTTACCAACACATTTTGCGATTCATTTTTATATATATATAAGAAGAAGATTATAATTTATAAGCTTAATGAGCTCTATCTCTTTTACTTATTTGATATGAGGAAGAAAGAACGAAGTTGTATTTTGACGATAAAATTTTGGACTTCAAGTTTTAAGAATTATAGAATTTCGTAGTACCTAGTATCGAAACTATTTTTAGTATGTATACATGTATATTTTGTCTAAATAACTCCATAATAATGAAGTGAAAGTTCTATCAAAACCGACTTAGCTGATCAAAATTTTAACAAAAAATTATACTAGGTACACACAATTTTTTTCTGTGTACAAAAAATTATATCTTTGTATATCCTGGTGTCATGGTACTTAAAATTCCAATAAGATCTTAAACAAATATTTTTTCAATCACAGACAAATACTTCATCACAATAATATAAGTATCAATGTATATTTACTAATGGTTGATTAAAATATTTGTTACTAATAACCCCAAATATAAACATGTGTCACGTATTGAGTCATTTATTAATTACTAAGAATTTTACTGACTTCCGGAAGGTGAGAAATTGGTTTGGTTTACCGACTATGTCAGAAGAAGGGTTATGGGTTTGAACTTTGAGAGCTATACATACTTGTAAAACTAGATGCTTTCCTAATTTTCGTTAAATTCCTCTTTACTGTGACAATGAGTAAGTATATTATAATTTAATTCTATAATATAAAAATGAATCCCAAAATGTGTTGGTAAGCGCATAACTTGAAAACGGCTGAACCGATTTCGTTAATTCTTTTTTTATTATATTCCTTGAAGTACGAGGATGGTTCTTACGTAGAGAAAACGTAAATATGTACCACGGGCGAAGCCGGGGCGGACTGCTAGTTATATAAAAAATCTATGGTTACAACCAATGATATTTTATGTATAGATACGTTATATACTCACAATATATCAAAAAAAAATGCTTCATATGCAGTGTCAGGCACACACAAATACAAGTTTCATTTTACTTAATTTATTACATTGACAGACTGTATAAGAGAGATGGCTCTAATAAAACGATATAAACAAAAAAGACAAAGATAGTTTGTCACTTCCGCGCAGGTATAAGCAAAAGTCATAAGAATTCACCAATTAAATATAAATAAACAAACAGTTGCCATGGTATTTGGCATAGACTAACGACACAGAAGGTTCAATGTTATAGATGTTACGTTTCCTGCACAAGTAAACAAATGTGACAATTTAATTTACTATTTAATTATTATTATGATGTTGTATTAAAATGAAAAAAACTTTTTTGAAGATATAATTGTATTAAGTATTTATTACTAGCTGTGGTGTTCGTTTTCGGTCATCATCATTTCTCCCGATAAACACCTACTGCTGAGCATACTGCATAGTCCTCCTTATAGAACTCCATAAGGACCGATCTTACGCTATTCGTTTCAAGGCAGTTCCCGAAACCCGTACAAGGTCATCACTCCAACTTGTAGGATAATTATAATAATAGTGGTGCCTAGATGAAAAAAAAAGGATGAAATAAAAGAAAGGATGAAGTATAAGCCTTTTTTATCTAAAACACAAATAAAATTTATGTTCAATAGCTATTTACAGAAAAGCAAATAGTATTTTTCGTCAGTAGCGATAATCTTTTCTTTAATGTATACGTATATTCAACATCATTTTTGCAAACAAACATTTTTGCCATCACGATTTCATTGTATATAATAAATAGATATATTTGTTAATTATATGCACTGTGTGGATTTAAATATTAAAATAATTAAGTATTTACCCAAATCGAAATTAATAAAATAATCGTTCTATTTTCAATAATCGTATCTACATGATAATCTTTGAACACAGTGTACGCTAGCTTTGTCACACTAGTGATTGAAGCAATGTTTTATCCCTTTCATTATTTCAATACACGTGTCAAGCAAGTGTCATTCATAAAGAATTGTAAATTGTTATTTTTACTCTTAAACTGTAATAATTTAATATATTTTGCTGTGATATGATATTCCTTTATCTTTCTTTATTTTTTTGCACGAATACGTGCACTTTCTGAACACACAGGAAGGCATTTTCGACAACTTTAATGTACCTATCGGCACATGCGCTAACTGGGACCGATGACAATCTGACTGATTGCATTGGTCCCAAATAGGACCAATTCACGGAATCAGTTTTGGTGCGTTGATGACGTATCTACCTCTTGTTTCTATATATAATATCATTGGTTACAACTAAGATTTTATTTCTGTCAAAAATTATCTAGATACTAATTAATCTAAGCTAATTCATATTACTTCTAATGTCAGTTACGAATTAAAAATTTCCTTCAAATATTAAGATAAGGCTGAAAACTGAAAATTTCACAAGAAATAACCCAAAACCATTGGATTTAGGTTAATAGCAGATTATACGGTAGATATGAGTGCACCTCATAACATAATCTAATAAGCAAGCTTAATTTTAATGAGCGTGCGAAAGGGATGGAAGATATTATTAATTATGGTGAGAGAGGAAGAGACAGCTGAGCTAGGAATTTATCATCTTGTTGGGAAATATGATTGATAAAGCAAAATTTTGAAAATATCGT
Organism: Colias behrii; assembly: GCA_029959065.1. NCBI lineage: Eukaryota > Metazoa > Arthropoda > Insecta > Lepidoptera > Pieridae > Colias > Colias behrii. Next base: position 10,466,252 of record JARWMC010000020.1, read on the forward strand.
CGCAATATTTATGCGAGGATTCTTTTTTTCAGGCGGTTTTTTATATTATAGAGAAATTATTGTAATGTTAGATTTCCTTATTATTTTAATGCTTTTCCTTAATTAGTAGTTTTCAGAATTTAACTAAAAGTTAATATTAATACACATCTTAATTTTAGAACTTATTTTTCAGTGGCACGGTTAGAAGTGTAGGTTCACAAGGTCTCGTTTGATTTTCTAAAACTCGACTCGACTCGAAAATCTCAATTTTACCACATTCAAAGTCAGGGAAAACAGCTTGTATTAAAAACCCAGTCCCATTTGAAGCGACTCCATTGGTGGTTAAATAAAATGGCATCAATTTAACGATCATTATCGTTATTAAATTTAAAAGAATAATTAACAACGGAAGTGTTTTTGTCGAAAATGTCGCCGTGAAAACATTTATGTTATTTGCACAGAAGCGGCTCTTGATGTTTTGTTAAATTTTCATTTAATGGTAATGATGTTAGTTTCTATGTTGCTGTGTTTGTGCGTTGTTGTTGGCAATTGGCTCAATCGATTTTAATGATTTAGATAAAAAAAATTCTTGCAACTTAAAGTTATCAATCAAATCATTTTAAAAATTAATACTGCTCAATACAATTTTAACTGTTTACTCATAATATAATAAACGAGTAAAGGTTATATTTTGACAAAAAATACAGTTTATTACAATGTTGACTACTTATTAACTAATGCTAATTTTATAAATAAATACTGTAAATTACCTAGTTTTTTTTAATTTTCATATGTCCGTATTTAAGCAAAAAAGAACCACCCAGCAAAAACGCACTTCTGAGATATCAAAGGATTTACAAAAACATTTGCAGCTCTGTCAGATGAAGTAAAATTAAAATTTATTTTATTTAAATTCATTGATAAATTACTTATTTAAGTATGTGTATATAAATTTGCTCTGAATATTCTTAAACTTTCTAGATAATTAAGAAAATGTGCATGTGGTTCCTTTTAACATTTATCAATTGATAGGTTTTCTCTTATACAAAAAGGAACCACATCCCAGGGATTTAATGATATAAATGAAACTATGTATTTATAATATCGTAATTAAAGCTTTAATTAATAAAATATATAAAATAATACTTATATAGGACGTTTATTCGACGTTATCATCAAATTGGATTTCGAAATCCACCGTGTCTAGTCCATCTATGTGGTCTTCTATTGCATCATCACTAATGAGACCGTTATAAAAACTGTGCATCTTGTGGAATGAGATGTAATATGGACTGAATATCGCTAGAAGGTGAAGAAAGCTTCTCCAGAGGCAGCGACGTATAAGGTTCTTCGTTATCTTCTGTAATAAAAAGAAAAAAGCTTTAAATCAAAACAATAAAGCCGCGTGGCTTTTATACGTAGGTAGGTATATGGCGACAGCAAAATATTATTAGTTCTTATAAAGCCGTGTCCCTACTAGACGACTAAGTATGTTGTATGTACATGCGCCATGTACAAAAAACTGGCTAAGTGCGAGTCGGACTCGCGCAACGAAGAGTTCCGTACCATTATCTATAAAAACGGCAAAAAAATCACGGCTTATTGTATGGGAGCTTCTTAAATATTTATTAAGCTATTGCATAGCTTCTATCGCGGGCCTTGAGCGCGGGGACCGAATCGAGAAATTCCGTAACGAAAAAACCTCACTCCGACGGGCTCGGAGGTGTGGCTTGAAGGCATGCTATGCAATAGCTTTACCGCGGCAGTCCCCGAGTGCCACACGTCTTTTTTTATTCTGTTTTTTAGTATTTGTTGTTACAGCGGCATCAGAAATACATCTAAACGTATTTTACCAAAATAGTAGGTAGGTACCTAGATCATCGACAGTTATTTTTAAAACAGGGTTTAGACTTTAGTAGTTTCATCTCACAATGACAGATGAATCGTAACAAAATTACTCTTAATTCGACTCGCCTTCGTGAACAACGACATTGTCGTTAAAATACGTAAATCCACAGAGGATTCCTCTGGTACTTACTTAATGAACTATCTTCTTAAAATCACACCACAATCGGGAATGAATCAAAAGTGGATAAAGCGTACCTGCATCTCAGATTCAATAAGTACTTAAATGCATTCAATAAAACTACTTACCCGTTGTTTCTTCATTATTATCTTCGGTGTTCGTCTCCAATGCTTTTCTTACCCATTGCTTGCTTATTTATTACTAAATATTTTCACATTTAATTTTAAAGGTAATTAACAAAAACAATAGAACTTACTTCGCGGAGGAAAAAAACACCGTCACGTATTCGAACTACTTCGCTGAATGTCACATATATTGACAGATGTTCGACGTTTTACTTAAAAAATTGGAGTTTTGCACTTTGAGCTATTTAAGTAATGAAATACGTTGTTTAAAGATGAGAAGCATTGTAACAAGTCGAGGCATTTGGTTCCATATAGCGATGATGGGTTTCAGAATGTTTTACAATATTTATTTATGCATAATAGAACCGAATGCTTGTGGTTTTATTTTGCAATAAAAAATTACAATTAAATTATGTATTTATTTTACGCATAACCATACCACAGAAACCTGGTTCCATTTTGTGTATTAAAAATAATTGTTATTAATAGAAATATGTGTAATGTATAATGGTACCAAGTAGGTGTGGATCTGTTTTGTATAAAATGACATGATAGTAATAAATATCGTTTATTTGTTTGAACAAAGCAGTCCCGTGGGGCTGTGGTTCGGTTTTGCTTAATATGTATTATTCGTTGTTGCTGGTGGTTCCTTTCTGCTTTACCTTGTTTCCAACGTAAAAATCATGTGGTTCTTGTTTGTATAAGAATTTAGACCACTTTTGAATGAGTATTCTTCAATAAAAGTAAAAAACGAAATTTGTCGAGTGGTTCCATTTTGCATAAATACGGACATATTATATATTAATGAATATCTTTTTTACAGGTAAACATTTGAGGCCCCAAAACGAGGCCCCAAAATTAGGGCCCCACTGTCGTCAAGATCGCGAGTCGCACTCGATCGGCAATTACAATCAAGTTCATGAACAGGACAAGAACGCGGTAATGCCTCCACTATTTGTGAGCTAGGGTTGACACTTTGGAAAAATAAATAATAATTTTTGGAAACATTTTCATTTGTTTTACCAGCCGAAAGCGCATCACACACGGTGAAGATACTATAATATTTTATGTTAAGATTCTCTAATATAAAATATTACAGTATCTTAAGGTATCCGGTATCAGCGTTCTGACCATCATTTTTCTTTTTGTCATTGCGTACTAAGACCCCTGTAGAACCGCCATCCTGTTACAAATGACCCGAAATTTTGTGTCAGTATCTCCCGGCCTATAGATGGCTTATCGCTTGGTATTTTAAGATATTGAAGGTAAAATATATATTATCTTCGTCGTGTGTTATGGCACATAGGATTTGTATGGCGAGCAATAATCGGAAATATGCTCTAAGATAATATATATTTTACATTATCTTCACCGTGTGTGATGCGCATTAAGCCTGATTCCCACGGCATGTTTGCTTCACAAGCATTGGCAGACGACAAGCGCTTGTCGCCATCCGTCGCGATTTGAACTGAGCGTTCCCACGGCATGTGTGCGTATGGCAAGCACTGGCGAGCGACAAGCGCGCCGATTCCCATGGCATGTGGTGTGGTGTGGCGCGGTCGGATTTGTGAAGCAAACATGTCGTGGGAATCAGGCTTTAGACTCAAACATTTATTTACTCAATTAGACTTCTTATAGAAGCACTTTCGAATCGTCATTACATTATTAGGATCTATATCTTTGGAAAACAATAATATGTCATTATTTAAGGGATATAATGTGATATGTGATGTGTATTAACTATCAAGCAAGCAATATAAAATAAGAAGCTTCGCTGATAAATGAGCTGCAAAATTATTAGAAATAAAATTAATACAAGTCTGTAAAGGAATCGAACACACACCCATCAAAATTTATTAAATGTATACGGTACAATGATATTAACACATCAGAAACCCAAATAATTTAAAAAATTCCAACACAAACCATATTATTCATACTTCTTTCAAACTACAATAAATGTCAATCTTACTAGTATTTTTCTATGATGTATGCTATGAAGTTATAGTAAAAACATGAATGTTCTATAATTTTAATCTAAATATCTTTGTATGTACCATATATTTATGCAATAAATGATTTATTTATTAAGCTATTGCATAGCTTCTATCGCGGGCCTTGAGCGCGGGGACCGAATCGAGAAATTCCGTAACGAAAAAACCTCACGCTCCCCACTCCGACGGGCTCGGAGGTGTGGCTTGAAGGCATGCTATGTTTATTTATTTACTTATGTTTATTCTCTCTAAGACAACCCTATTGATTGTCGGCGGGTGGTGTCGGCAAAAACTGAACAATTGGGGTCAATGCTCGCGACAACCGACGACAATTATACCTTGTATCTATTGTACTGCGAATATCTTAACAACTTGATCCTGTACTTATCTTGGAATTAACTAGTTGTGACACGCGGGTTCACACGCGATTAGAATAATTTCTGTCAAAATCTCACTTATAAAGCTATAACACTCGAATAGCTACTTACGTAATGGCAAAAGGTTTAATTTATTTTTTGTTCAAATTAAATCGTATCGCATCGTATATACAATACTATAATTAATACTCTAAGTACAATACAGTATAGCAAAATATGATTTCGTTTAATTTGGAGTGAATTATGTCCCGGCTTAAATTTTTTTCATGCTTTAGAAATAAATTTAAACAAACTTTCCCATTTATAGTATTGTTAGTGGGAAGAGAATGTTTGTCCGTCAGTCACGCAAAATCTATTAAACAGTAGTTTTTAAATCAAGAAGTTAACATTAGTATTTGATGAATTCCATAAGATTGTTATCTATCCATGTTAAAATAACATTATGTATAAAAAAGAGGACATTATAATTCTTGAACCTAGATACCTATCCCAACAGTAGCTACTTCAACTTTCTGTTACTATTCCTTTTTTTTCTTTTTCCTTGCTTTCCTGTATGTCTTCTGTAGCCATTCATTGTTTTATTCATTATATTTATTTTATTTTATTTTAGTATGTGTATGTATATATATTTATATTTATTATTTTATGTATTTGTAGTGTAGTGTTGTATTTATGATATTGTATTTGTCTATTTTTATATAGGTATAGGTTTATTTAAATATATTTATTTTATTATTATTATTTTTTTTGCATTAATACTTTGTTTGTATTTTTGCACTATCCCATAATCTTCTTGCATTTCCTTTCCCGCCAGGTTGCCTGGTAGAGATTGCTGTTTAGCAATAAGGCCGCCTTTTGGGCAAATTATGTTTTGTATTACTACTTCCTTTTGTATACTATTGTTTGATCATATTTTGCACAATAAAGAATTATAAATAAATAAATAAATAAATAAATACCTATTTTATGTATAAAATCCCGAAGAAATTCTTTTAAACAAATTAATTGATTGGAAGATATTATTACGTTCTTATACCTTCATAATTTCATTCGATTAAAGGCAAATAAAAACACTTAGAACTTAATAACTGTATTAAAAACTCGGTAATTGGTTCCAGTTATTAAATTCTTACTCAACTCATAAAATGCTATGGAACAATTAATTAGAGAATTTCCAAGATTTAGACTTCCAACTTCATCAATATTAATTAACAGCTTTTTAAAATGATATTGGAATTTATCTATAACTTTTAAGATAGCGACTTTTTTTACAGATTTGATCGTTAACTATGTAATAAGATATTTAACTTAATTTATACTTTACTTGTCATGTTATTTAACAGCTTAAATCGCGTTTTATGTGATTTTTTTCTAGATTTTAAACGAGAACACATAATATGTTATATATTCAAATTATTTCCTAACCTCCTGTCTTTTAATTAAAATTTCTTATACCTAGTCATATTTTCAAAATATTGAACCTTTTATTTTCAACAGAAATCGTTTCAATTTTTGTTCAATATCTGATTTGGCGATACAAGTTATTACGCGGACATAAATCATTCTGCGGATATTTCCCCAACTTCTGACGTCAAAATATCGCATGTCAGATTCTATACTAGAAATTCTATTATCTTATTTTAGTTTTCCCCGCTCGTGCCATTCGAAATACAACCAAAACATCTGCACTCGAAAGCTAATTTCTGCGTGTCATGTCAACTCTAGTTATAGAACAGTTGCAGTCAAAGGCAGATCTATACATTAAATGCGGTGTGGAATTTCCGATTGTATGTGCATGGAATATGGGTTAAAATCCCGTGGCGTGATTTCGTAGAATTTTAAGGTTGTGATCATTAGTTTTGACATGCTCTTTTGATGCGGGAATTTTTTTCCGCTTTCATTCGGAAACCAGGAACCGAGTTTGTATGATCCAAGGGAATGAGTACTATTTACAATTTCATATACAGATTACTGTTATTCAAAAAAATCGGATGAGTACAGCCGGTATTCATGTTTGTGATTAAAATTGGGCAAATATGAGATAAATAGAGAAATATGCATATCGATGCAGATTGCAAGTGGATGCCATTATCGAAAATTACTTGGATAAGTTTCGATCTGTTTTTTACTTGTACGCCAATTTCTTTATGCTTCAAGTATGCTTAAAATATACGCAGTGTTCGCAGCATTTTAAATTAGTGATGGCATATTATTATGACATGACATATGACTTGAATTCTTGCCTAATTCAAAACAATTTCAATTAACTCAACTCAAACATTTATTTATTCAATTAGAGTTCTTTTAGAAGCACTTTCGAATCGTCATTACATATTTTTAACATTTACCACCGATTCATATATCAATTATTCAATAAAACATCAACAGGCATCGCCAGGTGTTCCATCTAGTCAAATCTAATAACCAATAAAACAAATAGTTGTATGAGAAGCAATAACAACATCCTGTATCTAACAGATTCGGCCTCGGAGCATCCTGTATGATTTATGGCCAAATTGGTGAAGTGTGAACGGAAGGACCTATTGATTTGAATCACTGTGCGGGCATTATTTTATTAATATGAATATTTGTGTTAGAAAACTGCTGAACCCAGTTTGATGAAATTTTGAAGGAGATTTAATTGATAAAAGGGAAAAGGACGACTCTACCTTTAAGTAGAGTCGTCCTTTCCTCGTATTCTATGTCACGTTGTAAAACAAATACTGCTGAACTCATTTTGATGTTTTTCAAATGATTTGATACATTGGAAAGGGACAAATGCAGCGTAGAGATTGGTATTCTATTCGATTTTTCGTAGTCACGTCAAAACCGCTGAACTAATTTAGATGAAATTGTATCTAAAGGTTGTAAGTAATTGAAAAATTAATAAAGGTATGTATTTTAGTGCATGAGTTTTCCCTAGCATTCTAAGTATAATTTGAAAACAACACACATGCGCTAATCTCTAGGCAGTTGGCTAGACTCCGTTGGGATTGGTCGTAGTTGAAAGTAGTTTAAAATAGATTTTGATAGTTAGATATGGTTAGATATATATAGTATAAATATTATATTTATATTTGTGGTTATATGATAAATTCTCTGTGGAAATAAACTTTGATTATGGAACTCTCTGAACCATAATATCATTAGTTTATTTCAGTTTTACAATTTTGTCTGTATGTCTCTTTGTACACTATGTACAAGCATTGTGACTTTCTATATCGCTGATGAATCATGGGTAAAAGCTTGTTATACAAAAATTGATACTTAAATATTTCAACTAAGTAAATCACAAAAAATCCTACTCCTAATTACATCATACATAATAACGCGTATTATAATTTTTGTCTCTTCTGTAGAGCAGGTCTCTTATGATGATTTAGGCCATAACTCAGCACACTGACTTAAAAAAAATGTCGATTTAACAATACAAGTAGATATTACAAAAAAAAAAAACTGTGGACATAACACGCTTTGAGCTTTTTCGTTCTTTTACTATTTCCTCACGATGATTTTCTTAACTTATTGGAACAGTGATGTGGATTTTAAGATACATAAAATATGTACAGTACTCCAAAATTAATAATGCGCATGCAGATCTTCGCCAATTATCGTATTTCCAGAAACACCCGAATCACCCCGAATCATTGAATCGTAAGTGCCATAAACAATGCACTTGCATCTTGCACCTTGTTCGAAAGATATAGGAGTCAATTCAGAGTCATACACAATCGAAAACAATTCGGGCGATAGGTGACGGGTAGCTTGTCAGTCAAAAAATTCAAAAATCCGTCAGTCGTCTTAATATATTAGTGGTTACCGCACGTATTATCTCTGTATGCAATTATATAGAGCTGCTGTTACATACCCTTCTTAGTTTTGTTTCAAAGTTGAATTTTCCGATAAAATGATTATTTACACAGGTAGCAGATAGCAGTGAAAGTTAATAAGAGCATAATGAAAGTTCTGATCATTCTACGATATCAGAAATAGAGATAATCCCTGATGCTATAAATCCTTTGGACTGAGATTTTAATGATTAGATTTCTACAATTTAAATGTAAACCAGTGTTTGAAAATGTTTTTTTTTAATATAAACTTTGTCTTATTTTAACCTTCCATACATCTATCATCACGCCAGCTTCAGTGAGACACTTTAATAGTTCTAAGTATAGAATTTACCAAGTAAATCAATACAACAAATATATATTCGCAATCGTGTGGCTTATCCTCGCTATTAATTTACATTGAATTATCGAAACAAATTTCGTTACTTATCTCTTTTACCATAAAATCACAATAAAACTCATAATTCTAATAAACTATGCATGAAGAAAATACATTTAACCACTCTATATACATATCGTCTTCGGAAGCTCGGGGAATATGACAGTTGCCGAACAGTGACGAATTTTTCTATGCGCATTATCAGTTTGGGAGTACTGTACCTATCTATTGGTTTAGGTATTCCTACCTATCTATAGGAGTTGTCTGGAATTTCGATTTTTTGTATTATAGTTGGTTGTTTCAATAGATAATAAACACTTGTAAAAGTTAAGATGAGCTCAAACTTAAAATCATGTAAATTTTTACAGGTATCTAAATTTATGAATAAAATAGTTTAGAGTTTGAGTTTGAATTTGAGTTAAAGTTTGAACCACTTAGTCACCACTGCCACAAATAATATAATAACTAGTACCAGCAGTTGGGCTCATACCTCATTATAATGACCATGTCGAATGCGGACAAATAGGACAACTAGTATTGAAATAGTATAAATTATTATAAACTATTGTTATACATTTTATGCCTGTTTCCTGCTGTATATAAAATATTTATGAGTGACCACTAGTTTCTTGGTTAGGTGTTCATGAGTGTTCATGAGGAATTTTGGGTTCCCGATTGCGAAAAATGTATTATTAAAGGCTGCTGTAATATTTTCATATCTATTCCTAAAGACTATTATAATCTAATCTATACTAATATTATAAAACTGAAGAGTTTGTTTGTTTGATCGCGCTTGTCTCAGGAACTACAGGTCCGATTTGAAAAATTTTTTCAGTGTTTCCCATTTATCGAGGAAGGCTATTAGGCTATATATCATTACGCTGAGACCAACAGGCGCGGAGCCACGCGGGAAAAGCCGCGAAGCGCAGCTAGTTAAATTATATTCGCATTAAAACTTCAAAAGTAGTTTCAATTTTTTTAAATAATCTGTCACAAAGAGTTAGACCAGACAGGCACCCTGTCTTACTCATATCATAAATTCGAAAGTGCTTGTACCATTTTCACATCAAAATTCCTGAACCGATTTAATGAATTCTAGCTTCGAGATACACTATTACCATAATGATTAGTCATAATGCGTGGAAAGCCGGGTGCGATAAGCTAGTTAAATTAATTAATTAAATTAATGAATATTACAGAAATAATAGAAAGTCGTTTCAGACAATTAAATGTCAAAACTCAACAGACGTCAGGCATTACCAGTAGTAGTGATTCGCCGGTTCTGGAACACGGATTCAGGTACATTCGCCGGTTCACGCGCACGGGTGCTGGCACATTCACAGCTTCACCCGCAAATCAGTGGCACCCCATCCTAAAAAAAAAAAAAAAAAAAAAAAAAAAAAAAAAAAAGTTTGGACTCTTTTCCCACTAAAGCGGCCACGCTGAGTCGATAGCACTCACTCCCGAAGCGATAGGATGCACGGTTTCGGAGATGTGCAGATCGATTAACTCTTATCTAATTGATATCCGGTGGGTCATTAGCGTCCCATGGTTTACCTTTTCCTATTAGCTAATTACACCGTCCGGCGTTCTTATCTATTACTCATTGTGCACCTCGCTTATCACTGCTTTTGTATTAAACTTCTTTGTTATGACCTACCTCACTATTCTAACCAAACGATGTATTATTATATTCAAGAAAAAATACGTCTAAAATCCTATAACTATATTTATATATTATCGTACTATATTATCATAATTGTTGCTTTTTTCAAAAGCGATTCGCTTCTGGCACTCGCCGGCCGCTGCCGCGGCACGCTCGCTTTGCTCGCTCGGCTCGTGCGTTGTTTATCAAAGTCTAACCTAACCTAACCTAATTGTTGCTTTTTTAAAAAGCGATTCGCTTCTGGCGTTGTTTATCAAAATCTAACCTAACCTAACCTAACCCAATTATTCTTCCGGGTAATCTGATGTATCGAACTTTGTTACGAGCTACCTCGCTATTCTGAATCATCAATAAAACACATTCATTTTACTGCCATTTTTATTTCCAAAATGTTGTTGCTTATTATCTACTGGTTTGTGTATTTGGCGACCATTTGTCCATTTTGCTATATAAAAATAATTATTGATGAACATTTGAATTGTAGCCTTATCTACTTATAAAATAGGAGCGAAACATCTCATCCACTAAAATATCGTTGTACAGTGTGTTCCCTGTAAATATGCTCGTAAAACTATGCATTGAATATCCCTGAAACTTATATAGCAAATACATTAAGCAATATTCTCCACAAACTGAAGTCCAATCATTCTGAATCCTATCAACATTCCAGTCCCATCTCTTACAATTCCTTTTCAAAAACTGCAGATGATATCGCTCAGGTGTTCGTCCATATGAATCAAAATATTGACCGATGCCATTCGTATCGATATGTACAGCTACCCAGTGTGAACCCGGTTTATCATCCGCATCCAAATTGCATATTATATACGTTGGTACATGGGTATACATAGGCAGTCTATTAGCAGCATAAACATTATTTTCTAGACTGGGATGAATCTTTTTCATATGTTTTTGTAATTCTAGTGTATCCATGATATTACTGTTATTAGCAGATTATTACAGTACCAATCTATTCAATGGTTGTCATAGGAATGTTCAATTATAGTGTTTTGTATAAGATTAAATAGGAAGTTTGTAATGAAATAAAAAATAGTAAATTGCATACAATTTGTTTTATTTAATTTTATAATGTTTCCTTTAGTTACATATACACAAAATGCATTAAGCATAACACATAAATCTAAAATATAACACACATTATAACCTTAACTACTATAGTCTACAGTAACATTTCTATTTTTATCTATTTCAATAATATTATCAAACTCAGCATAAACAATACAGTTAATTGTTTGTGTTAGTGAGGATTCAAATCGTACTTCTAATCTTACACTACCATGCTTTATGAGATTCCAATGAGCTGATGAGTTAGCTGATAAATCAGGAGTTAAATCAAATGCTAAAAGACAGTAGCCTTTGGCATACTGTTCACGAGAGATTGCATTTCCTTCATTAAGAAAGTGAATACCAGTCCCCGAGAATAGAGTATGATATGCCGATGTGAATATATTATTATTAAAAGATGGTTGCAAAGCTTTTGAAGGTATTTGTTGACCATCAATATATAAGCTGAAAGAGTTAATACCATAGTTTTCAAAGTTAAATGGATTTTTAGTAAGTGAACCATTAAATGCGGAATTGTTCACAAATCCAATAATACATCTTTTGGGTACCTGTCCCAAGAATATATTATCAAGAGTTTTTCCTTGAACACCTGATGGAATTGTTAAAACTTTAACTTCAGCACGAGTAATAGGATATTTAGCAGTTGTAGAAGCTAAAACTTTCTGATGTGCGAGTAATACACTTGGATTAATTCGTGCTCTTCGAACAATAAGAGTTGCATCCGTAATGCAAACTTTAAACTTTTCATCATTTGACCCAGCAATTAAATTAAAACTCTCTCTTGACCGAACTAATTTTACACTCATTTCAACACCATTAATTAAAAATTTATCTTGATTGAAAATGTCACCATGAAGATGACCAATCATTTCTATTTCCCGGCTTTCATTAACTAATTCCTGTCTTTTAGCAAATCCTGTGTTTTTACCATCTGTGGAATCCATTTTGCCTGCTGTATCATCATACCAAAGACTACAAGTAAGATGAGATTGTTTAGCAGCAGGAGCATAGTTTAAAAGGGTTTCCATGTATGCTCGATAGGCATAGGTATTATTAGGTGGTGATACAAGTTTTTGGTTTAAATAAACATCGAGTTGACTAAAAAGTGAATGCAACCAATTATTTACAGGTGCTACTACTGTAGCTGATAACAAGTTTGTTGAATCTTGATTTAATACTTTTGCCTTTATGTGGAGTAATGTATGAGACAAATCTATGTAGTCATCGCCTGTTCCAGGAACTTGAAACTCGATAGGTCCATCATCAGCAAGAGATGAAATTGGTTTATAGTGAATCCACAATCCATTTTCAATGCTTGTTTGTGTGGACGGTAATGCAAACAAATCTAATTCTGACTTAACGCACTCACAAGAATGATTATGAAGGAAAGACATACTTAATTTGAAAATATATCTTTGATGTTTTTTGGTTTTAGACCAAGTTTTTTCGTAGCTTTCACTTTAGCTGTTAGTGGTGGAATGAACGAGGCCAATCGTTTTCTTTTAGTTATATACCCAGATCCTGTCATGTTTAATCGATCAATTTTGTTATCAGCCTTTCGTTTTAAGTTCGTACTAACTTGCTTTAGACGATCTTTTATTGAGGCTTCCATAGGACGGGCTTGAATCATATCCGATAAAAGTCCTACTCCAGCGTTTAATGCCTCCTTACCAACCACTCGAGCACCACTTGAAAGTAAAGGTAAAACTGATCTAAATAACCCTCCTAAGAAGCTCCCAATACCATGACCGCGTTGGTATGGTGAACCCTTATAAATTACTCCAACTCCTGATCCAGCTTGATGTGAATAATAATTTTCATATGGACATTTATGATGATCATGAGGAGAATACATTATTATAATTTGCGGAAATGTAGTTTAATACACACGGTCCCAAACTGGAATGGTATTTTTTGTCCTGCGCTCGATCTTATATCCATTTCCAGCGTATCGAACTCTCTTCGCATAACGGGTAAGTAGTGAGGTGGAGAGAAAACGTGCATTTTATACGCACCATAAATGTATTTTGAAGGATCTAATGAAATGACTCTTAATAGCGGAGTCATAACATCACCCACAATCTGAGGATCAATAATGTCGCAATATAGAAATAGTTGAGATGGTAACCCTAAATGTAAATTAGCAGGACACTTCCCAAAATTTCTGTCTAGGAGATTTGTATTTGGTTCATAACCTAGTTGTAAACTTAATTTGGGTGATAATGTTACGGATGTTATATTTTTATCCAAAACAGAAACAGACACAAATTTTGTTATTTCATCATAACGAAATTTCAAGTTCTCTCCGATACCATTTAATGCTCTCAAAATATGTTCAACGTTATCGTAGTTGGTAGCGGGAATATGTTTTTTGTAGTACACTGTTGATGGTTTATCTTCATTAGGAATTAACATGGTTTTTGTGATGTATACAACATTTTCATGATCTTGAACAGTAAACATTGTGCATGGATATTGAAACTCGACAACTCCAACCAACCATTCACCTTCTAATTTCATAGCTTTTGGTAATTTTGTTGAAAAATTTGTGGTCTTGTTATCAGGAAAGTATTCCATTGAACTATTGCTGAGCAAAGTTAAATAAAAACTTTCTTTATTCATATTTCTTTTAAACTAGAAGCTAAAATCCAACTGTTAAATTTATCTGGATAACCTTTCCACTTCACTAATACTTCTTTTCTGTTGCCCGAATAACGAGTACCAATTATTTTATCTATTTTATATTGTGAGGTGGGGTTGTAAGTGACCTTCTGTAATTCTCTTTCATAAAAAGTACCAACTATTGGTTCATTTTGTAAATCTGTAATTGTATAGACAACCCATGGAGATCTATCAATTATTGAAGATATAATAAATATTTCATCACTCCAATTTGATTCATATCCTTTTTGGAAAACATGTTTATATTTAGTTATTCGAACATAATCACCCACGTTGAAATTTGGTTTTGAATTTTCTAAAGAAAGTTTGTTTGACCCTCTATCATAAAGATTAGTCCAAACTGTCATAATATTGTTGGAACTTACATCACATGGGCACATCTTAATACTCGAGTGAATGCTGTGATTATAAGAGTATATTAAATCTTGTAAAACATCTATATATCTATAAGTATTATTATGAGTGAAATAACGCCACATTTTCATTTTTAGAGTTCTTTGAAATCGTTCAACAATACTAGCCTTAATATCAGGATTGTTAGTGGTATAGTAATTTATCTTTTTGGATTTAAAGTATTTTTGTACATCTTTTGAAACAAATTCTGTACCTTTATCAGATTGTATGTGAGTAGGGGTTGAATTACTTTCAGTAAATATACTTTCAAAACATTCTTTAGTTGTTTCTGAGTTTTTCTTTTTCATTGGTCTTGCAAAAGCATATTTACTAAATACATCAATAACACAAAGTATGTAGTTGAAACCATCATTATATTGAGAATAAGTTCGCATATCACTTAAATCGGCTTGCCACAGCTCATTAATATTTGATAGAATGTACCTATTACGCGGGAATTTTTTCCGAATGGGTTTATGTAATGTATATGTTTCTTGTGATTGTAACCATTCCTTCACTTGCTTTTTATCCATTTTACCCTTCATAGCTTTTGATAATTTATCAATACTACCAAAACCAGCGGGGTTAGATGGATCATAATAAATCCTGTTAATTTCTTCTAGTACGGGGTCCATTTTTCCCAATCGATCTTTTTACGTATTTTAGTTATATATCTTTTATCTCCACTGCTCGGTGTAGAAAATTCTTGAACTTCAATCTCAGAGGTTTTGTTCAGATCTTTCGCTTGAAGTTGGTTAATAAACTCACATCTCTTTGGATTTCCAATATAAGTAAGTGGTACTTTAATATCTTTCAATGCTGTAGCAAATCTATCCCACCCTATCGGATCACTTTTTTTTAAGGGTCTAAGTGAATCATTTATTAAATCAACAATATTACTTCCTGGAATTTTTTCATTATCAATTATGACTGTGCCTTCATTATCCCAACGTATTTTACTTTTACTTGTTCCAATTAAGTTTAATAATGACTCACCTTTTTTATTATAAGTTTTTGGTATTAAACTGAGTATTTGTGTTGGTGAATACAGTGGATTTGCCTCACTTTCTATACTTTTAATGGAACCTTTCTCCTCCAACAAAGATTCAGCATCAACTGAACTTTTTAGATCTCTATCTTTATTTTTAAAACCAATTTTAGACTCATTTGAATATTCATTAGATGTATCAGAATAAATTGGTAATCTGAGTGGTTGACGATCCTCTTCGGTAAAGTGAAGGTATCTTTGTAGTGTTTGTAAATATAACATCCACTTCTTTCGGTCTTCCGTCTTACTATTCATAATATTTTGCATTTCAATATCTAATCGAGACAAATTACTTGTATCCTTATTTTCTTGTTTTAATTTTTCAATCAATCCAGGTTCAATAAGTATCATTTTCTTAGCATTTTCCATGTTAACTGGCTAGTCCACTTACTAATCCACTCAATATTGCACCTAATATTATTGGTAAGAAAGTCCCTCCTTTTTGTATAATAATATTTTTTCTTAGTTTATGTTTACACTTACGCACCAGTTTACGGAGTATATTTTTGTGTTTATTCAATTTTTGTTTATCTTGATCTTTAAGTGGTATCTTTCCTTGTAAAACGTTATGAATACATTCACAAATACAATTTATTTCTTTTTCATCACACGTTTTAAGTAATGCTCTTTGATGTTTTGGTTTAAGCGTATGCAAAGCATTTAGCAAATGTTTATGCGTTGTGACTCGACGATGCATCATTTAGAAATGATTTGAATTGTTTGATTCTTGGTGTATTTAAACTCTTTCGTGGGGACGTAGACTGTACAGTGACCATTAAATGGGAATACATTTGTCTTGATACGACAAAAATCATTTGTATTCTGTTTTAAATCTACCATTAAATATCCATGTGCTTCTAAAGTTGCATCCCTGTAGGCGTCTTCAATGAATTTTGTGTTATCTGGTGACACTTGTCGTGCTAAATATCTTATTTGAGTTTTATCTCGAGGGTTTTTAAAATAAATTATATAACTTGAGTTTAAAGAAATGTCTCTTTGACCTTTACCTTGATGAAATAAATTTTGTGTTAAATAAAATACACTAAGGTTCCGGTGATGACTGCCTTTTGTAAATATATCCACAATTCTTCCATCAGACTCTCTCATTAGATCATCAATAATAATAAGGTGTGGGTTTTCACCATCAAACATATTAAGATTTGGAATTCCTTGATGATAGTTAACATTTGGTAAATTATATAAAGGTTGCATTTCATCAAAGCACCATGTGATATGATTAAAATCACAATTACATATTTCCTTAACTGATTTTATGAAATTTGTTACAAAATTTGACTTCCCACATCCACTTGGTCCGGCCACAATAGCAGTAAACGGATGGATAAAGTGAAACATTTCACACGTCTAGAGTTTAAAGGGATGAAATAAAAAATGAAAATGTTGGTGTAAAAATTTAATATATATATTATATTGCTAAAAATAAATGATCTGTTTACTATTTCTAACACAATTAGTACTTATCAGAATTTCACAATCACCTCAACATCAAATTTAAGTACACAAATAAAAACTACAATTATTTTACATTATTTACAATCAAACAATACTAAACTATTATAAAACTATTAATAAACTATTATATAACATTATAGCAATATCATAATTTTTTTTACAATCAGTAAAAATTTTGTATACACACACAGAAATAATAGTAAAAAGTCACTTAGCGTAATTTGTATATACACACAGAAATAATAGTAAAAAGTCACTTAGCGTAATTTATAATGTCCCCAAGCCAATGTATCAATGTTGTTGTTCATAATACATCGTTTGGTATCATTATATGATAAAGATGTTTTATTTATTTTTTGTGTAAAAATAGTGTGTTTGATTGACTTAAATCGAAGCATACTACAATATAATACATTTTTATTAAACAAACACGATTTGTAATTTTCCATATTCATTTTTTTGGTAACACTTTTGTTAACCCCTTTTGCCTTTGCTATAAATTTATCTTCTATTTCTAAGGCATACATTTTTGATCGCAACCCTACAAATTCCTTCAATACTTTACCATTATTCTCATCTTTAAAAAAACCTAACTTTTTTTTATTTATTTTTGGATATCCGTAAATATTATTTTCCGGGTAATCTGATGTATCGAAATAGTGAGGTAGATCTGGTTTTATATCCTCATAAAAATTGTCTGTAAAAATTTGATATATCAAACTATCGGTATCGGTGTACAATAACTTAATTTTATTATGAAACTTTTAAACTATGCTCCTGCTGCTAAACAATCTCATCTTACTTGTAGTCTTTGGTATGATGATACAGCAGGCAAAATGGATTCCACAGATGGTAAAAACACAGGATTTGCTAAAAGACAGGAATTAGTTAATGAAAGCCGGGAAATAGAAATGATTGGTCATCTTCATGGTGACATTTTCAATCAAGATAAATTTTTAATTAATGGTGTTGAAATGAGTGTAAAATTAGTTCGGTCAAGAGAGAGTTTTAATTTAATTGCTGGGTCAAATGATGAAAAGTTTAAAGTTTGCATTACGGATGCAACTCTTATTGTTCGAAGAGCACGAATTAATCCAAGTGTATTACTCGCACATCAGAAAGTTTTAGCTTCTACAACTGCTAAATATCCTATTACTCGTGCTGAAGTTAAAGTTTTAACAATTCCATCAGGTGTTCAAGGAAAAACTCTTGATAATATATTCTTGGGACAGGTACCCAAAAGATGTATTATTGGATTTGTGAACAATTCCGCATTTAATGGTTCACTTACTAAAAATCCATTTAACTTTGAAAACTATGGTATTAACTCTTTCAGCTTATATATTGATGGTCAACAAATACCTTCAAAAGCTTTGCAACCATCTTTTAATAATAATATATTCACATCGGCATATCATACTCTATTCTCGGGGACTGGTATTCACTTTCTTAATGAAGGAAATGCAATCTCTCGTGAACAGTATGCCAAAGGCTACTGTCTTTTAGCATTTGATTTAACTCCTGATTTATCAGCTAACTCATCAGCTCATTGGAATCTCATAAAGCATGGTAGTGTAAGATTAGAAGTACGATTTGAATCCTCACTAACACAAACAATTAACTGTATTGTTTATGCTGAGTTTGATAATATTATTGAAATAGATAAAAATAGAAATGTTACTGTAGACTATAGTAGTTAAGGTTATAATGTGTGTTATATTTTAGATTTATGTGTTATGCTTAATGCATTTTGTGTATATGTAACTAAAGGAAACATTATAAAATTAAATAAAACAAATTGTATGCAATTTACTATTTTTTATTTCATTACAAACTTCCTATTTAATCTTATACAAAACACTATAATTGAACATTCCTATGACAACCATTGAATAGATTGGTACTGTAATAATCTGCTAATAACAGTAATATCATGGATACACTAGAATTACAAAAACATATGAAAAAGATTCATCCCAGTCTAGAAAATAATGTTTATGCTGCTAATAGACTGCCTATGTATACCCATGTACCAACGTATATAATATGCAATTTGGATGCGGATGATAAACCGGGTTCACACTGGGTAGCTGTACATATCGATACGAATGGCATCGGTCAATATTTTGATTCATATGGACGAACACCTGAGCGATATCATCTGCAGTTTTTGAAAAGGAATTGTAAGAGATGGGACTGGAATGTTGATAGGATTCAGAATGATTGGACTTCAGTTTGTGGAGAATATTGCTTAATGTATTTGCTATATAAGTTTCAGGGATATTCAATGCATAGTTTTACGAGCATATTTACAGGGAACACACTGTACAACGATATTTTAGTGGATGAGATGTTTCGCTCCTATTTTATAAGTAGATAAGGCTACAATTCAAATGTTCATCAATAATTATTTTTATATAGCAAAATGGACAAATGGTCGCCAAATACACAAACCAGTAGATAATAAGCAACAACATTTTGGAAATAAAAATGGCAGTAAAATGAATGTGTTTTATTGATGATTCAGAATAGCGAGGTAGCTCGTAACAAAGTTCGATACATCAGATTACCCGGAAGAATAATTGGGTTAGGTTAGGTTAGGTTAGATTTTGATAAACAACGCCAGAAGCGAATCGCTTTTTAAAAAAGCAACAATTAGGTTAGGTTAGGTTAGACTTTGATAAACAACGCACGAGCCGAGCGAGCAAAGCGAGCGTGCCGCGGCAGCGGCCGGCGAGTGCCAGAAGCGAATCGCTTTTGAAAAAAGCAACAATTATGATAATATAGTACGATAATATATAAATATAGTTATAGGATTTTAGACGTATTTTTTCTTGAATATAATAATACATCGTTTGGTTAGAATAGTGAGGTAGGTCATAACAAAGAAGTTTAATACAAAAGCAGTGATAAGCGAGGTGCACAATGAGTAATAGATAAGAACGCCGGACGGTGTAATTAGCTAATAGGAAAAGGTAAACCATGGGACGCTAATGACCCACCGGATATCAATTAGATAAGAGTTAATCGATCTGCACATCTCCGAAACCGTGCATCCTATCGCTTCGGGAGTGAGTGCTATCGACTCAGCGTGGCCGCTTTAGTGGGAAAAGAGTCCAAACTTTTTTTTTTTTTTTTTTTTTTTTTTTTTTTAGGATGGGGTGCCACTGATTTGCGGGTGAAGCTGTGAATGTGCCAGCACCCGTGCGCGTGAACCGGCGAATGTACCTGAATCCGTGTTCCAGAACCGGCGAATCACTACTACTATTACCTATTGCCTAGTAGTTAATTATAACACTTTATTACTAAAAACTTTATTAACTACAGCAATAAATTATTAATAATTATTACATTTACTAACATTTCCCCATATTGATTTATTATTATAATAGTCCATGCGTGTCCGTCTGTGTTGAGGTTTATTTGCGAAACTATATAAATTAGTGCAACGTATTGAGTTATTAAAGAGCGTAGTGGATGCCAAATGCTGTTCTAGTTTTGATGCGATTTTTATGAAACACCATCCTGAAGTTCAATAGGCTGACTCATTCAGATAAATTCAAGTACTTTCAGATTGTCATAATTTAACTGCAGGTATTTCAAATCATACATTTTTTTAATAAGTGTTCATCTCATAGAGCAATTATTATTTTGCTAAAATATGTTTACTTTTTTCCCACGGGAATCAAACCGCATACCTCTAAGTTCTACGCCCAATTTAACCACTGAGGCACTCCAGAATGGTGTTGCATTATTTCATTCTTACCTATAGCGGAACATATATCATTAATAATGGGTAATTAGTAGTAATTATTATCATTTCGAATGCTAATGTATGGAAATAGCTGAAAATTATAACGTACTTCGGAGAACGTTAAGAAATTTTAAATTGTATATCAAGATCAATTTCTAACCAAGTAAGTATATAAAAAACATATAGACATAACTTTATACCGAATATTATTTACTAGCTGTGCTCCGCGGTTTTACCCGCATTACTCCGCTCCTGTTGGTCTTAGCGAGATGATATATAGCCTATAGCCTTCCTCGATAAATGGGCTATCTAACACTGAAATAATTTTTCAAATCGGAACAGTAGTTCTCGAGATAAGCGCGTTCAAACAAACAAACAAACTCTTCAGCTGTATAATATTAGTATAGATTTATTTTGCGCAGCGCTGATAATGCATTCAGTTTATTTTTAATTATCACTAGAAACGTATATTCCTAATTTACTTCAAAATAAAATTAAGCTATGTTCCAATTTACCATGAAATAGGGGACTACTAAACCGCTAAGTTTCAATTAAATCGATTCATTAATATGGCCTTGAAACGATGACAAACAAAAAACCTTTTTACACTATGATTATGTACCTATTGATAGATTATTCTATAGTTCATCGATCTCATACAAACTATTTCTAACATATTTGTCTTTAAAATGATATGAGCGTATATTAAAAATAAAATAATTTGTGTGAAATATATCCAATATATTTATTAATTTATTATAAAGAGCATGTCTCTATAAAAGCTCTTCAATACATTCGCAAAACAGCCTGTAAAAAGTAAAAACATACTTAGATAACAACAATTATTAGGTAAATCTATTATCAAAGATTCATAATTCACCAAAAAAACCTCCCATTCAATCACCGAGACCTTGCCAAATGACGTAAACAAATCCTTGAAAGTAATACAGACCTAATACAATTTTATGAATGGACAAGCGCATACGCACTATCCATTGACACATCTCCGTAAAAACTAATCCATTCACTGATAAAAAAAGAAAAAAAGCACACCACACACACAACACTGAAATTCGAAATTTAAATTTCGCGCGCTTTCCAGTACTGGCGCGAAGAAAAGCGTGTTTATTTTTTATTTGTTTTTTTTTTCTACGCGCGCGTCGTTTTGAGCGCTGGCACGTTGACTAACTGTCCGTCCGTGCGTCTCGACTCTCGCTGTGCGTTGCGTAATGTTAACGGGGAATGGAGTGGTTTGAACGGTAACTCCGTGTGAACTAGACAATACTGATTGCTATTAAATGCTGATGATAATTGGGGAAAGAGTAATTGGTAAACAAATAGAGTTGTTGGAGATATAGATGGTTTATCTTTTTGCCAAAAAAAAGAACTAATTTTTTGTCTCTACCAAAAAAGTTTACGATAAATTAATTGTGTTTAAAGAATCTTACAGACGTCAAAAGTGTAATTTTCCGATTATCATAATTAAGTTTGTGAAATACTTTTAAAATGAATTTATTTCATAGTAAATTCTTAACATTTTTCCTATTTTCAGAGAAAATTATCACCAAAACAAAAACAAAAATAAAAAAGTAATCCAGCCATTTTTAAAATG
Source organism: Colias behrii (assembly GCA_029959065.1). Taxonomy (NCBI): domain Eukaryota; kingdom Metazoa; phylum Arthropoda; class Insecta; order Lepidoptera; family Pieridae; genus Colias; species Colias behrii. The sequence goes on from JARWMC010000020.1 coordinate 10,488,694, forward strand.
GTGCAACTAACACGCATTCGCAAACATGAATATAAACATATCAAATTACGTAAGAATACAAAACACAATTTTATTCACAAGTTTACAAACATAACTATGAAATAGTGAATGCAATAACAGTACTAAATTGGGAATATCACAGCTCTCATTTCACAATATGTAACAATTACTCTAACTAGCTATTTGCAATGTTTCCTTATTATTTAATTATATACGGGATTTTAAAGCTTCAGTATCGTATACTAAATTACTTTATTTATTTTTGTTTTCTTTCAAACCATTTTGTTAGAGATGTACCAAAATTTTAATGGCTAGGAAGTGTTGAACATCTTTCCTTCTGGGATTTTAAGACGCAAATTTGACCAACTTTGCGAAACTGTGGCAACTGTAAAACACTACCAAATGTATTTCAAATCCATTTAATCTATAAAATAATTAATAAGCTCCTTTTCAAGTCTAAACGTCGCGATAATATGTCGCAAATTATTGGTTCTCTTGCATAATACACATTAAAACAAACACAAGAAAGCAAAAACTCTTTATACACTTCCTCAAAATTACACAGCGCATTACATTTTCTTTTAGTAAATAAAACGTAATACAAATGCAATGTCCACGGAATTAGTTTTAAAACGGTCCATTGTTGAACGCGCTGAGGCCGACCGCCCACGCGCTCACATTACTGGCTCCAGTCACTGGCCATAACTTACTGTGAACTAGCCGCGAGTAAACGAGTGAATAAATTTGTGATTTTACGAATGTAAAAAGTCTGTGGTTTAGTAACGGCTGAACAGATTTGATGAGATTTTGCACGTGTTAGAGCTAGATTTTAGTAGGGGAAAACTAACATCTTGCACTTTTATTAGAGAGTTCAGGAAAACAGTTATTTTTTTAAAGTTACACAGTTCGTTCCAGCGTAATAGATATTCTAGAAGTGGCACCTATTTTTTTACGCATGTGGCTCAGCCATATAACATTCTAATATAATTTCGTAAAAAATATTAATTATTCTAATTATTAAATCTTTTTATGGAACTTGAAGCAAATTATCTATTTTCCAAATCATATCGTGCAGAAACTTTAAGCCAATCACAATTGAATAAAAGACCTCCACCTAACTAACCATAAACATTTCAAGTCGATGAGTAATTAAAAAAAAAACTAAGCATTAGCCAACTGTCATGGCGTAGCAAATTCGGAATCACGATAGAGTCTATAGTTGTGTACCTGTGACTCGAACCCTGACCCCTGAGGTCACGGACGAGCAGCTATGCGCGCTAGGCCTAAAGAACATCAAGATCAGATTAATATTTTGTCCTCTTCACAAATAAAAAATCTACCTAATGGTATTTTGAACCACACTAAGAGAATCTTGAGGAAACATGGCAACTAATAAACATACTTACTTCTACAGATTTTAATACAATACGAGCGATCCGCCCCGTCTTCGCCCGTGGTACATGTTTAAGTTTTCTTCCCATAAGAACCATCCTCGTACTTCAAGGAATATAATACAAAAAGAATTAACGAAATCGGTTCAACTCTCGAGTTATGCGCTTACCAACACATTTTGCGATTCATTTTTATACTATAGATTCATAATATTATGATATTATGTTCGTTATTTTTGAAGCTTTAGAAAACATAGCTTTATCATTTAAAATTCCGTAGAACAAACCAACTAAAACCTATTTGAAATATTTGAACTAGCTGACCCATACCCACATTGATAGGCGGCAAACTATTACACTATTTTATCGGTTTTGCTGAAAAACTGACCGAATTTCGTACGAATTCTCCAATTTTTGCTCTCTTAAAAGAATAATTTTTCAAAAATCCTTATGTTATCCGAATTTTTAGGCTCATATCATACGTGTCAGTTATAAAAAAATTTTTTTGCTTATAAATATTTGATTACTTTTAAGAATACTGCACTAAGAAAAAATTATCTTCTAACAAGAATATCTAATAGAGCAAGCGTTTAAACCCAAGACCCTGTTACACTAATTATACGGAACCAATTTAAATTTATAATTACGATCTGCTCGTGGAATGGGGATCGTTGATTGTAATTAATAATTTTTTCATTTTTAATTGTACCACGTGACTGGCGCGATTATATAATTGTCTTTTTAGGGAAATAATTTTTATGTGAATTTAACTTTTTAAGTTTTCGGGGAAATATTTTTAATTAGGTATTTCATGGCTTTTCCTTGTAAATTTAAAACAAAATTTCAACTAATTATCACAAATTTCACTTGCTTGTTACAAATTATTATGATGACTTAATTTGACGATTCGAAAGTCTTTATAACTTGAGTATAGTTCAGTGAATAAATTTAATAATATTTGATAAAAAAACCGAAAGCCTTAAAAACGTTGTCAAGCTACTATTTCAGTACTTATTTCTGAAATATTTCCAACTCGTTATAAACTTTCCCTCACATAGCGGAACAATAACAGAAAATTATGAAATACTTACAATTACTTAACTAAGTTACCAAGTAAGCAACGGTAAGCATAATTAAGTGTAAACGTGTCAAGAAGCCGCAATTAAAATGCCTGAGCTAAAAACAATGAAATTCCTTCGCCATAAAAGCCGAACCACTAGAACTTTGGTTTCACACGGCTGCACTCGTAGATAAGGGCCTTTTATAGTTAATGCTAAGCTATACATTAGCTTTTATCTCTCATCTGATAAGAGAGACAATTGTCAAATGTACCCGTAGCATATAGGTTGTAATCAAATACATATTATGCGTAAGAAATAAATTATTTGACTTTACAAAAAACTGGCTTAAAAGGCTTATGGATCGTAACTAAATAAGTAAAAAAAAAAAACATAATTATTGTCTCTTACTCGAGTCATAATAAAAACCTCAATCGAATATATTATCGCTTTCGCTTCGCTACCACTACGCTATTATATGTATAGGAGCGTAAGCGTAGGCGCATATTGATAACTCATAGACGCTGACAGGTTCATGCTTAGCCGTATTTCGTGAGCACTTGATATAACTTTTATTTTGATGTTAAGTGGTCCATTTAGTTTTAAGAATTTTTTTTATGTATGGAAGCTCTAAAGCATTGTAGCTATAAACATGTAATTTAATTTAATTTGGTAGCAAACAATCTGTCTTAACGTTTGTAAAAAAAATATCACTGCATTTAATCATAACAAGAAACGAAGTATTTGTCATATAAATCGATCGTAAGCCTGAAAAATGGCATTGATATGTGAATTATAGTATACAACATACCTACAAGAAACTACATACATCAGCATTGTACAAAAAAAAAAAAACATTGCAACAAATATGTTCCACTTTTTTACATGCTGAGCAACAATAAAAAATTCCACTACAATCAAAACAATATAATAAATTTCCAATAGAATTTGATTCCACACATCAGGTTAAATTACAAATTTTGACCAACACAAAAATGCGCCACCCAAACACATATTATAATGGGTGAATAACTGCACCCACCCACACTACTATCTCTAGTCAAAATACCTGTTCGCACTCAAACTTAAACTCAAACTCTAAACTTTCTTATCTTTTTTATATTGTACAGGTGTTTAGGCGGTGGCTTTTATGATTACGAAGAATTTGCGTGTAGTTTAACAGTTACTCTTTTTAAGGCATATTTGCAGTCTTACTATTAATCATACAATACACTACAGAAAGGATTTGTAAGCTTTTTCATTTGAAAGTGAATTTAAATCGTGATTTCTTACATGTACACAAAACAGTACACAATAAATAACATGCATTAAAGCTTAATTAAACATTACAATATAATCAAGAATTAATGTGATTTCGTAAAGATAAAACGCAAGTCATGCCAAAGAGCACCTTAACATTGAAATAAAACAGGTATCGATAAGATTAGGCAAAATAAACAAACGCATGAATTTAAAATACATAACGGTATGCCGTCAATCGCCCACGGCCGTGTTTGTGAATGAAAATGCATTACCCCTACCATTGCAACTCGATCTGTTCTCGAATGCAAGTGAATCGACTTGCCAACGTCACGTCGAAAGCTGTTCCATTCTTAGAAATCCCAAAGTCCCTAATGGAGTAATGCTAGAGTTTTAGATGCAAGTAGGTTGTGTGTATACAAGTAAGGCACTAGTCTTATACTAAGTTGTAATGTTCTGGGAAATGATATCATTTTTATAACTAGGAGGAGTACAAAATATAATAATGAGTACCCAAATGCTAATTGAAATAAAGAAACACTTTTATATCAATGGCTATTATGTATTTGTATTGATCACGAAAGATTTATATTAGTCGATTATAATGAATAATAATAGAGAAGTAATAAATAACAGATAATTTCTTGTACATTTTTTCCAAACATAAATATCTAGGAAGTACATAATTGTAATGGGTAATTAATTAAAATGATACAATAGAATGTTTTATTGTCGACCTTGGTTCATACAAGTTCATAGAAACTATAATACTTGCTTTTAAACTCAATCTATAAAACATATCTAATAAAAGTATAAAAGAAATCTACACGATTTAATATGTGCAAGTAATGTCCATTTTAGCAAAATAAATAAAAGAAAATGAAAAAGAAATATAAGAAACTTCATAATATAAAATTCAGTGACTAATGTAGAGTCGTTAATAATTTTAAGAGTTTCCGATTCATTTTTGTTCTTTTTGTCTAAATTATCTGTCTCACCTCACCATCATTATTTTATTTTAGTTTTAGACCATTATTCTACTAATTTTATAAACACACAAGTCTATAGAATGTATGGATGAATAATTATTATTATATTACGCGAAGAACACCGTACATTCATGATTCTTGGCCAGAATGACATATTATAAGCTATATTTTTTTTTCGTCCAATGTAGCTAGGCATACACACTTAATAATTATAAGTGATTTTCTTTCGGGTTATTAAATTTTAGAACATAGTAACGATTAAGCGGTTGAATGGAAATCTTGGTCAATCAACATTGCGCTAATGGCGTAGGTGTTAAACTTGATAGTACTATCTGTAATAATTGGATGATGAATGTAATTATAGTGTAGTTATTGACTTTGAAAGTATAAAGGAATAATAAATTGTTTAAAGTGAAATGTCTGTTTTAATTCTACTTTGTTTAATCTTCAGCTAATATTATTATTGTTGAATGTTGATATATTAGTAATTAGAGGTATATGAGCTTAGTGTTTGTATTTAGTAACAAATAATAATAAGTTCTATATTCGAGTACGATAAACACGATTTTTTTCTATTATATTTTAGTCGAAATTAATGTTTTAAATCTACCCAGCTTAAAATGTGAAAAAAAAAATGTGTGTAGTAAATGTAATTATGTATTAGCTTAACATATTATAATATGTATTTGCACACAGAAACGTTTATTCAGGTTTAGCTACTTATCTTTTCACGACGCCCCGCAACAATGAAGCTTCGTGCTAAGTCCGTCCCTGTTAACACTTGAGGCCCCGGTCCCGCAGCACACCATGTCATTATACCATTATACGAGTTAACAACCATAACTCAGCGTGACCCAATTCATAGCAAAGCATGCCCCACTCTGCTATACATTTCTATTTAGAAAAACCTTTTGTTTCCCCGCGCTTTTCCACAAATGAACAGAGCAAGGAAATGGGTCGACGTGTCCACAATCACACGGCATTGTTTTGGGGCCTCGCTGCGCTTTTGTGAACCAAATTAATATGAAGTGTTTGACGTGCCGTAATTATCTCGTGTACCATTTGAATGTGGAAACGTTTTCTTGGTACTATAATATAATAAAGGTCGGCGAGGTTGTTAAAGTTGGAAAATATTATAAATGTTAAAGTTCGTTAGATAGCCGCCGCTTCTTTGAAATGGATCGAGGAATTCAACGCATATTTTTAAAGAGATGGTAATCATAAAGCGACTCTGAGGTTTTTAGTTTATACCCGACGCCAACGTTCATATTTAAACCAATATAGAGACGGAGTTACTTTTGTATTTATATATTTTTTTAAATTGTCACGTTATATCTTATGTCTCTTGCAAATACATTTTATTTTTCATCAGAACCTGAACCCACGATCCTTCTTTAAATACTATCATAACCACTGTACCATGTGCTGCCATCACAAAAACAAAAACAAAAACTCAATACTTATTCTTATGTACGGTAGTGCACTTTAATAAAAAGGGTAGAAAGGGTAGACGAGGGTAGACAAAGTTGGGTATGAAGGTCAGCTTATGTTACTTACAATAAAACCTATCAGTGAATGAAACTTATTTTTTAATATATTTGAGTTGTTAGCTTCTTCTTCTTTTTAAACTTAAAAATAATTATTATATTTTATGTTACTATTGTATAGTCAAAGTAAAATAAATAAGATATTTGTACAAATAAATTACATACAATTGCATAAAATTTATTACTGCAGCAACAAAATATGATTTTTTATTACAATCACATCCCTACTAATCTTGTTAAATGCGAAAGTAAATTTGCTGTTTCTAAATAGTTAGAGACGTGGGAAAAAATATTTAGAATAGGTTTGATTCCGGAAATCCCATGGGAACCGCCGAGGTTTTCGTGTCTGAAATTACGCGCAGTATTTAGTATAATATATTATAAGTGTCAGTTTTAAATTCCAATTTTATAGAATTTTATAATACATTAACTAATTGCGATTCCAAGAACGTGACAATTGTATGAAATTTATAATTTCAAGACTGCATAAACGAGTTCTTTGTAAAACCTTAACAAGATAGAACGAGCTGAAAGTTTGTTCGGATACCGTCTGCGATAATGAGGCTATTTGCTGTAAGTGCGAAAGAGATAGCCTCTATGTTAGAGAGAGACGGAAATTTTGGGTGAAAAGGATACGGGTAATTTAAGATCTAAATGCAATTTGTCAAGGTAAAAATAAGAAATTTGGTTTTGAGATTTTTAACTGCAGTTTTGAAAGTAGAGCAAAATCGTTTAAAAATTCGGCTATTCTCAGACAGGCTTTGCTTTCTAATTATAAGAAGTTATATTTTACAGTAGTTTTATGACACATTAAAAGTAAAGACTCATCACTATAAATTTTAATCAATAGATATTCAAACAAATTGCACACACTAAAAACTAGTTCTATAAAAAGTTTTAATCTCATAATTACTCGAAAAACCAACCAATCACAGTCCAGTTAGAAATCTAATTCTTCCAACGGCCATACAAAAGCAAACCAGCCAAATCGCGATGTACTCCAAATGGAGTATAACCCGGTTCAATATTAGTATACTGTATATGTTCGATACATCAATTTGGGGTATAGGCCGCGAATGGCTGGACATAAAACATGCCCCACTTTACTGATTGCTTCCATGTTTCAGCTTGCTCAAAATAACTCCAGTCTAGTTCGCTATTTCACTGTAAATCAGTTATATTTCAGATTTAATACACTAACTATATGTGGACATATTATGTTTGTGGTGTAAATTGCACTGCTTGGTAATTCGTCGATTCGAGGAATTAAATATTGTAACATTTGTTGTTGATGTATATTACTAAGTAAAATGATTTTGCTGTCATCACGTGATACTAGGTATATTATAATATCTCTACAATATTATGTAAAAAAAACATGATAAATCCGTAACGTTTATTTATGTAAAGATTAACTCATATTGCGCATCCTGTCTCGCTCTTAAAGTTTTGTTTTCTTATAAGAATAGAGCTTTCTCCCTTTCTATCTTCAAATGATAATCTCCCTGAATTATTTAAATCAAATTTATCTCACGCACACACGTCATTGTTATTGGTACAATCCTAAAATATACCTTTTGAACACGTATAAATGGTCGCAGCAAAAAGAATAACCAGAAATCAAATAGGAAAGTTCTCGAATAAAATAAACCGTGAGGTTGACAATATCTGAAGCGAATATTTCAGGGAAGTCGCACCTGTGCGCTACAGCTGGGCCAAGGGGCGTCTCGTAGCATGGGACTATGTTTCTGTAGTATTATAACGTTTGAAATATTGGATATTAATTTTGTTTGGAGGATTGTGTTGTTTTGTATGTAAATTAACAGGCTTATATACCTATTCTATAATATTTTAAAGCTGAAGAGTTTGTTTGTTTGTTTGAACGCGCTAATCTCAGGAACTGGTCCGATTTGTAAAATTATTTCGGTGTTAGATAGCCTATTTATCGAGGAAGGGTTATATTATATCATCACGCTAAGACCAATAGGAGTGGACCGAGCGGGTAAAAACGCGGGTAAAACCGCGAAGCGCAGCTAGTGTAGTATATAAGTAAAAATATCCCACTAACTAAACACGAATACCACGTCTGAACATGCAATTTGGTAGAAAGATAATTTATAGCTGAAAAACGTCGTCTTTGAAGAATCCAGGAAGGTAAGGGTTTTACTATAGTAAATTTTTCAAGCGATGAAGTCACGTGCAATACTAATTGCACGTGACTTCATCGCTATCATCTTTATTTATATATTACTATAATACGCTTCATCTTTATTTATATATTACTATATATACTAATATATCTCTTATATATAAAATTCTCGTGTCACAATGTTAGTCTGCATACTCCTCCGAAACGGGTGGACCGATTCTCATGAAATTTTCTGTGCATATCGGGTAAGTCTGAGAATCGGCCAACATCTATTTTTCATATGTACCACGGGCGAAGCCGGGGCGGACCGCTAGTAGTAATATATAAATAAAGATACCTATAAAAAAAGTCGTAGTTATAAAGTAGATAATAAGCACAACTTCTTCTTGTTCAAGTCTGCTAAAACTATTATTTAATTAGAAAAAAAGAATAATAGAATAATTCTTAGAACACATCTCAAGTTTTGTATTATTAAAATTTGTTCTCAAAAGCAGAAGTAAAACTACGAAATTGATAAAACTTACCAAACTACGACTTCATATTTTAGTTTAAAAGCACTTTGCACTTGCATAAATATAACTTTTCGCCTAAATTCTGAAAGGCTCCAGTTTTCAGTGAGCTTTATGAAATAGATACTAAAAAGCTCCGTTAAGTTCGGCTCACACTTAACTTGTTAAGATTAAGAATAATAAGATTATTTAATGTGTAGGTATGTGTTGTTGCAAGCTTTTGTACATGTATTTTTCTGCACTTACATAATAATATATAAGTAAATTTTGTAAGTCTTCTGTAACAAGTCACGAGTCTTAACATTTGAATTGAAGGCCTATAATATTATGTGATTCTAAATTTAATTCATTATTTTGATTACGTGTGTTTTATTAGCTACGAAAATATGATGGGTTATTTTAACATGTTCAAAACGCAGTTTTTCTCTACATTATGCACCATAGCATGCGTCAAAAATGCTTTAAGAATACGCGCGTTATGTATATTAATAAATGTACAATTTTCATAACTTTTCTTGCAATAAAAGGAATACAATTTCTCCTTATCACTTGATAAGTGCACTTGCACTTGTAAAATTTTCATTAGTTTTCTTGTACTGTACTATCAAATTGTCTTGTCAAGTGTACGCCGCGCCTATATCGTGTAAAAGCTTCTTGGAACACTTAACGGAAGCCTCGCGGGCATTTCCGGTCTAGCTCAAGTTAACTCTTATTTAGATATTCTGACTTTAAAGGTGTCATGTGTATTCAATGTACGAAGGCCTTTTAATGTGTTCTGTGTGCGGTGTCCCTTGTGAGGCAGTTTTATTGGACATTATGTATGTTTTTATGATTATCATCTGATATACCTAGTCAGGCATTAATTATTTTATTAATAAAAAAATATGCTCTAAATCCCTGAAGTGATAAATATTATACAGGTTGCAGTTCATAGCGTGGGTGTTTGAATAATATAACAACAGCAACTTGCATGAATAACCTTTGCATAAGATGTTCTTATCGATTGATATATTATAAATAAGAGCCATTGATGTATTGAAAAATTTGTATTCACGATAAAAAGTTTTGCTGACGCGCCACTAGATGGCGCTACCTTAAAAGTATATTTATTCACGAGGACGCCACGAGAAACGTGAAAATATCTGAAACATAGATCACGAGGAAACAACGGACGCTACAAAGCACGACAAATTGTTTAAATAATATCGCATGTCACACAAAAAACACCTTTCTCCCTTCAAGATAAAGTTTAAAATGCAAAGTGCAATTTAAATTAATAAGTGCAAGGAGTTTTAAATTTTATGCCGTTGCAATAAAGCATAGTTTAAACTGCCGCAACGGTCATAATTTAAGTTAAAAATGTGTTAGTTTACCGCCACATACACTTTTAGCTCCTAAAAATGTAAATGAGGTTTAAATTTATTTCAAAAAGTTATAAATTCGCCCGCAACTTTGTCTGCGCGGATTAATTTGTTAAATAAGCTCGGGAGCTATTCTCATTGCGATATTTTTTAATTAGAGCCCATTGGAAGTGCAGTACAGATCGTGGCGTAGTGGTGTCGGCCAAGTCAGAGGTATTGGGAGAGGTCGAGAGATTCTACCGGCAGCTTTACACCTCAGTTGCCAAGCCTGTTTCTGGTCCGGCGAAAGACCCAAGAGCCCGACTAACCCGACATTTCACCGAAGATATCCCGGACATCAGCCTGTACGAGATTAGGATAGCTCTGAAACAGCTTAAGAACAACAAGGCGCCGGGTGAGGATGGAATCACCTCTGAGCTTCTGAGAGCGGGTGGAAAACCAATCCTCAGAATGCTCCAGAGGCTATTTAATTCCGTTCTACTCGAGGGCACAACGCCTGAAGCATGGAGCAGGAGTGTGGTCGTTCTGTTCTTCAAGAAGGGAGACAAGACCCTACTGAAGAACTACAGACCGATATCACTTCTGAGTCATGTTTATAAGCTGTTTTCAAGGGTTATCACGAATCGTCTCGAACGCAGGTTAGATGACTTCCAGCCTCCCGAACAAGCCGGTTTCCGTAAAGGCTTTAGCACCATAGACCACATCCATACGCTGCGGCAAATTATACAGAAGACCGAGGAGTATAATTTGCCATTATGCTTAGCGTTTGTGGACTATGAAAAAGCCTTCGATTCGATCGAGACCTGGGCCGTATTAAGGTCTCTCCAGCGGTGCCGCATTGACTATCGGTATATCGAAGTATTGAGAAGTTTGTACGAACACGCCACCATGTCAGTCCGAGTACAAGAACAGTGTACAGGGGCGATTCCTTTGCAGCGCGGTGTCAGACAAGGAGACGTGATATCACCAAAACTTTTTACCGCTGCTTTGGAAGATGCCTTTAAACTCCTAGAATGGAAAGGACTTGGCATCAATATCAATGGCGAGTACATCTCTCATCTTCGATTTGCCGACGACATCGTAGTCATGGCAGAATCCCTGGAAGACCTTAATACAATGCTCGATGACCTCTACAGAGTTTCACAACAAGTGGGCCTTAGCATGAACATGGACAAGACGAAAATCATGTCAAATGTCCATGTTATGCCCACTCCGGTCTCTGTTGGAAACTCTATTCTCGAAGTTGTTGACGAATATGTCTACCTCGGACAAACCGTCCAATTAGGCAGGTCCAACTTCGGGAAAGAGGTCAATCGTCGAATCCGACTCGGATGGGCAGCGTTCGGGAAGTTACATAACATCTTTTCGTCCAAAATCCCTCAGTGCCTGAAGACCAAAGTCTTCGAGCAATGTGTGTTGCCGGTGATGACATACGGTACAGAAACGTGGTCTCTAACCCTGGGCCTTGTGCACAAACTCAGCGTCGCTCAACGTGCTATGGAAAGGGCTATGCTCGGAGTTTCCCTACGAGATCGAATCAGAAATGAGGAGATCCGTAGGAGAACCGGTGTCACCGACATAGCTCGCCGGATTAGCACGCTGAAGTGGCAATGGGCTGGGCACATAGCCCGCAGAACCGATGGCCGTTGGGGCAGAAAGGTTCTTGAATGGAGACCACGTACTGGTCGACGAAGCGTGGGACGTCCACCCACAAGATGGACAGACGACCTGGTCCGAGTGGCGGGGAGCCGCTGGATGCAGGCCGCCGGTGACCGGGCGTCGTGGAAAATCCTGAGGGAGGCCTTTGTCCAGCAGTGGACGTCCCACGGCTGACACGACGACGACGACGGAAGTGCAGAAATATATATTTTAATGTATACTATACTTTATATTAACTATTTTTCCCCTGTGTGGGAAAGGCCTTTTGTTAAAGATTTCTAAAATGACCTATTTCACTATGTATTTTATCATTCAACAACCAGTACCTACATGATTGTGAATAGATATAATTGATTATTGTTATAATATGTATACCTACTAATCTTAAAAAAAAATTAAAGCTCCTAAATGACATTGATTTTATTTTTTAATGTTATTTTTAATTTTGTACAAATCGGACGGAGCCAGGGTAAACAGTATTTTAAATTTGAATTTATTTTATATTTTTATATTCGATCAGCATCGAAAAGCTACTTGCCTAAAGTATGTATTAAGCTTTAATAAAACTGCACGCATAATAAAAAAAAAATCTACATACTACCAAAACCCTATCCAATTACCGTTTACAAATATTAATTGAAATTGAATCATTAAGTAAATAGATAGTGACCAGACCAACCATCTATCTTGTTCCTGGGGTGTTCACGTTTTGTCCCCTCAGGGCCACAGGTGCAGGACTGTATGCAACTTAATTACCAACTTAAATTCCACTTCAAGTTACACTTAGTTGTGTATCGGCTCAGCCTGTGTAGCTGGATGTGAACGTTTGAGTTTTGGTTTAGGGAATACCGAAAAAAATTTTTAGATCTTTCCGAAAATAATCTTATTAATGTAGAAGTCTTTATTATAGAACCGCCTTATGTTTGATTGTAGTTAACCCTTAGTAAGCAAACTAGATAGAGTGAATAGATCATTAATAAATCGGTATATATAATCGATAGATGTGTATGGAAACTGCTACAAAACAACATTAAAAAAATATGTAAGCTACATCACTAAAACTGACCAGCGACATATTATCTGAGCACCGAATTGGAAAAGGCCTTTTGTCGGATTTAAACTATACTAATACTAAGTACACCAGAACAAATTATAGCAGAAAATTCTGAATCAAATTAAAATCTAACATCACACATTACTGTTAAACACATAAAGAAATCAAAACAGTTTGTCCCTTGGGTTGTTTTACATTGTCCGAGCACGGTCCCCCCGGGCCCGGGGGCAGATGCAACCGACTGTAATATGCAACCGAGTTACAATTTGTGAATTTTAAATATCATACTTTACTGAATAATGGATAGAGTTTTGTATTTAAATGATTAGTTAATCTTGGCCCATGGGAGCTTTTATATGTGTAGCTATATTAAACTGAAGTCTTTATTCAAATCAACAGGACTATTTAATATAACACACACATACAATACATTACACACTACAATCTGTTGATTAATACCACAGATTAATACGTATGATCTACCCTTATAAATATCTTATGTTCTATATTTAGATCAGATTATGTACTAAATTTATACTATATTGTTACCTTTTCAGTTTAAGAACAACGGAGCGAAGCGCATTTTTGAAAAGTAAATCTTACCTGTAACAAATAAAAGGAACTATTAAACAACGAACACAATAAGACATTATGAGTACAATGTAATTTTAATCCTTTATAAGTACGGTTAACAAATAAGACTGAAATTTTTTATAGGTATTAAAAGGAAGACGAAGAAATGAAAACCATCATATTGATTTATACACTCAGTAGGACAAATAGATATCACTTATATCAGTAAATGGAATAAATAAGCAAAAAAAAATGTTGTGTGGTTTTATGAAACCACGGTAAAAGTGAAACTGTTCGAACGGTTCCGAACACTGCTTTGTGTAGCGCATGTCGCGTGACGGTCGGCTGCCGAGTAGGTATACCTACTCGGCAGCCGCGATACACGCGACATGCGCTACACAGACCAAAAAGTTTGAGACGATGTAATAAAAGTTTCACTTTAATAAGAGAAGTGAAACAGCAAAGTGAAAGAGGTAAGCAATAAATACTGCACATTCATATATTTACGAAGTCTCGGAACCCACGCGTTTATTTAAGAGAACATTTCTGTTGTAGTCCGAGAGACGGCGGTGATTTATCGTTGATGTTGTTGTATTTTTCAATTTTCACTATCATTTTTATATATAACGTGATATCTTAAGTGCACTGGACAGTGGACAACACTTTGTCATGAAGAATGTAGGATTTTATAACGAACAATAGCATCATGTGATCCCTAAAGAAAACGTAAAAGCGAAAAATGTGTTAAAAGCTATAACTGTACTACATGAATACAATATAATTTAAATTAAAAATCTGTTTTGATGAAATTAATTTCCTTTGATATTAATAACATAATCTTTTTCATAGCTAACCCCATTGAGCCCCAAGCGGCCCGATCGGTCCCAGTCACAATAGATTTTCTATTGTGTGTGTGGTTCCGGGGCCTGAGTTATTAAAATATAGGATTGACATGTATTCTATTATTCATTTGTTATCTCTTGTTTGTTTTTGCAAAATTGCAGATAAATTGTTTCGTTCATGTTCATGTGTTCGCATCACAATTAATCTATATAGTTAACAAATACGCTAGCCACCTCCCTGCCTATAAGCTGATCTGTCACAGGCACGACCCGCAGTACATTATTATTTTATAGATAGAGAGCCTGACATAGCGACTTTATTACCAGTGCTGTATCTCTTACTGTATCTTCTTAAATTTATTTCATATATTTACGAGCGTTATATCGTATTGGGTCCAGAATATATTTATGAATTGAAATAGATAGAGAATTTCAAGATTAAACGTTTTTATTTCTGGAAAATGTGGTTTATATCTTTCGCGATGTATTTTTCGTTAAAAGTCTCTTTAATACATATGCTTACGTCGTTTCCCGAATGCAATGCAGTTTTTTGTATATTATAGTATGCTTTTCTGCAGTACGCTGAATAACAAGTCGTTGGAATAAGGTAGTACAAGTAAAAATAAAGCTTTTTCTATCTGTTTTATCCAGTATAGCCTTTTTATATTCTATATATGTACTTATAATAGGACATAACGTTTAATTTACGTAGAAATAGCTATACCCAAAACCTCAGACAAACAGTTCATCTCCTTTTTCAATCCTTTGGTGGTAGATAATTATTTTCATTCCAAATTATTGAAATCGTGTTGTTTAGCCGCTTATCAGACAAACAGATAATGTCAGATACAGAATATAACACACAATGTTTTACCGCAATTAAAATGTTAGTACGCACGATTAAGGTCGAAATTCGTCATACCGATCTATACTATATATGTACTATAATATTATAAAGCTGAAGAGTTTGTTTGTTTGAACGCGCTAATCTCAGGAACTACTGGTCCGATTTGAAAAAAATATTTTGGTGTTAGATAGCCCATTTATCGAGGAAGGCTATAATATAGGCTATATGCCATGCGGGTGAAACCGCGAAGCGCAGCTAGTATATTATAAATATTATTATTATATATGTATAGGTACCAAGACGTTACCTGGGCAAAGCTCAAACAAAAGCTACACAATGGAGGCTTCGCACCGCAGCCGGAAGCGAGCGCTACCTACGTACCGGAAGTGCGACCCAGTAACGTCACCTAGCGTCACTTTCCTTTTTAACCTATTTGCTTCTTTTTTTTTAATTCATTACTGTTAATTCTTGAAATGGGTTGCCGTGCGATTATGTATGTCTATCTATTTGTTCCCACATAGTTATATTGTTGTAAAATCAATGATAATTTACATACATACTATAATACCATGTATCAAAATATGTTCAATATTTTTATTAAAATTCGTATGATTACCGAATCCTATAGAAAAAAGCAATTAGTAAATTCGCACTGCTGAAATTCCTGTGACGAATAAAGGACAAAATGTCCCGAATATCGTCTCCTATCTATATACATAATATATAGTAACACAATATACATACTATTTAACATAAACGACCTGCTGTTAATTAAATAACGATGTAAAATTGCTGATAGCGCGTATGTAAAGGTCAAGTTCTGTTTACGATTTTATAAAACGCAGTTCTACGTGTATATGTTTACCAACTTAAAAATATTTTACATGTAACCAGCTAGCTGATTATTTAATTGAGAAGTTTTACGTCACTAGAAAAAAACTTAAAAAGCAAATGCCAAAGTAAACACTAATAAAACACTGTTGCTATGCCATATCACACCATATATACATACAATGAAACAATTTCACAACCCTTCTCCCCGTTCCCACCCCTACCACCTTGACCACAGAGCGCACAACCGCATATCACGATACTTTACATAATATCAAATATTGGAAATCAATAAAAAATGTAATTCGGTCGATATTAAGATTTATATCTTCACGGCTCGTTTATTATTATATTAAGGTTTTTAATAAGTTAATTGATTGTTCATACCTATCAACGCGTAAAACTGTTTGGTTTAAATAGAGTTGTATGGTGTGGAGATGACATCTTTTGTGGGTGGTCTCTCCGCTCACAGGGTCCAGAGTTCGATTCCCGAGATGTGGACCGTTAGAGCATTGGTGGTATTCTGCTTCATCGCCTCAGTATGGGGTGACGGTAAGAGTTTTTCAATGGCTTGTAGAATTTCTTGTTGGAAATAGATTGAATAGATTTACAGATTTTTTTTATAGTGATTGTATGTGAGAAAAACATGTGATTTATATCGTATGGTTAAGATGTAGCATAATCTATGTGTGTACTTGAAAAGATTTTCCTTTTTGATAACTTACATAAATTTAGTCAATAATCTAGTATATCGGTTATAAATTGCATTTAAAGGACTTAGCTTCAATTAGAATTACTTTTTATTGAACATTTTTGTCTTTGTCCAAGTGCAATCCATGTTTTCTCATTGCAAAATTTATAACCAAAAAAATTAATCAATCATTCTTATAAGTCTGCTTTTTATTAAGGAAATGTGTGTTTTAATTTACTTTTTAATTCCCATTTACAGAAGACCGCAGCGCTTTCGCCAACGCGCAAGCGTCCGCGCTTGCGCAGGCGGGCGGTGCCGGTGGTGGAGGTTACTTCCCTAACCCCATTTGTAAGTTTACAGAATCTTGATTAAATAAAATGAATATGGATGTATATAAGAAGGTATTAATGTGATGTGTATGTGAAGAAAATGTTTCTTATTAAATTCCTTAAGTATCCGGTTAAAACATAATCAAATAAGTTATTGTGAAAAAATCTCGACACAAGATTACGTTTATAAAAATTATGCTAACAGTTATAGCACTCCCTCGACTTCAAAGGAAATTTTTCGTAACCAGAACATCTATTAAACCATGATCTAGATTCTAGATAAGTGGCCAGATAACATTCTATTAAATCCATTAATCACAATATTTGTACAGTATTATAATATCACAACATAATCCCCAGACTCCAACTGCAACCGCGAAGGAGACATGTTCTCAGTCCCCAGTCTGGGCGGCTGTCTCGTGTGCGGATGCTTCAGCACCCCCTACGGTTCACTGTACACCAGGTGCCGCCCCTGCAGTGAAAGCTGTGGAGGTAAATATTGTGACAGCCCCCGCAAGCAAACGTGGAAATATCTGCAACCTTTGCATAATTTGCGACAACCCTAGCAAATGAGTACAACGTACCGGGCCTTTGCGACAACCCTACATCAATAACCATTACTATCACAAGTTGTAATAATTTAACATGAAGCCATCATACATTTAACCATGTAGACGTAGAATTCATAATATTAAAATATTTCGCTGACAGCCCTATCACCACTTTCTGTGAAGCGTGTAAGTAAAGCACTTGACATGTTCGCTACGAAAGACACAAAAACACGACACATTTTTACATTGTGACATTTGAGGAAACAGCTACATACTCATTATCGCCTCTAACCTTGACCGTCTCTAACATTAAAAATGTACTTTCTGCACTCAAAGTTTAACAGAAAAAAGGATTAATACATAAGTAAACACACTTAACACAAATGATTTATAAATAGCTGTAGCTAAATTCACTAGAAAAGTATATATTGCAGACAGACAAATCCAATTATAAATATGTATAAATATTAAAATAAACGGCCTAACTCTTTCAGGCTATCTCCCTCCTGTTCCAGGTAAGTTTTGAAGGGGAATACAAAATTATTTCACGCCTTTTCACTGTCTATTCTATCTTTTAAAATCTTCTTACGAAGGAAAATTCATCGTAGCAAACATATAAGGAAAACGGAAAACACTACCAACTTATATGTAACTATTCCAATCCATCTTAAAGTTAATTTTACCATTTTATTTCACAGAGATCAGGTAAAACTTTATGTATGTATATTTTAAAAAGGTGTCTCAACAAATATAAATAAAACAACTAGACATAATATTACAAGAACTATTCAGCCATAACAACATTCTTGATTATTAACATAATATGATAACATCAAAACTCATCTACATACTGGTAATTATATTTATTCACTCCACAATCCTAACCATCTATAACATGACATATTCATAACATATCCAACTAAAATATAAAAATAATACGTGAAAACAAGGTAAGTAAATAAATATTTTATTAAAATAAAAATAGTACTAGCTAGATGGCAAAATTCTGGTTTCGAAATAAATGAAACCACTTTTACAGACCAAAGACTTAAGGCGCCTAACATCGCATATAATATGGGAAAATGCAAACTCTTATTTTGAAGGTAATCAGTGCCGCAAATATTATAAAAAAGACAAAGTTACTTAAATTTTTATTAGTAAAAAGTAAAAACCGCTAAAGAGCAAAGTTATTGCAATAAGGACAACAACCTGAAGAATATGAGATACAAATCAGTGAACAGAAAGAATTTGTTCCTCACGGGCGATATTTTTTGAAAAATTTAATTATTGCTAATATAAAAGGGCATGGAAATAGGAAGTTAATTTATAAATATTTTGTGCATTTCAGAGCCTATTCCTGAACCTTGGCCGATTCCAAGACCGATACCAATCAACCCGTGTAAGTATTTCAACTTTTCTAAAATCATTATATTATAAAGATTTATTTTTCTTCATATATTAATCTGATAAAAAAAATCCTTTTAAATTTTTCATTAGACAGAAACGTTTGAAATTTCTTAAGTAGAATGATTGAGAAATTTAACCATCTTACTAACAATGATAATGAATAGTGTAAAACCTCACATATTTTCAGGCCCGCCACCGATCGTGATCCCACGACCGATCCCCATTCCGGTGCCAGTGCCAGGCAGACCCATCCCCGTCCCCGTCCCCGTACCGGTACCATCCCCACCCGAAAAGATCTACGTGCCTGGTCCACCAAGGCCATACCCTGTAGAGCGCCCTGTACCCGTACCTTTTCCAGTTAACCGACCATACCCGGTACCATCACCACCAAGAATCTTACCTGTACCGCTACCCGTACCGCAACCGATTCCAGTACCAGGACCCGAAAAGAACATTCCAGTACCCGTTCCAGTACCATCCCCACCTGTACCTGTCCCAGTTCCTGTACCAGGACCCACTAGAGATGTACCGGTACCAGTGCCAGTACCATCACCACCGGTACCCGTACCTTTCCCAATACCGATCAACAGATACATCCCCGTACAAGGACCTGATCGTTTGGTACCTGTACCTGTTCCTGTTACTCGTAAGTTTAGTATATTGTTATTATATGAATTTTTTATGTGAATATTTGTTCGAAAGATTATAAAATAATATGTTAATTTTTTTCAGAAAACAAATACTACCCCGTACCTGTGATAATATATGTGTGTAAGTTGAAACTTTGTTACTAATATACCTAAATAATTGTTTCAATTAATATAGCGTCTGTCAAGTTAACAATGTAGTTAAAACAGTAAATCCATGAGGTGTTTTATCACATAATATTCTTCTTTAAAATTGCATTTTATAGAGAACAACGAATTGATCTTTATTTTCTTTTACAGCACCCATGTGCCGTGGACAGGCTCCGTTAGTACCCTTCCAGATCCCAGGCGACTATTGTCACGTACACATTTGCAGAATCAAATACAATTATGTATACATTGAATCGCAGACCTTGCCCAACTGTAAGTATTCCACACAAATACAGAACATTCCCACTATTTATTTGCCAACCAACTTTCTACAAAAACAATTAATACACAAACTACTACATTTCCTGCTACGATGAATTTTTCTTATAATAATCTAAATTGTTGTTTAAGTTAGATATTCACTGAACTTTACAAGCATGCATTAACTAAGGCGCCATTCTTTTCAGGCAACTCCTATACTCCAGATTATCCCTGTAAGTTGAAGAATCTTTAGATAATAATTATTAATTAATCATAATATGCAGCGAATAAAAACGTTAATTATTTTTTATACAGATTACTTCCCCGGAGGTTCTTCCGCATCCGCAGCGGCTAATGCTGCAGCCAACAGCTGGGGAGGTGGCTCAAGTGCATCAGCGAACGCTGAAGCGAATGCCGCCGCTTATGGAGGCGGTGGATATCCAGGATTAAGTGGACTCGGAGGAATGGGTGGCCTCGGAGGATTAGGCGGCCTCGGCGGTATGGGAGGTCTCGGAGGATTAGGTGGCCTCGGAGGTTATGGCGGTGGATGGGCTCAAGCTAATGCTGAAGCTAATGCTAACGCTTATAGCGGAGGTGGCCTAGGACCGTATGGCGGCGGATGGTCAAATGCTCAAGCCAGCGCAGAGGCGGCTGCCAACGCATACGACGGCGGCGGCTACGGAGGACTCGGAGGATTAGATTTAGGAGGCCTAGGAGGAATGGGAGGATACGGAGGACTCGGAGGTCTTGGAGGCGGATGGTCCAGTGCTCAAGCTCAAGCTGATGCCTCTGCCAATGCTTACGGCGGCGGCAGTGGTTATCTCGGTGGCCTCGGAGGTCTCGGAGGTTTAGGAGGCCTAGGCGGCTATGGCGGTTATGCAAGTGCTGACGCAAGTGCGAACGCAATTGCAAATGCAGGAGGATACGGCGACATGGGAGGATTAGGAGGATTAGGAGGACTAGGAGGTTTAGGTGGTATGGGAGGCTTAGGAGGCTATGGAGGTAGTTGGGCCAATGCCAACGCTGAAGCCAACGCAGCCAGCTCAGGAAACGGTTGGGCAAGCGCTATCGCTGATGCTTCTGCAAACGCTAATGGAGGTGGTGGTCTCCTAGGAGGGCTCGGAGGACTCGGAGGATACGGAGGACTCGGAGGGCTCGGAGGTCTCGGTGGATTAGGAGGATACGGAGGTTCCTCAGCATCGGCTGAAGCATTAGCCAACGCTGCTGCGGGCGGTTATGGTGGTTTCGGCGGATGGGGCGACGCTTCCGCTCAAGCTCTCGCGCAAGCGAGCGCGTGGGGAAAGAACGCCGAGGCTGATGAGTAAATAAAGGTACTATTCTATTGAAACCATGCGACGTTTCTACATTTAATAAGTTTGTAAACTTTCGAATTGATTAAGCGTTAATATTTATTGAATCGAACTATTAATGAAATTTTTATTTATAAATTATAGAGCTACTTATAAAAGTCTTATTTTTTACATCATAAAAAATATTTTATGAAACACTGAGTTTTTGTTACATAAAAATTAAAATTCTTAAAAATGTACCTATTCAAATACTTTTTTATTGTTCATTTCAGATTACGATTGATTTCTAGTGATCTCCACACAGAACATGGCGTGACTTCGGACAACGAAAAAATTTATTAAGAGAGCATTGTAAAATGGCAAAACGTACGCTTCATACTCATAAAATAAATTTAGTGGGATATAATATTGTATTTTATTTTACCTCCTTTATAAATTAATTATCCTAATAAAAGAAAAGCACCCATATTAGCAGTAGTATTTAATACACGGGTCAGGCCCTGCCAATTTATGGTTGGGCGTCTATAACAAATTACAATGATGGAACAAATTAGCAACACCGTTCCTAATCGATACTTCAATTACATATGTATTACCTATAAATCAATATGTCTGACAATTTTCACGGAAAGTTATCATGCATTTATAATGAGGTACAAGAACTAAACAGGCGCAGTTGTGCTAAATATTCGAAATAAAGGCTGCTGTTGTCGGATATAGTGGATCGACTTTGGAGATTTAAGAATGCGGGGAGGCGCTATCGGAAGTATATGCTTCCTTGCCTTCCTGATATTCCAAAACACAAATGGTCAAAATTTAGTAACTACACAAAATCCACTTTCTGGTAAGACTCACACGCGTGTTTGCTTTTAAATTATGATGCTTCGTTAAATGTTATATAAGTTACAATTAAGAATAACCGTGACCTTTGAAAAACCTTAGATTCTAATGACGAAGTAGCGGCGGAAAAGTCTGCAGCAAGTGTCACTACAAATAGCGGCGAAACTACAACACAAGTTCCAAAAGTTGAAGCTAGATCAAGCATAATAGAAGATGAAGATGCAACTGACACAAATGATAACGTTTCAGAGGAAAATCCTAATGGATTCTTTCATAATCTTCGTAGCGGGGCTCCTTCCAGTAGACGCGAAAGTAACGAGCAATTAAAAACTACCGATGATGCTGAAGATGAAATTGAAGATAAATCTGGTTTTAGTTTTGCAAGTGCCAGTGGTAATGGCTTTGCACAAGCGATATCCCATTCAGATTCTGGTGGGTTACCGCAGAACTTTGGTAACCCATCTCCATTTGGATCATTATATCCGAATTTAGCTTCAAGTTCAGCACAAGCTTTTGGGAACGCTCAAGCTATGTCATCGACAGGATCAAGTCCATTTTCAGGGTTTGCACAACCAATGGCTCCGTCAAATCCCTTCATGGGATTAGGATCTAGTTTTTCCTCGGCGGATGCCTTAGCACAAGCTAATTCTGGTGGATGGAGTCCGTACGGTTCAAGGTAAGCGTTACTTCCTTTACAATCATATCTATTACTTCAAAATGTTTATTGTATATTCCATTGACTCAAACTATATAATTGAATTATAAAAAAGGCAAACAAACTCTATAACTAATTGCAATTAGTGCCAATATTTTTTGTAAATACAATAAAGATGAAGGTAAGCTTCATTGTAGATTGAGCTTTTGTTTTTTTTTTTATATAATGCATTATATGTAACTTATTTGTTTTTTTTTTATTTTCATGTGACGTGACTGGCCATTTCAATCATTCAGTTATGGTTCGTCTTTTGCTCAAGCTCAAGCTCAAGCTCAAGCCGACGCTGGAAGATGGAATCCATTTAACCTTGGGTATATAATTTTTTATCCTATTTATTTATTGTATAATTTAGAATCTTTTTTGTTCATTTTCACCATATACAGGGTGTCTCAAAAGAAAGTTTATATTTTGTGGATGAATAAAAAAAAAAGTAAGCGGTGTATTGAAAAAATGTTTATTAATTATTAAAGTGCATAATATGGGAATTTATTTCTTAAAAATAATATCGTCCAAATGCAGTCCATTGCGTTCACGGCACTCATTTAATCGAACAGTAAAATTACAGTATTGAATTTATATTTTTGGTTTTTATGGCATTCAAGTGCTTTATAAATATAAATTTATAAAGAATAGAAAAAATTCGATCACGAGGCGGGACTCGAACCCGCATCCTTTCGCGCCATTCCGGGGCGGATGCCTGACCAACTCAGCCACTCGTGACCCGCCAGAGCAATCGAATTTATTCTATTCTTTCAGTTTTATGTGTCTGGAGGGACACACCGCGCGCCATCTATTGAGATGATTAACAACCATTTCAACCAATATGAAGCACTTTTCAGTGAATACAATATTGTAACGATGGAACACGACCTTTTTTGTTGAATTTATATTTTTGGTTTTTATGGCATTCAAATGATTTATAAATATAAATTTATAAAGAATATAAAAAATTCGATCACGAGGCGGGACTCGAACCCGCATCCTTTCGCGCCATTCCGGGGCGGATGCCTGACCAACTCAGCCACTCGTGACCCGCCAGAGCAATCGAATTTATTCTATTCTTTCAGTTTTATGTGTCTGGAGGGACACACCGCGCGCCATCTATTGAGATGATTAACAACCATTTCAACCAATATGAAGCACTTTTCAGTGAATACAATATTGTAACGATGGAACACGACCTTTTTTGTTGAATTTATATTTTTGGTTTTTATGGCATTCAAATGCTTTATAAATATAAATTTATAAAGAATAGAAAAATTTTTTATTTAAATTAAATTTTTTCTATTCTTTATAAATTTATATTTATAAATATAAATTCAACAAAAAAGGTCGTGTTCCATCGTTACAATATTGTATTCACTGAAAAGTGCTTCATATTGGTTGAAATGGTTGTTAATCATCTCAATAGATGGCGCGCGGTGTGTCCCTCCAGACACATAAAACTGAAAGAAAGGAATAAATTCGATTGCTCTGGCGGGTCACGAGTGGCTGAGTTGGTCAGGCATCCGCCCCGGAATGGCGCGAAAGGATGCGGGTTCGAGTCCCGCCTCGTGATCGAATTTTTTCTATTCTTTATAAATTTATATTTATAAAGCATTTGAATGCCATAAAAACCAAAAATATAAATTCAACAAAAAAGGTCGTGTTCCATCGTTACAATATTGTATTCACTGAAAAGTGCTTCATATTGGTTGAAATGGTTGTTAATCATCTCAATAGATGGCGCGCGGTGTGTCCCTCCAGACACATAAAACTGAAAGAATAGAATAAATTCGATTGCTCTGGCGGGTCACGAGTGGCTGAGTTGGTCAGGCATCCGCCCCGGAATGGCGCGAAAGTATGCGGGTTCGAGTCCCGCCTCGTGATCGAATTTTTTCTATTCTTTATAAATTTATATTTATAAAGCATTTGAATGCCATAAAAACCAAAAATATAAATTTAACAAAAAAGGTCGTGTTCCATCGTTACAATATTGTATTCACTGAAAAGTGCTTCATATTGGTTGAAATGGTTGTTAATCATCCCAATAGATGGCGCGCGGTGTGTCCCTCCAGACACATAAAACTGAAAGAATAGAATAAATTCGATTGCTCTGGCGGGTCACGAGTGGCTGAGTTGGTCAGGCATCCGCCCCGGAATGGCGCGAAAGGATGCGGGTTCGAGTCCCGCCTCGTGATCGAATTTTTTCTATTCTTTATAAATTTATATTTATAAAGCATTTGAATGCCATAAAAACCAAAAATATAAATTCAACAAAAAAGGTCGTGTTCCATCGTTACAATATTGTATTCACTGAAAAGTGCTTCATATTGGTTGAAATGGTTGTTAATCATCTCAATAGATGGCGCGCGGTGTGTCCCTCCAGACACATAAAACTGAAAGAATAGAATAAATTCGATTGCTCTGGCGGGTCACGAGTGGCTGAGTTGGTCAGGCATCCGCCCCGGAATGGCGCGAAAGGATGCGGGTTCGAGTCCCACCTCGTGATCGAATTTTTTCTATTCTTTATAAATTTATAATTACAGTATTTATGACAGCTCGGCAGGTAGACACAGTGATGGCTGCCATTTCGTGCTGGATATTTTCTTTTAAATGCTCTAGAGAAGTTGGTTTGTTGGCATACACTTTAGATTTAAGATACCCCCACAAGAAATTATCGAGAATAGAAATTAGCGAGGAATTATTGGCCCTTACTTTTTCGAAGACGAAAGAGGGCGTGCAGTTACAGTAAATTCAGAGCGATGGTAGACGAGTTTTTAGTGCCTGCACTGCAAAACTTTCCTGGCTATAACCAGAGAACATGGTTGCAGCAAGACGGAGCTACATCACACACATCCAATATGTCTTTACCTCGAATTCATGAAATTTTTCCGGGAAAATTGATCTCTAGGAGAGGTGATATAAATTGGCCTCCACGCAGCCCTAATTTAACTCCCATGGACTTTTTCTTGTGGGGGTATCTTAAATCTAAAGTGTATGCCAAAAAACCAACTTCTCTAGTGCATTTAAAAGAAAATATCCGACACGAAATGGCAGCCATCACTGTGTCTACCTGCTGAGCTGTCATAAATATTTTTAGTGTTCGATTAAATGAGTGCCGTGAACGCAATGGACTGCATTTGGACGATATTATTTTTAATAAATAAATTCCCATATTATGCACTTTAATAATTAATAAACAATTTTTCAATACACCGCTTACTTTTTTTTTATTCATCCACAAAATATAAACTTTCTTTTGAGACACCCTGTATTTTAGCATCTTCATCGAATTGTTTTATTTGTAGGAATTAAAAGGTTTTAATTGTTCTAATACAAGTCTGTCGTAAAATAATCTGGTTCCTATATACTAAAAAGCATATGCGAATAATATTATGTGATTTTTTTATTTCTTTCTTATTACTCAGACTTGTTGATTCAAGTTATGCATCTGCTGCCGCTCAAGCATTAGCGAATTCTGGTGGTTGGAACCCCTATGGGTCAGGGTACGTCGTTTGTTCAATTCTAATAAGAATAATAACAATTTCCAAGATTATGTTATAGTTATTTTAACTTCGACAATTGTCGTTAATGGGTGGTTTTTATGATGAAAAACGTTAAATCATTTATCAATTGGAACATGTAGATTTCAAAAATTAATTCTATTTCAGTTTCAGTTTAATATGTTTTAATACTTATTTACTTTTTATTTTATTTAGTTTTAATCCTGGTTTAAGCTACGCATCAGCCGAATCACAAGCATCGTCATTAGCTTTATATAGTCCAGGTTTGATTTTATTTTATTTGTGTGTTTTCTTTATGTAACTTAATTCTTTATAAAGTTTTATCTTTCAGAAAATGTGATGCCAATATCACCACAGAATTTCATCATACCTACTTCAATAACTGGTAAGATATTTATATATTATTTTGTTACCGTAACAGAATTAATAATGATTGTTCATAAAAATTCGGATAGGTTGTTTTAATTGATACCTTTAGAGTCAATCGTGTGACATATCGTATAACTTTAGATTCTTGCCAAGATTCTTGCAGTTAATTGTTACAGATTAAAAATTATGGCAAAGTAATCAATAAACATGTAGTTTTATGAATATGTAAAATGATGTATTTTAATTCATGGCCCTTACAAGTAATTTGTCATAAAAAATAAAATTAAACTGAATTCCTTCTTTCAGGACAAAGTGACATACAATGTTCATACCCTGGTGAGATGTATAGCATATGGTCAATTGATTATAAATGTCTCATTTGTGCTTGTCAGTATGTGATTTTTGAACTGGTACCGGTTTGCGTTGGATGCGACAGTTGCGCAGTATCGCCAATACCTGAACCAATACCGGAACCGATACCGATACCGCCGCTACCACCACCGGAGTCGCAAGGTGAGAATCATATTTTAAACTTAATTTTCACATTACCATAGAGATTTTATTTTAAATATTTAATGTCCATTTTATGTCTATTTACGTTATTTGATTGTTGTAATGCTTAATTCATATTCATATTCTGGTGGAAATTGCTTTCTACGAATAGGTTGTATATAATAAATATAAACAAAATTATTATACACAGTATTATAAACAGTATACACCAATCCTTATTAAAATTTCTATATTTCACTATTATCCTAACGATAATCTAATATTGGTAATTTTTTACTATTTTACAGTGTCATGTTCCCCGCTACCTCAGGATACGCCTTTTCAAAATCCGCTGAACCCGTGCCAAGTGTGTGTCTGCAGCCAGGTGTTCAACGCCATTGGTCAACCTGACGTTTTCATTGAATGTCAGGATATTCCGCAATGTGGTGAGCCTTTTTATCCTGTATTTCCTAGATCAAACTATTTGATAGAAATAAAATAAAAAAAATCGTTGAACATGAAGTGTTTATGAAAACATATTTCAATTCGTCAAAACTAATTAACGAGAACCGTACTCACTTTAAACTACCTGTTAATATTTTTTTAAGTGGATTTTTTTATGTTGATAAATAAAGACAAAATAATAGAGACAAAGAACTTACGCTAACAAAGCGACTCTCTAAAAATTTCAAAAACTATCGAATGTATAAACACGAAATAGAAAAATATTCCTGAATTGAAAAGATCGAAAATGATATATAAAATAAAACACTGTTGCAGGCCTGCCGCCCGACATCATCCCGATACGTAAGTGATTACGCAAATATATTAAACTAGATTTCCGCCCTCGGCTTCGCCCGCGTTTTCAAAGGAAAACCCGCATAGTTCCCGTTCCCGTGGGATTTCCGGGAAAAAACCTATCCTATGTGTTAATCCAAGTTACCCTCTATATGTGTGCTAAATTTCATTGTAATCGGTTCAGTAGTTTTTACGTGAAAGAGTAACAAACATCCATACATCCATACATCCTTACAAACTTTCGCCTTTATAATATATATTAGATTATAGTATATTAAATTATGCAAAAACGTATCCAATGTTATTTCTTATTCATTGATTCTTTTACAGCGCCCATACCTGTCCCGCCGCAGCCTGTACCAAGTGAGTATGAAATTCATAAACACTAGATTTAATGAAAAATTTTGCACGGTCAGATAAATATTCATGAACAAATTGACCCAAACATTTTTGGGGTATCTGTGTCCTACACACGGCTTCTAAAATTTTATGGTTGCGCAAACACATTTCAGCATTTATGTTGAAAAAGCGTAATTATGTAACGTTATTATCTCCAGAAAATTTAAATTTTCATTTGCATAAAAAATTCGTACAAATATAATTTATGTCAGTGAAAATACAATTATGAGGTGCAATAAAATCACGACAACATCAGATATTTAAATAATCACCATTAATTAATTTAATTCGCATTACACTCGGTCTCTTCAATTAACATACAATATTATCATTAATCCCAATCGCTTAATACAATTCCGTAAACCCTGATTCTGTTATCGCAGACCATTATCTAATGGACCATGAATAACGTATCACGTTTCACGGTGGAAATAATAAGATAGGTTATAGCTCTAGGCTCGTCTGAAATCTTTTAATAAGTGTTTTTGAAGTGAACTTCTTTAAGCGCGTTGAGAGTAACATTTCAAGGTCGCGTCATGGCAATACCGTCTCATCATAGAGTAAGAAGATTTTGGTATCTTTGAATCTTGCCAAAGAAGTTTCACTTCTGACACGAGTACTCGGCAAACATGCTCTTTTAAATTCACAAATGTATCACTTATGAGATTTTTAATATTCCCAGTGCCTTTGTGTGAGAACTTCCCTCCGAATGTGCCTTTCCCTCACCCGTACGAGGCTTGCCAGATTTGCGAGTGTGTCGTCGAGTTCCTATCGTTCGGTGTACCTGAGCAACGTATCATATGCATTCCGAGCCTTGAATGCGGTGAGAATCTCTTATTAAATATTGCAGCTGTTGAAATTATGTGCTATTCATTTTCATTTTGAGCCGTGCGCGTATTTTTATATTTGAGTTTGGTATACGCTTGGATTGTTATATGCACGGAATATTAAAATTGGTATTAAATATAAATGGTGTGATGAATTTTATGATTAAAATATGTAAACAAATACGTAGATCTCAATATCATATCTATCTTCTTTTTCAATAATATTATATACTAATACTAATGAATTTATAGAAAATTCTATATCTATGTTATTACATTTGCACCACATTTCGTACAAACGACGTTGTTATACAATCGAGTGTAACGAAATAATTAGCGTATGCACTTCAAGTACGTTTACGTTTCATACGCGCTAATGAGATTTTTTTATCGATATCGATAGATTGTCTTTCTAATTTATAACCGTAGTTGATTCGTTGTAGTAGTTAATAACTATAAGCTTTTATTAGGAGTTTAATTAGAAGAAAAATTGACGATTTATGCATCTTCACTATGTCGATAATAATCAAGAATGATACGGTATGAAGCACGACCTCCATCTTTTCCGAAACAATCTTTTTAATAAAACAATTTCTAGTTCCTTCTGAAATTGAAATACTTCATAAAAATGTTATTCGTTTGCAGAAGAATTTCCACCATTCCCGGAACCGATAGAGCCATGGCCATTCCCGGAACCGCTGCCTGAGCCCTGGCCACTACCACCTATACCTGAACCATTCCCATTCCCTGAACCTATTCAACCGATACCTGAACCGTTCCCATTCCCTGAGCCTATTCAACCGATTCCAGAACCATTCCCGCTACTTCCAGAGCCGTTACCACCAATTCCAGAACCATTCCCGCCAATACCAGAACCTTGGCCGATTCCAGAACGCATACAGCCGATGCCAGAACCGTTCCCACCGATACCTGAATGGCCTGTACCAGAGCCTTGGATACCACAACAGGAACCTATACCTTTACCAATACCGGCGCCTGAACCGGAGCCACGTAAGTTATAATTATATGTTATAATATATAAATAAATAAATCAGCATTTGATTTAATGTCACTCAGACCTGAGTAACTTACTAAAAAACTCAACTCATGAAAATCTCTCAGAAATGAAAATCTGGATCAAAATTTACCTAACATAAATATGAGCGCAACCGTAGCAGTAAAATACAGTTGACAAACACCGCTTTTTAAAATAGCAGTACCATTAAAATAATACTACAAAATAGACTAACAAAATATTCAAAGACGACGTTCAATTAATAAATTTCCTTCATTCTGTGAAGGAAATCCCGCAACCAAAACTTCATAGATCGACATCCACCATAACTTTTAATACCCTTAAGTTATTAGGATAGTTTATTCCCAATATTGAAGTGCATTAGCACACGAGTCACATTGCATGTATCCTGCAACTTGTTCAGACAAGATTGCGATCGTAACTCTAACACAGCCGGCTTCGTACCCTTTGAATATAGTCTATTTAAATCATCCTAGGGCATGTCCAAACTGCTTGATTAAATAATTCTGTATTTTTCGACAAATAGTTCTTATGATGCTTTTTTATGTCTAATGTAAAGTACGTTATATTTGATACTTTGTCAATAGGAAAAAATCTTATGACAAGAAGTTGTTAAATTTATTTTTAATGGTTTTTAGTTCCTTGGCCACCGTTGATACCAGACCTACCACCTAGTCCGCTACCAGGACCACCTCCGCGTAAGTATATGAAATATTAATTGAAGTACGTCTACGCTTTGCAACAAAAAAGGAATGTTTAAATATAATATCGTCTATTGTCTACGAGCATTTTAATCACACTAATAAATAATATTCCAGTATTTTTTTTTATATATAATTCAAATGTTATTCCATTGCTTCGTTAAAAATGAATTAAATATTTAATTTAATGAACAATAGCTCAAGTAATTAATGATATTATAGCTAATATTATATTACACGTATTTGATTATAAGCCACATTCAATACAAAAATGCCCAAAACCATATTTAGGAAAATTTTCTTTATTCAATGTTCCAAATCCTCAACACAAAAATGATAATAATATATAATTTTACAGATCGCTCATGCCGACCCTACCCCCCGAACCAGCAGTTCCAACATCCATGGGACGAGTGTCAAGTATGTGTCTGCAGCGAGTACTACGACGTTGGCGTCATCAATATCGAAGTCAACTGTTACACCAAGCCAACTTGCTGTAAGTTACCCTAATATTTACTTTAACTAACGTGTGTATTTATAATTGTTAATACATAATATATTATGATTCTTATTTGTGCTATTATATGAGAGACAAATATACTGTAATGTGAGTTATCTACAGGAAATTTTATCTTTAAATCATGTAAGAACACGTTTCTTTTTTCAGGCCTTGAACTGCCATTCCCAGGTTTGTATAATAATATTAACTTTCTCTTTATTTTCCTCTTTTCTTTTCAATAATAAGATTTATTAAAGTAATTCAATCTTTAGTTTCGGAACAAACGTTTATCGTTTATCGTTTATATAACATATTATAACAATAACTACTTATGAATGAACGTAATTTTTCAAATACGAATTCATAGTTTTCTTGTCACCTTTTTCTATTTCATATACTAATACTTTTTGTTACAGAACCACGGCCAGAACCGTACCCCCTCCTCCCCTTGCAGCCGTTGCCTGAGCCAAGTACGTCAGCGTTATAACTAAAATTTAATTATTTTCCAAGATAACTAATGGTATTTCTTTTTTTTCTAGTTCTGCCACCAATACCGGGTAAGAATGTATGCCTTATTATTTCATACCAGAGTGATAATAGGTACAAATGAATATAACATTACGAACAGTGAAATTATTTAATAAAGATTTCCCATATTCTCTTAACACTAGAGCGCTCGCGCCTAAAATTTTCCTTGAGTGCACGCGTGGGTTACATATGTCACCCATTACGACGCACGTTTTTTTTTCATAAAAATCGTAGTTTAAAAAGTAAACGAAGTAATTATTTATGAATCAACTTTATTTTTGAGTGATGAAACAAAAAAATATCAATATTTTCTCATTTTACTTAAATTATGAGCTAAACATAAACCTCTGTGAAAAGTAACTAATTTTTTACTTATTGTGATCAATCAGTTTTTTTTTACTTTAGAAACTACAAATTTGTTAAAAATAATCATCTAATTATAAAGTTTAAGAATAAGTTGTTCTTATCCAATAAAATTTTATTTTCAATAAAAAATAAGTATGTCCTAGCACTCGAATATGAGTATTTTATTTCGATTTTAGTTACCCATATATTAATAATTTCTTAAAAGTATAAATTGATCATAAGAGCAGTAAAAAATAAAAGGGGTATACTTGATTTTCACTCGTAATTGTATGATTTCAAACACTTCCTAGAACGCTCGCGCGGGGGAAATGCGTCACCCATGTACTTTTATATTTTCGCAGAGTACACTTCGTTGCACCAGGGAAGCTGACACGCTGCTAAAATGTCCGGTGATTGGTAGTCGGGGAATACCTGAGACAACAACACTCAAGCACGATTCTTTAAAAAAATATTTAGCAATATAATACACTGGGTGACCTATGTCCCCCGCGCGTGCGCTCTAGTGTTAACATTTAATTTTAAATTACTTACGCGAAAAATTATGCACCATTGCAATAGCTTATGCATTCATAAAATTAACATGACAATAATGTAATAGTTTGTCTGCAGATAAGACTAGAAGGTCTACGCATATTTTGTAATTTTATTTTATTTCATAGATCAAGGGCTTTGGCCGCTCGAACCGTTCCCTCCAATACCGGAATCAACGCCAAGTATGTCTGACAAATTACCTTATTAAAATCTTTTTGTAGCGTTCTTAATTAATTCACTAATTTCAATTTTATTTTACAGTTCCACAGCCTTTTCAATATTTAGGTAAATACAACTATCAATTTATGTCATTTCTATTGTGCCTTTAATTTCTGTTAAATTATATTTTTCAACATTTCTACATGATTTTTTAATTACATTTCAATATATTATTTAAAATGCTTATATTGTATGTTTTTAGATCAGTCATGTCAATACCAGGCTATCGGCGCAGAATTCATAAGCCCAGAGGACATTTGTAAGATTTGCACCTGCGAACAATTTGGTATCTTCGTAGCGCCCGTTTGCAGACGATCTTCAAGACCTGAATGTAAGTTTAATTTACTAATTTATCGTAATTAAGCATTAATATTTAGTTCATAAATTAATGAAATAGATGTACGAAGAGTATATTAATTCATTTAAATTTTATTTACTTCTTTCATTATTTACTTTTATCATTGTAAACATTGTAATACGTACCTATCTTATAAATGACACAGCTATCTCAACTCAAACATCGGTCATAATCATAGAAATCTAAATAACAAGACACTAGAAGTCGTAAGCGCGCGTGACCTTGTCGCCACTCAGGTGACTTTCACATCACCAGCTGTGCCACCAGTGTGTTCGTCACAGTTCAGTTGCTCTGGAGACGTATGTGTGTAAACATGGTGTGTTTCAGCATTTCCCATTGCGGAAATTCTTCCACAAGTTGTAATTATACTAATAAAGGAATAATATTTCATCGGTAAATATTTTTTTTTAGAAATAATGCCGTTTTTCCTTAAAATTATAGAATATTTACAAGTATTACGAGTGTCACCATAGTAATCGAAATAACAATGAATGACACAGTCGAGCATTCTTATTATCACGTTTAACACAAATTTCAACCTTATTGGAGCAAAAAGAAACAAAACGTCTCATATACTTAGGGATGTTATTCTAAAATAAACCGTAAATTCGTGCGTTAGGATACATATTAAAAAGCTTAATTTAATATTTAAGTTAGTTTTCACTAAAATCAAGCTGTCCAATAAAAGGCATAGTTTACTTGTGTGTACTGTTTAGCTATCGGTTTAAATGTGTTGATTTTGGCGACAGCGGTTTTCATACGAATTATGACATTATAGCACTTCTATGTGTCTTGTTATTTAGATTTCTATGGTCATAATCCATACTAATATTATAAATGCGAAAGTAACTCTGTCTGTCTGTCTGTTACTCAATCACGCCTTAACTACTGAACCAATTTGCATGAAATTTGGTAGAGAGATATTTTGATACTCGAGAAAGGACATAGGATAGGTTTTATCCCGGAAATCCTACGGGAACGGGTTTTTCTTTGAAAACGCGGGCGAAGCCGCGGGCGGAAAGCTAGTAGAAAATAATTTCAATAAATTTTCCGCATTTAAGGGCTTGGTCTAGTAGTGCAAACAAATGCATCCTGTCATCCTATATGTAAATAATACAAATGTACTAAGGGAAAGTTGCTCCACTTAATTTTTAAAAATTAAATCATTCGTATGCATAATTTAATATTCGTAATAAGTACCTAAAATGACAATTTGAAACAATTTTCGTGAAAATTACACCGGGTGATTCTTTTTATCAGTACACAAAATTTGCGAATACGTTCTATTGATATCTTCAACTTCATGTTTATATAACTGATCAACTTTTACAAAGAAATTTGGACGAAATATAAATAAAAATAAGCTTTCCATACAAAATGCATAACTCTATACATTTTTTTCGACCTAAGTTTCTTAGTGAAAGTTGTTCAGTTTCACTAATAAAACGGATAAACAAATTTTGTTTATAATAAAAAAAAATGTAATGTTTGTGTAAAAAATTATAAAATAGAAAAATGCGCAAATGAAAACAAAAGATATTTATTTCTGACTAGCTTCCGCCCGCGACTCCGTCCGCGCGGATGTCGGTCTTCGCGTGGATGGTTTATTTCTCCATTTTGAACTGGGAAGACGTTTCTCACTAAATTAATATTAGACGATCATGATTCACTCCAGTCCAAACAGCAAATAAGCAGACTTCTGCTTCTGCAACGTTTAGTTGTCCCTGAATTTGGAAAAAATAGTCATGATTCTTATCTATGACAAAAGTGTTATTTTTTTGCATTGTATTTCAAATATTAATTTTTTTATTTTTAACCGCATCTTCCGCATTCATGTCTTTTGCCGGAATTAGACATTTAACTTCTACTAGTCCCATTTTCCCTTCTTGATATGGGAGTGTATAAAGTAAATTTATTAGATATTTCTCGTTATACTTTTAAAAAGTTATTATTGTCATTTTGCTAATTAGGTAAAGTAATTTCGATATCAGTTTTAAGTTTTTTGATACCTGCAATAATAACGTCATAATCGCCTGCACATACTTATCGATTACACCCTGTATACAATCCACCATCCACATTCATAATGTTTTCCTGTCCTCCTCTCCTTTACGCTGTTCACCGATACATTTTAAATGAGTAAATCTGCTACCACTGAAGGATGTTTCATTGTGATCAGCAAATTTTCACCACTGTTGTCGATTATTTGTTTTTCATTTTTAATCAGCAATTGGGAATCATCAGTTTTGTTTTTTGCAGATTGGTGATGTACCCTAACAATACGTCGAAAAGGGAAAGCATCAACGAATTATCGTTTTCGTCCTCTTTTTTTATTCTGTGCGTCTCTGTTACTTGTGTTTGTTTAGTTCTCAACACCCATTGAATTTTCTATGTTATTGTGATATTCCATTACATCTGAGTTTTGATGATGTGATGATAATCCATTCGTTTTAATATTGGTACTTAGAGTTGGTGGACCAAACTAGAAATGGTGGACTAAATTTGTCAGCGCGTCTGTAAGATCAGAATATAAAACCAACATCCTGTATTTAAGTTACAAAATTAATAATCAAACAACATGCCGCTACGTTTAAAATGACTAGAAGAAAAAATTAAAACACCTCGACATATTTGGAATTTTGGAGTAAACAAATCATTTTCCCCGTATGTCCCAAGTTCAAGTTCTCAATACAAGTTTATATTATATTTCGTATTTCTCAAACGAAAAATAAACATTTTTGGAACTTCAAAAAAAAAATTATATTATTATAAGAAAATTTATGAGCTTACTTTAGTTTTAACTAGCGACCCGCCCATGCTTCGCATGGGTGCAATGGCGCGGCCGCGGCGGCCGGCCGGTACCGCCGCAAACGCTACGTCCCGCAATTTTTAAATCTGTAATATCTTCGAAAATATTCACTTAAATCATACGGTGTAAAGGGCCATATAGATCTATATTAAATGAACAATGTATTCAAGGTATTTAATTGGTTAAGGATTAATGCTGTATTGGTTAAAATCGCTTCGAAAATTAGCCATTATTTGTCGTAAAAAGTAAATGACAAAAAAAAGTTATTGTGGGTTATCCATAAGAGATAGACATATACCATCATGGACTTTTCTGTAGACCTTTTCAATGTGTACAATACTTAGTACATTATTTTGATAAAACTCGTAGGGTTCAGCCTGCGTTTGCAATGTAAGCGGAAAAAATGTAATTATTTACGACATCACATTAGAAACCTCAAAAATAACAGTACTTATCCACTATTTAATGGATGTTATTATACATATAAACCTTCCTCTTGAATCACTCTATCTATTAAAAAAAACCACATCAAAATCCGTTGCGTAGTTTCAAAGATTTAAGCGTACAAAGGGACATAGGGACAGAGAAAGCGACTTTGTTTTATACTATGTAGTGAAGAAACATACATCCCTTTACTGACACCCCGTAAAATAAAGAAATTGTTGCCAATCACCTTCGTAATCTATTTGGTTTCATTAACTTTATGTTCGAAGATAATTTTTTTGCTAGTAGTTACACGCATATTTTTTTCGTTTATTTTTATCGAAATCAAATGTTTAAAAATATGAATATTTGCATAAAACTAAGATAAAAATAATCAATTAACAAAAATATTAAATTTAATGAAGTAGAGCAACTTTCACTTCGGTATGAAGGAAAATCGAGCGTAGAGCACACGTCAGAACGCTCCGGCCCAAGGAGCGCGACTGAAGAAATTCGCTAGGATTTTTCCTAATTAATTTAAATATTTTTTTAATATTTAAAGAATTATCAAAATTCAAAAAAAAAAAAATTTTAAAGGATTAATACTCATTGGTCTTCAACCAACTCGAATAAATTAATGGAAAAAATAACTTTTAGCAGTATTTATCAATAGTTTTTTGTAAGGCAAAAAATGGGAAATTTAATGAATTTATAACGTTCTAATTAGGAAAATCATAAGTTTTTCGGCAATTGTATTCAGCAGATTTGAATCACGACTATATAAGGATATTTATGCGCTGATCAAATTGTGTAAATTGTAATCGGTTGCAACGTAGTGAGTGCACAAACTTAGCTCGAAATGTCTTTGGGGGAAAGAGACTTATCTTGAAGGCCTGATTAAGGTAACATAAAGTAACTTTATAAATGTGAAAAAATTCACGCGCATTGCGTATATAACACTAATTGATAAACAAGAAAAAAAAATTCAGTTTATCATTTCATTAGCCGGGAAAAAATTGTCAAATAACTTGTTGAAAACGCAATTTTGCTAGACTGCAGCCTTAACAGATAACATTTTATGAATTCCAAATTACTTCTTTTTAAATAGGTAATTCATTACTAAAGAAAATTTAGTTATCAGCTCACAGCTTTCCCAATTTAAAATAGAACATAATAATCCAAACCCATAAAGTATAAAAATGTTATTTATTAAAGTATTACCAAATTAAATGATTCCATTACATTTGTAATGGAGCGGGACATATCTATGAAACAAAGTACCGACTTCTTATTTTCTGCCAGTTTTCTAATTTCGTGTCTCGCTTGCTAAATTGCTTTTCTTGTCGCCATTCGTCTTATACTCTACTGTAGCGAACCATTTGTTATAACTAATTTAGATTTCGTAGTCTGTGTTCTTTTAAATTGGGTCAAATATAACTTGAATTGTTAAAGACTTCAGCTATTAGAACAATCTACCTAATATCGTATTTGTTGTTGAATTAGCACTCACGGCAGACCCAATTATAAGTTGTGTAGTTGGGAATGTTTGAATAGTTTTACTGATTAAATAATATTTCACTTCAAAGCTGATCCATTTACGCACAAGAAGGGACCTTTAAATTTTCACAATTCACAACCCTTGAAGTATAATATCGTTGAAACATAACTGAAAGGCCGTGCCGAAATAGCAAACAATACTTTGGAGAAAAACTGCGTATCAAACTGACGAACGATGTCAAAACAAAAAAAATAAAAGTAAAAATTTACGACGCGTCGCGCGACGCAGGCGTCAAAATTGACAAACGGTTGCAAAAACTGGTATTACGGACCACAGGTGCCGTTAAAAGCGAAAACATGGCGGTTATTTCGCAGAGACCGGTCAATAAGGACCTTTAGGGTCTGCGGCAAAACAACTTTTAATTTCCAACATGTCTGGGATAAATCATCTAAATATCCCGACATCAACGCCTATAAATAATATTTATCGAGACATATTTAAAATGTATCTGTTAGTTTCATGATCCAAATTATAACAAAGCTCATATCAGAAATCTTGAAATGTTGTTATTTAATATTTCTATTATTATAATATCATCAATACAATTAAAATTTATCTACACGCTTCATACAAATGTAAACTTCATCAATACCCATGAAATCGTTCTAAAAAAACCACACGCACCCTTGCGTAAAGTAGTATAATAAGTACATGTTCAGTTAGGTGAGGGGTGAAACCAACAGAATTGCCCCGGGAAATCGAGAAGCAATCATCGTACAATCAAACGCGCTAACGTTCAATCATTGACCGCGGGCTAAGTGTATTGCTTTCACGACTATTCATAGAAAAATAGCCCCTAAACGCTACGACCGGCCCAATTTCGATTGTATTTGATCCCTTTCTCTTGCTTTCAGGTGCGGTTTCTCCGGGTAAGCGAACGTTCATTGTGAAATAGGATATTTTATTGGTACAAGTGATTGACGTTGCCTTTTTATAGTTCCAGCCCCCTATGACAACCTGGTGTATATCGGTGAGCTTTGCCGCGTTACAAATTGTAGGAGTAATTTTGTTTTAATAGCTGTGTAAACAACATCGAATCTGATTAAAAATTTACGTCTTTCAGAGCCGAAATGTCGTTATCGAATGCCGAATCAGCCATTCGTTGTAGATTGCAACGTGTGTTCTTGTCAGCCAGTTTTTAATTACGTGATCGCTCGCTGCACTCCCCTACCAAACTGCGGTATTTATTTTAACTATTTATTTATTTTACTGTTTCATTGATTTTTCGATATGTTGAACATTTTATTTTTATATCCCATTTCAAAAATACGTTTACAATGCAAATGATTGTAGGCTAGATTTTTTTGCAATTAGGCTATTTAATTACAAACTGTACCTTAGACAAACAAGTCAGTTTAACCAAATTCGCATATCAAACGAAGTATTTACGTACATAAAATGTATCTAATACATTATTGACTTTCAGATGTGCCATTGATCCAACCTTATGGATCTTATGGTAGCGCCGAAGCAAGTGCCAGCGCTCTGGCCAATGCATACGGTTTTGGTCAATCCTCGGCATTTGCACAAGCTGAAAGCGAAGCATCTGCATTTGCTAACGCAGCTTCTTCTGAAGCTGTCGCTATAGCGGATGCACTATCACAATTAAACCCCAATCTAGCAAACCCACAATTTCTAGAAGGTCTAAGCAGTACCACAAATCAATATCCCTTTGGAGTAGTATTCCCAGGAAGTAGTACCGCTTCCGCTGAATCTACAGCTAACGCTCAATCTAGCTTAATGAATATTTCTCCATTTACTAATGGGTATCCTTATTATGGTGACACATCAGGATTAGTTCAGCCTCAAAGTCCAGCACTTACAGTTCCCAATTATACTCCAACATTACCTACTGTCACTCAAAGCCCCTATACAATGCCAGGGTCCTATAGTTCTGCTGAAGCAATAGCTAATTCGCAAGCTAGTTCTTATTTCCCAGGAATTTATGGTAACTATCCCTTGTACCCTGGATTAACTGGTCTAGGACAAAACGCGCAGGCTCAGTCTAATGTGATAGCGGGATCACAACTATTTTCTGGGTTAGCCCAAAACGCGCAGGCACAGTCTAATGCTTTTGCTGGATCACAACTATATCCTGGGTTAGGCCAAAACGCACAGGCACAAACTAGTGCGATTGCAGCGACACAGTTATACCCATCACTATACCAGTACCAGCTTGGCAAAGTTACAGGTTTGCATCAACCTGGAATAGCTGGATGGGACAATTCTGCACTACTGGGACAATTGGGAGGTGGCGCAAGTAAGTTAGAGTTTTGAATTCTTTACATTTAATATAAATTATACATCTAATGTTTTTTATTCGAGACAAGAAGAGTTACGTATTATTTTCAAAACAGGAATCCGTATAATAAGTAAACATTTTTGTCCATAATCGTGCACAAATGATAAATCATACGTATCAGCTGCATAACATACATAACTAACCAACAGAATCCAGGAACATATTAGATATGTACCCCATTTTTAATCATCTCCCCCATTCCGGGAACACGTGTAAGTGAGTAAATCGCATAACGCAAGTCGACGCCGAAATTCCATTAACTGAATATATTTGACGGGTGTTATTTACGAAACGAAACAAAAAATTTGCACAGACGCTACGAGACATCGCGTGACAGTGAATGAAATGTACACAGTGTATACCTTGTTAGGAATGGTTAAACATTGCTACTTGTGGTCATTTCTTGGTTTGAATAGTTTGAACTGATATACGATGGTATTTCGATGTACGAAGTAGTTAAGGCTGTATTAAAAAAATAATTTAAATAATTAAGAATATGTGGATAATTTTCCATCATATTAAGTGAGCTTTATAAAAGGAATCAAGGTACAGACTCATAAAAATATTTGTGTAGAGAGCACAAAAGGTTATTCATACACTTGCTCATAAAGTGAACATAGGTGAGAACTCTACTCAGTATCATATTCCGTCTTGAAGTAGGTGTTAAGGACCTCTATATAACCTCTTACCTTAATGAAAAAGCGAGCAAGTAGCATGATAATAGGTCCCATTATATGAAAAATGATTAATTTATTTGGTAACAGATTTAACGACCCACAATATTGAAAAAAAATGTAAGATTCTGGTCAAGAATGGGCATATAATACTGAATGAAAGATTTCGTTAAAAAAATGAGGTAATAGAAAAACCGCACTAACAATATCGCTTTTCAATTTAAACGTGCAAGGAATGTTCTGGAAATCTCTGAAAGGGCGACCAATACAATAACCTTATTCTTTAGGTGCCCAAAGCCTGGCGCAAGTTTCAACGACATCCGGTCGACCGTTGATCCGTTCTGGTAAGTCCTTAAGTACAGTTTCGTGTTAAAATCACAACTCAAGATCACGACACAGGCATTCTTTAATAAAAATAACCAAGTTTCATATAATTTTTGAGTGAATGCCCTGCGGTGCAAAGTTTTCGGGCATAAATTAAAAAATAGAACAGATGGCGGATCTCATGCAAATTCTGTTTAATCAAACTTCTTAAGTCCCACAGGTTTTGTTTCGAATTCGTATGGATGCCCATCTGTTTGTTTGTTGAGAGTTTTGCCTTTACTCGTATTTTTTGTGCATATGTATGAATGGCACGCATGCATGGATATATTTAAACATGTGTTTTATAAAAATAAGGAATTCGTATCTGAATAATTTTCTCTTACCCAAAAAAAAATTATGGATAATTTCTTTGAAACTATACAGGGTGTCCCACTGTTGGCATGCTAAGCTCAAAGGAAGTTATAGTTTTGCATACGCTGAGTACGTAAAAAATACTTATAAAATTCCAGACGCAGTTTTTTTCAAATAGATTAATTCTAAAAACTCTATGTGTACACCCATAACAAGCAACCCACCAAGCTTTGCTACCAGCACGTTACCTATCGTTTAAGATTATGTTTTCATAGACAAAATGCTCACATTAGCGAAGTGGTATATGCCGGCTGCGCGAAGCTAGAGAAGAAAACATGGATTTTCAGGAAAAATTTACCAAAAATTTTTTGATGTAATTTTGTTGTTTTTAAGTATTTTTTACGTGATCAGTGTATGCAAAACTACAAGTGCCTTCGCGCTTAGTATACCAATAGTGGGACACCCTGTATAAAGATGTTTATAGTTTTCGAAATTCCAGTCCTTGCTATTTTTTCTGGTTTCTTTATTATAATCTAAAATATTTTTTTTATTTTTTTCCTAAACCAGAAAGTTATTATTTTCTTTAATGTATGGCTTGTATTATTATTGATGTAAGCAATATTTTCTCATTACTCAGAATAGAAGCTAATATTATTAAATTTAACCAATATCCTAAAGGTTCCAAATCTCGTTATTGTCCGAGCCTTGTTTGAGAATCCTTTGCCTTGAAAAGATTGTATACGAAAAAACTATTACAAAATTCTTATACATTGTTCTATGAATAAAAATAAAGCTCTTGAATCTATGTAACCATTTAAAAGTTTAACATGCAGAAGGTACTTTAATGTGCGGCAATATACTGACTCTTAATCACACTAAAATTTTACTAGAATCTGACCAGCCGTTTCATATACAGAATAATGTTAACATAGAGATCATGATGAACAGGTCCAGGTCTCTGCAAGTACAGTGGTGACAAGTACCACCACAACTGCCAAGCCTGCTTCTGCTTCAAAGATAGAGGTGGAAGTCTTTTCACCCTTTGCTTGGGAAATCCTTGCGCATAACTTCGATTGATTTGAGGTATGTTTTTAATCCTATTTGCAAGTTCTAAATGAAACTA
Organism: Colias behrii; assembly: GCA_029959065.1. NCBI lineage: Eukaryota > Metazoa > Arthropoda > Insecta > Lepidoptera > Pieridae > Colias > Colias behrii. The sequence continues at coordinate 10,531,858 of JARWMC010000020.1, forward strand.
TCTTATTTGGACTTTGGAAGATTATTACGTGTAATATTCTTTCAGTTTCATTTTCTATAAGATTTCAAGTTAGATTATAATAGATAAGACAAAATCTTGATAGATTCTAAAGTAAACAATGTCCGAAAATTAAATCTAAGCGAGTTACAGTCTAATATAAATTGAAAAAACTTACAGATTAAGTAAGAAATACGAAGAAAATATCTTTTTTTTTATTCTTCTTGCTTTGCTCTAGTAGATTTTATAATCTCCGTTATTATTATAAGTTCTTCCAATAAAATTGTATTGCGAGAAAATATTAAAGGCTCATTTATTTTTATTTCAGATTCAAACGACAACAACAAGCAATGACAACGGATTCGATTATTTAAGAATTTTTTATATTACCCTATTTAAGTAGCAAGTTAAGACAAAGCACGTATCGATTTTAATAAATACCTACCAGGCGTTATGGTTTTTCATTCCCATTTGTTTCCCTAATTTCTTAAACATTTTAAGATAACATAGAAATACTTTTTTGTGTTAATCTAAATCGAATTGTAATATTATTGATTAAAGTAAATAACATGTGACTTTAAGATGTGAAAAAACAAACACTCTTTTTTATGTATTTATTATTTCATATTAGTATGTTTTTAAATGAATACACTCAAAACCTATAAAACTAATGTTGAAAACTCGATACTCGATAGAAAGATGCTTAATGCTTTATCTTTAAATTTCGATTCAACACAGGCAAAGACAGGATGAGTATTGAGTAGATCTAGATGTTTAAGTTTAAATTTTGAGTTCTGGCAGCGCCAGTGAAACTTGGTACAACTTCTGCAATATGGTAGACCGCGTAATGAGCAGTTCTGATTCTAACCCGAGAGATACAACTCTGTTTGCAGAGGAAAGGAAAAGATAGATTTCTAGATTTGATCTAGGTCAAAATATGTTCGAACGTTAAGAAGAACGTGTAGGGTTAATGAAAAACTTCAACGTATAAAAAGCTTTCGTTTATATGTTATTTGTTTTCATGATGATTATGATCTAATATATTTAAAGAAGTAGGCGATTCATTTTTATTATATAGAATAATCTTCTATACCTATAATAAAAATGAATCGCCAAATGTGTTGGTAAGTGCAAACTCGAGAATGACTGAACCGATTTCGTTAATTCTTTTTTTATAACAACCGACATAATTATAGATAGATAAGCACACACATCTAGAAGGTCTGAAACTGTCTACTACTACTAATCAAATAGCATTCTCTTTTATCCATAGCCGTATTCTAGACATGTTTTATCTCAAGGCATTTAACATAAAATATCAGCTTTACAAATTGTCATAGAAATCCACGAATAAAAATATTCAAATAAGCGCGATAACAGCATTCAAATATCGAGTACAAAATGTTACATTCTAAAACATATTTCATAAAGTATGTACTAAAATATATTTGCATTGGAAGATCTTGTAATATTTCATATTATAGCTATAAACCGATATTGGATATATAAATGTTCAGTATTAAATTTTGCATTACGTAAAAATGTAATGGAGCGCCGAGCGTTTGTTGTATGGAATTTCATATTATTTTCAATTGACGGTATTGTATTTTTCATATTACATTTTCAATTATGTATAATATTCTTTAATCTAAAACTTGTATTTCGTAACATTATTGTATTTTCCAGTGGTGAAATGTATGACAATATTTGAACTTATTAAATACAAAGGTTCTTTGTAGCAAAGTTTAATAATATACCATCTAAATCCATTGAGGTATTATTACGTAGCACGTACGTAGTACATGTAACTCAATGTCTAAATCATATAAAATCCAAGCACATAGCTGGTTACTTTTAATTAATGTATCCAAATTTCAGTTAAACACATGTACAAACAAAAACGTCAAAAGCTAGTTTCCTCGTACGCTAATAAACGAGTCCTCCAACTATATTTTCAGATAACAAAATTTCCCAATAGACCACCGGATTATTTACAAACTAGAATATTTCAGGAGTCACTGTATCACAGTTATATTGCATTCTCTGGGGAAATCAGTTTTAATTGCTGTATATTTTTTGTGATCCTATTGATTTTATCGTATTATGGACTCATTTATTGATCTCTAAGGTTATTACGTTCTGATTGGCTTGCTATATTAAAAATAAAATGAGGAACCGATTTTATATCGTAAATTATACTCAAAACCTACGCTGATTATCTTGACAATGACTTTAGAAAGACCACATTTCTAATTGAAAAGCCTTAATCTACATCATACTAAGATTAGTATAAAATTAAAATATAAAAGTGACGTGATTTTTAAAAGAGCAAATACAGTTTGTTGTCAGTTCTTCTCTCTAGGTTTCTTCTGCCTTCTGAACCGGTGGTTAATGGTAAAACTATGTCATGATAAAAATTACTTCTAGAAGAAATCTTATTGGATAAATAAATGTTAGAGTTTGGTACACCAGCTAGTATTCCTTCCGTTCTAACAACATTAAACATTAAAGCCATTCTTCCGTTCAATCAACATCTTTCAGTTAGAAGCCAGCTAACCCCATCACCCTTCGATGATACCAACCGAGAGCATGTGAACCTGGCTGCATACGGTGATGCTGAACACAGAGGTCAGAACTGGTACGCGTATGAGAGCCAGAACTCTGGGGAAAGTGGCAGCTATCAGAGGTCCAGCGCTGATATTCAAGGCAGGTCTGTGTAACACTATGTGTATAAGGCTTAATATGATATAATTATATGTGTATAGGTTGGCAGTTGAAAAGATTTTCATGGTGTAGTTTACAAATTATTTGATAGACTTGAAAAATTATATTAGGCATATAAAAACGTTACATAGCATGTCTAAAATTGATAAAGCTGAAGAGTTTGTTTGTTTGTTTGTTTGTTTAAACGCGCTAATCTCAGGAACTACTGGTCCGATTTAAAAAATTCTTTAGTGTTAGATAGCCCATTTATATTTATATAAATGGGCCCATTTATATAAATGGGCTATAAATGAGCTAGTGTAATGATATATCATTACACTAAGACCATCAGGAGCGGAGACATGCGGGTGAAACCGCGGGGCTGGGCTAGATGCTTATAAATTGCATATTTCTTGTTCTATTCAATAAAGTACTGACTTCTTACCAACGCATTTAAATTCCTATACTCCACGCGATGTCTTCTATTTCTTTACTATTAATAATATACTATCCAACAACGATAAAACATTCTGTATATTAATATTCAGTAGCGATTTTCAGTTCTCTCTCGTCTGGATCTGGAAGTGTCTCTTCAAGTTTATCTTCCGAAGCATCCTCCATTGAAACTAAAGAAAGACGTAGAGCGTAAGTTTTCCTTTAATTGTTCATTTATGAACTTGTTAATGTATAATTTCTTATTAAAATATAAGTCAATATAATACCTCCGTTGTTAGCATTGCTATTTGTTATCAGTGTATTTGAGAAGTGAAAATCCGCTCCATTGTGTTATTTTGTTCTTCATTAACTGATATTAAATATTAATAAAACTTTGTCCTTCAAGATGAAAACTATCAATTTCTTAGAGTTGCTTTGTTTCTAATTATTTACAACCGTTTATTAATCCTCACAATACAACTTCAAAGGTTAAATGTTACATTCATAATTACGTGAAGATGGAATCTATCTTAAACGTATAAATTAAGACCAAAAATAGCAGAAAATGAGGAAAAATTAGTAATTTCCTTATTCATTCACATTCCTTAAGAAAACAGGCAAATTTAAATAATTTTAGGACTAAAACCTATCGCCAATGCACACCATGCCCCCAGGATATGATGAAGAAATACACTAACTTCGGTATAAAGTGGATCTGTGCGGCTTATCAACGCGCCAGACGGTCGTTCAAGAGCGAATGCATGATGCGGTATAGAAACTGTCAGGATGGAACCAGTAATTATTCACATATCTATACTAATATTACTAGCGGTCCGCCCCGGCTTCGCCCGTGGTACCTACATGTTTAAACTATCCTATCTCTCAAGTTGGATCGAACTGCACATGGTGTGTGAATTTTATTATAATCGGTTAAGTGGTTTAGGAGTCCATTGAGGACAAACATTGTGACACGAGATTTATACCTATATATTAAGATAAAGCTGAAGAGTTTGTTTGTTTGTTTGAACAAGCTAATCTCAAGAACTACTCGTCCGATTTGAAAAATTATTTCGGTGTTAGATAGCCCATTCATCGAGGAAGGCTATATATCATCACGCTTAAGACCAACAGGAGCGGAGCCACTCGGGTGAAACCGCGGAGCGCAGCTAGATATAAAAGTCGAAGTTACTGCACCGATTTTTATTCAATGCATAGCGTGGTTCTTAAGGAAATATAATTTTTTAAGTTTTAGACTACGCGAGTAAAGCCGTAGGCAGAAAGCTAGTTTCTTATGAAATACCTAATTAATGTGTATAAGTTGCAACGTAATGCCTTTTGAATAGGATTTTGGTTTTATATTTTAGTATCATTTAACTACGAATCGAAAGGTCACGTTTTCAATCAAAATTACTTAAAATTAAGAACGAATTTTTGTTTCGTTTCTTACACGAGTTCTAATTAAATTATTTATTTTTCAGTGTTTGTGAAAATATCAGACAAGCGATGCAGGAACAGCACATATCACGGGAGACATTGGTTCTATATTTATAGAGTTTAAATAAACTTTTAAGAAAAGCCTTTTTTTTATTTATCTCCTGCATAATAACTGTGACATTGTTATAAATTTATAAAGAATAGAAAAAATTCGATTACGAGGTGGGACTCGAACCCGCATCCTTTCGTGCCATTCCGGGGCGGATGCCTGACCAACTCGGCCACTCGTGACCCACCAGAGCGATCGAATTTATTCTATTCTTTCAGTTTTATGTGTCTACATCAACCATCTCAACCAATTCTCAATCTCAATTGTGTGATATTGTTTTCAGGAATTTCTTTTAGTATTTACAAAAAAACTTCTAACTTAATTTTCTTTCAGACCATGGGGACTTTATTTTTCCCTGATAACTTTGATTAAACAAATAATTTAGTTTTGTCCTAAACAAATTTCAACTATAACTAGTTTTATATTCGCTTTACAAGCTTTTATTTAACTTTATATCTGTTCAGTTAAACATTTACGAATTAATCCATTTGGCTTTGATCAATGTTTAATAAACCATTTAATGTACCTACATACAGATCTATTGACATTCTGAATATAAGAATATATTATAATATGTATTTTTAAGAAAGAAAGAAAAATATTTATTGCCACATGTTACACACACTTAACAACTACTTATATTACTAAAAAAAATATACAATAGTTACATCGGGTCAGACTCAGCCATGCTGTTTTTAAAATATGCTTTCCGCCTGCGGCTTCACCCGCGTAGGCAAAGTCAAAACTGCTTAGTTCCCGTTCCCGCAAGATTTTCGGGGTTAAACCTATCCTATATTCTTTCTAAGATTGCAAGCTATTTCTGTACCAAATTTCATCCAAATCGGTTCAGTGGTTAAGTCGTGAGGCAAACAGACTACTTTCGCATTTCTAATATTAGTTAGGATAACTAACAGCGTTTAATGTATTTTTATAAATATTGTAATGTTATATTCTAATTATTCAACGCTGTTAATACTTAAAATAACATTCCACAAATTCGAAGATATTAAAACTGTTTGGTTAAACTACCCCTTAAACTAACACAGCTTCACTTATTAATTATTGGCTTTTCGAAGATTACGCAATATAATATAATGTATTAAGTAAACGGGTCAAATATATTTGATAATATTATCCTTCTAATATTATTTCATTATTTTTCCTTTATCTCCCTATATTTTTAACTTTATTTAATAATTGTTTATTTATTTAAGTTTATTTATTTTTCTGCCCTCTAGAGGCTTTGGCAGAATATCAGCGTCGGGGTTTTTCAATCCCGACATTCATGCTGAGCCAAGGCCTGTTTGTAGAACACTGTGCACATTAAATGTATCCGTTTCTTTTAATATACCGTGTGTTTTGTTTCTGTTAATTGATTTTATGTTTTGTGTTTATATTATGTACCTATATTTTTTGTGTTCTATGAATAAACGAGTTATCTATCTATCTATCTATCTGATAAATAGCAACCCGTGTTACTGCTTTGTATTTATTAAGCACCATGTGTAGGTAATGGTGATATTACGGGATTAAATTGAAATCCTTTGTTTAGGCTGTTCGTAATTAAACAAGGACGATTAATTCGACGCCATTATTTTTGGCACTTCGCCGATGGGAACATTTTAAAACCTGTTTTTGTGACACGATTCACGAATTACTGAAGTTTTGGTGGATCATATTTTATTTTTTGAAGAATTTATTTTTTTAAACGTTATCCGTTTGATTATTGGGGTTTGGCTGTCAATTAGAGATGTTTCAGCTGTGGAAGATTTTAAAATTAATGTTCTGAAGAATCATGTCCATGTACATAAATTTACTTATGACGTTAAGTTTAAGAATATAGTTTTAGTAGCCTTTTATAGACCGATAGTTTAAGCAATATTGACACTACATTTTTTATGACTACATATTATTTTAACAATTATTAAACTAACCACTAATTAGACTATAATTTAAGAATACTAATAATTTAATAGGCATTTTTGCTTGTTTCCATAAATGAAATCAAACACGAACACTAGCATGAAGCATAAACACAGGCCTCAATAAACAGAATTGGCAGCGAATACCAATAAAATCGCATTGGAAGTGTTTCTCAAAATAATATATTTTCCATCGATAACACTTTATGGAGCGAATTTATGGATTTTTCATACATTTTAAGGGCTTTAAGTGAATCGAAAAATATGCGGCTGTGCGCTGAGATAGGCGTTTTAATAATTCTCGGTACGGTTGTTTATTTTGAATTTTCGTGTTTTGTTTTTGTTGAGGATTATCCTAATAAATGTTAGTTTAGTAGCGCTGCTATCTAGGTTTATTTTTACAAGGTTATTACGTTCTAAAATTGGCCTAACTTTGTATTATTTAGTACAACATTTACATAAGATATGATTTTAAAACATTTCTTTTAAAGATTGAATTTGAATATCTTTATTAATTTTAAAATAAAATTATAATCTTCAGTCCACCTTACAAATTCCCTAAAAGATAATACTACAATAAAAGAGATTGAAAACGATTTGAAAGAGGAAGAAATAATAGAAACAAGAAGAAGGATAAAAGACAAAAGAAAGGACAGATCAACTTCCTCTTCTTCAGGGCATCGACTTTCTGGTAATTCATAATTTAATTGTATAAATACTCAGGATTCTTAAGTTTCATGTTTAAGTTATATATACTGGAATCTGTAATATATTTTCATAACAAAATTCAATACCTTAACTGCTTATTTTTTACTGTTTAGTAAAATTGTAATATCATATCGACATTTCTGCGACACGATTTTATTAATAACTTCATCTTCAACTTTCAACCGTTGTCGAGAGCGGACGTGTTTCGGAACTTTTTTAAAAATTAGTTAAATTTTGGATACGAATTTAACCCTTATCTTTATTTCGCAATAAGTTCTGCATTGGTGTGTAGTATCGCGAATTCAATTTGCAAATAAATTTCCCGCGCGCGCGACTCGACGCGCTGCGCTTGCGGAGGAAGGCTCCTCCTCACCTCGAGTAAACGAGAGGGGCTGCCGCTGTGTCGAGAAATAATTCGTCGTACCTACTCGCACCTCCACTCTGCGTAAGCATCATCGTTGCGCCGTTGCAAGTGAGTCATCGTACCAGTTGCAGTATCAATAATTCTACATTATTACATTTTTATATAATGATGCAATGTTCGGACAGCAAAATCCGGCCGTCGATTACGCCTGGCTCGCGTTCTAACATCAACGTTGCTAAGCGCGGTACTACTGAGCTACGCGCGAATAAGGATGCGAATACTTGCGGATCGTCTTGTATATCGCGTTCGGACTTGCGTAGTATTATAAAAGAAGAGCTACGTATGTCTGTCACTAATTTGCATTGCGGATTTTAAGAGTGATATAAATAACCAGTTATGCGAAATGAAAGATGATATTCGAAATTTTCACGAATCGATTTCTTTTATGAATAGTCACTTCGAAAATTTAAATGCCGAAATAAAGTCATACAAAATTGATATCGAACGTATAAAGAAAGAGAATGAATTATTAAAAAGCGAGCTCTCAACCATCTCCGCGCGATGCATCCAGCTGGACCAACTCATGCGATCGTCAAATTTAGAAGTTCAATGTGTACCCGAGCATAAGTCCGAAAACCTGATTACAGTAGTAAAACAACTAAGCAAAGTAGTGGCATGCCCCATAAACGATACAGACATATCTTACTGTAGTAGAATCGCTAAGAAAGACCCTAAAAGCTTGAGGCCCCGTGCTATTCTGGTTAGGCTGAGCAGTCCCCGTCTTCGTGATGCATTTCTAGCAGCCACCGTAAAATACAACAAGCAAAACCCTGACAATAAATTGAACTCCAGTCTTTTGGGTCTTGGTGAAAATAAAAAGTCGGCTATATACGTCACCGAAAATTTATCCCCCGAGAACAAGGCTCTTCATGCTGCAGCTCGCCTCAAAGCCAGGGAATTGAACTATAAACACGTGTGGGAGCGCAGCGGCCGCATATATATGCGTAAAACCGATACGTCAGAATATATCCATGTTCGCAGCGCAGGAACTCTAGATAGTCTGTGTAATCAGTAATTGTATGTATTGTAACTGGTTATTTATTCTTTTTTAAATTAATCATTTGTTTTTATTGTTTATTCTGTTTAAATTCTCGTCCCTAAATGTATACTTTCAAAACGTTAGAGGCTTGCGCACTAAAACATTAGATTTGTATAGAAACGTTTTATGCTGTGATTATGATGTTATTGTACTATGTGAAACTTGGTTAAACCACACAATACTTGACTCGGAATTATTTGACGATCGCTATGTGGCATATAGACGTGACCGAGAAACTAGTTTATATCACAAAAATAAATCAGGTGGTGGCGTTCTGATTGCCATATCTAAGCGCTTCCAGTCTCGTAGATTAACTCAGCTTGAGAGCGGTTGCGAAGATCTATGGGTTGAACTTGATTTGTATAGAAATCGGAACTGTTCAAATAAGTTATGCATATGTGCTGTGTATATACCTCCCCCCGTTCAAAAACATATCCTTGAGCATTTTATTGACAACACTAATCGTATTTTAGAATCTCGCGACAATACACTAATAATTGGTGATTTTAATCTAAGTTCGGTACTATGGCCTAATGATAAAAACATCACATCTCAGCATTGTTCTCTACCTGGTCCACTCGGGCAGACATTAATCGATTTTGCCGCTTTAAATAATTTAAAACAATATAATACAGTATTGAATCACCAAGGTAAAATTCTGGACTTAATTCTATCGACAGAGACCGTTGAGTATATGCAGGAAAGCAAGTATGTGCTTAGCAGCAATATTGACCAATACCATCCCCCCCCTGGAATTTGTTTTGTCTTGTTACAGTAGTCCAAGTCTTCCATCCCAAACTCCTGGTGATAAATATAACTTCCACAAAGCAGATTTTGATAAAATTATATGCGAACTCAACTCTATATCTTGGACTAATGAATTCGCAGATCTAACGAACGTAAACGATATGGTAACATGTTTTATAAAATAATAAGAAGTGCCATCGCGAAACACGTACCTTTAAGTAAGACCAAACATAAAAAATATCCCTGTTGGTATAGCAGAGAACTTATAAAATTGCTTAATGAAAAATATAAAATACGAAAAAGATTTATTAAGTACAGAAATCCTTTGGATGAGCTTTCTTTTTTGCTCCTGAAAAAGCGTTGTGCATCATTAATTGAATCTTGTTATAAGAACTATATAAAGCACATTGATGATTCCTTATCAAAAAATCCAAAATTATTTTGGACACATATGAAAAACAAGCGCCAGAATAAAAGTACCTATCCTTCTTCAATGTATCTAGGTGACAGGCAGGCCTCTAATGGTTCTGACATCTCCAATCTCTTTGCATCCTTTTTCGCATCTGTCTATAAATCGCCTTCTACCACTTCAATACACTATCATGATTCCAATTTACAATGTTCTTCATTGGTCAATATTCTAGCTGAATTGTCTTCTTCGGAAAGTGAAGTACGTATTGGCCTAAAAAAGTTAGACCGTAATAAAGGAGCCGGGTCCGATGGTTTACCTTCTTTATTTGCAATTGAATGTCATGTCGCCCTTTCCTTACCCCTCTCAATGATATTCAATAAGTCAATAGCTTCTGGTATCTTTCCTAGTGCATGGAAAGAGTCTAGGGTTGTTCCCATTCCCAAATGTGGTAACTCAACATCTGTGACGGACTATAGGCCAGTTTCTATACTACCTGTCTTTGGCAAATTGTTCGAGATTTTGATAAGACCAAAAATAACGTGGCACATAAAACAATTGATTTCACACCAACAGTTTGGTTTCCACAAAGCTCGATCCACGACAACGAACCTCACCTCGTTTGCGACTTTTTTGACGGATTCAGTAGACGCTAATATCCCTGTTGACACCATATATACTGATATAAGCAAAGCTTTTGATACCGTGGACCACAAGGCTCTAATTCACAAACTTTCTTCTTTTGGTATCACAGGAAACTTGCTGAATTGGTTTTCCTCGTACTTAAATGGTCGGATTTCGAAGGTGGTTGTTGGCGGATATTTGTCTCAACCTTTTCCAAACCTATCAGGCGTTCCCCAGGGATCGGTTTTGGGCCCAATCCTGTTTAATATTTTTATAAACGATGTCGTACCACTTTTTAAATACAGTAAATGTTTTCTATACGCTGATGACCTCAAACTCGCAAAACAAATAAATAATAAAGACGATGCTCTTTATTTACAAGCTGACTTAAATCGCTTGGTGGACTGGTGTTTGACAAACGGTTTAGCTCTGAACACAGATAAGTGTAAGTATATACGTTTTTCGCGAAGTACACTCAGTAACACACAGACATACACTATAAATAATAAGATATTGGAAGAAGTAACCACTATTAAAGATCTCGGAGTTGTTTTTGATAATAAAATTAAATTTAACACCCATATCGACACTGTTGCAAATAAAGCCTTTCAAATGTCTTTTAAATAAAGGCTTTGTAATCAGAAACACAAAAGAATTCAGGAAACCACAAACTAAGATCAAACTTTTTTCGGCTCTAGTTCGACCCGGTCTTGAATATTGCTCTCAAGTCTGGTCACCGCACTACGAGGTACATATTAAGCGTCTAGAGAAAATCCAAAAACGTTTCCTGTGGCACCTAACGTATCAATGCAATAAAGCTAAATTGTTACCGACGTATGAAAATCAATTAAAACACTTTAATCTCCATCGTTTATCGGACAGGAGACAGTTATTGGACATGAGCTTTTTGTACAAATTAGTTAATGGTTTGTTGGACTGCCCGTTTCTTATTGAGAGAATAAATATTAACGCACCTTCGAGGTTGCCCCGTGTAGATAAATACGCCCCTTTTTCGACCAAAATGTCTAAAACCAACCTGGGTCAGAATGCCACAATAAATAGGCTCTTAAAACAGTATAACAAATTGTCAAAAGATCGTGCAATAGACATAGACATATTCTCAGACAGTCTTCCAAAATTTAAAAATAATGTTGTTGCTTCATTTGTCTCATGATTAACATCATTGGTCTCGGTCAAGTTTTGTGTGTTTACTTTTTGATTTTTTTTTTTATTGATTTACCCTATTTACATTGTTATATACAAACTTGATATACAAAATTGATTTACCCTATTTACATTGTTATATACAAACTTCTAAGAATTAATCGTTGTAGTTATTGTCATAATATGTAACCGTTTTATTTCGCATGTGGTGTTAGCCTTTAAGTAGTTATTACATTTATGCAAGTTATTTTGTAATCTTTTTTTGTATGTTTGTACTGATGTAATAACTGTTGGCTGACCTTAAATAAATAAATAAATAAATAAATAAATAAATAAATATGCACATAATACAATCATTCTAATTCGATATTCTTAATCTTATTTTCGGTTTAAATTCAAGAGATCAAAGAGTTATATCTACTCACATTTCAAATTTCATAGAAATCATAACACTGAAGTCAAATCTCAATCAAATATCAAACGAATTCAGTATTCTCACTCAGACAAACCTTATTTGGTCAATAAAACTTTGCATTGAAAGCTCAAAGCTTTAGCTAACTAGACGTTCTTGATTCTGCACGTTTTTGTATTATATTCGCAGCACGTGGTCAGGTGTCTTGTTAAGAACAGTCTTGGATGAACGGAGTTTGTCATTTCCCACTTGAGATTCAACTTTATTTATATGACCATTAGAATCATATTTATTTACTAGTTCCATTGATCAAAATGTATTAGTTTAGAACAGAATCTTACGAGTATTAAACTATACCTACTGCTTGTCTGTAAGTAATTATGAAAAGGTTCCTTTATGTAGAGTTCTATTAGAGAATTATAAATAAATAAATTAAAACGTCGTCTCAAATCTCAATACATTACGTATAAGTATATTGGACTACAATTTCTATAGTATTTTGTATCAACAATGATCTTTACTTACCTTCTTTGGTACATTAATCAAAATTGGCAAAAGGATCAAGATTACAAATTAATTAACATTATTATTGGTTTTAGCAGCAGACAGTAGGGATGATGTCGACGACAGTTTAGAGTTACTGTCATCTTCCGATGTATCTACAGAGGAGAAGAAACATCCAAAATCTTCCGTGGAAAGGAGAGGATGGTAACATTTAATTTATACATATTATTGTACTAACCTATGCAGTATGCACGTTGTTTTCTATATTTTTATTATGGGTATAAGGTGGAAGAAAAATAGCACTAAATAAAGCTAAATAATTATAGTATTGTCATGGATAATATAATTATTATACTATGCTGTATTGTCACAGATTAGATACTAGGTATTGTGAAGTATACCTATTAGAAATTTTTTAATGTATATTCTATTCATTCCTACATATTTTAACTTCCAAAAAGTTTTACGCCAATGTTCTAACCGGAAAATCCAATATATATTTTTAAAGTCCATTATCCTTCACAATAAATTTGCCTATTGAATCATACCTAACACATTAAAAAATAACAATATTTCAAGGAGAAAATGGCACCGTAAATGTCCAACATGCCCCGAGGACATGGTCAAGAAATGGAACGACCCCTCCATAATGTGGATCTGTGGGGGGTACCAGCGAGCAAGGCGCTCCTTTAAGAGTACCTGCATGATGCATTATAGGAACTGCCAGGATGGGACAAGTTTGAATCCTACTTCTTTATACCTTACTAATATTATAAATGCGAAAGTTTTTGAGTATGGTATGTTTGTTACTCTTTCACGAGAAAACTACTGAACGGATTTGGATGAAACTTGACAGTAATATTACCTATTACTGTAAAGTTATATTATTACATAAGAATAGCACGAGAGCTATAGAAATTCTTGATTTTACGGGTTCGAACGCGAATATACCACGCGCAAAATCTGGTAAGTAATTTTACGTATCTATTTAAAGTGTGTAATATATTTGGAGTGTAAATATTCGAGGTTATTTTTAGAATTTAATCAACTCTAATATGACATAAACAAACTTTTTCCAAGAAATAATTACTCCTTAATTTTCCGACATACTTTCAGAGGTTATATTTATATCGACTTAATTATGTTTATAAATAAAAGTAGGCTCAATTACACGCTTTAAATAAACAGACAAATGTTTTTAAAACATTAGATCGTGTTGTTAGATTGTAGCCCGCATTTAGTTTCACATCAAAATGTTTATAAATTGCTTATTAAAATTAAACTACAACATAAAACATTTGGATGTACTACTGCTCTATCTTAACTAGATAATTATACACTCGTAAAATTGGTTAATTAAAGGCTTTATAAAAATAAATGAACATAATTAATGACCATGCGACGTAGATTCTATAGATTCTTCTAGAAAAAGAGCGAACTAAGCGGGAACTCAGCGGCAAAAGCGAGTAACTACATTCTTGCAAATAAATATAATTTGATTTTAAAAAGTATTTCTATAGCTTATATTGTATGTATGAAACATAAAATATGATGTCACTGCTAAGTTTAATAAAAATCTGCTCAGTATAAATTCAAAAATATTATATAATATGGTAGACTATTTTATAGTTTACAGAGAAGATAGACTATGATGACTCTCATTGTTGAAATAAAAAAAAATCGTTATCGCGTAAACACGTAAAGAATTCCATTCATCTTTATTTTTATAATTTATCATAATAATAGGCATTTAATTTCCAGTGTTCGTCAAGATCCACGACAACAGATGCGCCAACAGTACCCGGGAGATGCCACATGGTCTGCACTTCTTCTACGATTACAAAGTCGCTTCCAAGTCTTCCAAAACCGAGGATTCCACGCTTGAAGATAGCTCTAGTTCTATTTAAGATTTATATTAAAAAGTGTATTGTGTTCTTGCGTTTTATTTTATACCTGACTATGAGATTATATACCTAAAAGAGATATTATTATAGTACGTTATGTAGGTATTATTGTCTTGTTTGATTTAACGTGAATATGTGAACCTGACTATGCCAAAGGGAATTGTTTTTCGTGTAAGCGTGATGGAATTTTGATTGAGAGGTTCCATTGGATTCGTCTGATTTGAAGAGAGACTGGCTGTTACGGATTTCAATATTTTTTATCAATTATTATTAAATCTTAATATAACATTGTGATATAACCCCTTACTCATTCTACTATCACACATTATCATTTATAATGATTAAACACTAGCTGTGCCCCACGGTTTTACCCGCATTGCGCCGATCCTGTTGGTCTAAGCGTGATGATATATAAGTATATAGCCTTCCTCGATAAATAGGCTATCTAACACCGAAGAGTTTACAAATAAGACCAGTAGTTCCTGAGATTGGCGCGTTCAAACAAACTTTTCAGCTTTATAACATTAAGTATAGATATATATTATATGTTCAATGTTTATAGTGTTCAAAGGATTTTCGCACCTAGAACAAAACCCGGGATGCGAAGCGAGTTGTGTCTTTGTAAAAATTGCACTAAAATGTCAATTAAACAGAGTGTTATGGAGGATCTCATTACACTCCCATCAGACGCACCTGGTATTAACGGAATGCAAAAGCACTTGTATAACTGATGCATTTTACCTGCACAATGCTGAAAGGACTATGAGTTTTGTAGGTATGGATAGATAGTTTGACAGTTTTATATTTTTGGATGAAACGGTGTTTGTTACAAATTTTAAATGTACGTTATTGTGTTTGTGGCATGAATTCGTATTATAAGAAAAAAATAACTCGAATAACTCTAAATCTTAATTATTTTTTGTTTTCTTTTTATTATAATTCTGATATTTAGTATCCGTTTAGTATTCCGTTCGTTATTATCATTAGGTATAACAACATTAACAATTTGTGAAAGATCATTTCATTCGTAAAAAACATAACATAGTCTACAAATAAAACAAAAAACTATACACAAAAAATTTACAGTTCACTTCACATACAAAACTATCATTTATATCTCACAATTATATTTCCGTGTAAACGTCCCCAAATTTCAATGCCAGGTACCCTAAAACTGTCTCAAACGAAAACCTCCTCTAATCCCTCCGCATAAAGCGCATAATCCCCCTTAATGATGTCACTGAAAAACAAACAAAAAGCTCCTTTATCACCTTGTAATAAGGTTGTATAAAACGTTTTGGAGCCATCATTGTATTGTATGACAAATTACTAGCTCTCGCACGATTAATGGATGTGTAGCAAAGATTTACCGCGGGGACGTTTGTGACGTCACAATTCAATGAACAAAGAAATATAAAGGCTTATAAAATTCTAGCCGTGTACCAATTTGTCGTTTAGGATAGAAAATTATTTATTTAGTTATAGTGGTAAAAATAATTCTCAATTATTTGAATTAATTGTCGTATGTTTAAAATTAAGTAGCCAATTTTAAGAAAGTTTTAACTAACTTTAAAGTAATAGTGACATTTACAAGCACAAATAAAGCAATCACCGAATAAATTAAATAAAAAAATCCCAATTTTCACAAAAAGTATTGTCACACAATAAAATCCAAGGAATTGAAACAGAATGGACACCCTACAGTTTCCAGTCGTTACAGACCCACATAGTCTTTGAAGCGACTAATAATAATTGTATCGATGTAAAGCAGACATGTTGTTTGTCTCGATGCCTTTATTATGGTAACATTTCAGGTCTTTGATAAAGGATACACTTTATTTTAACTTATATAGGGTTCTTTTGTTTAATATACACCTTATGAGGGTACAATAATGATCTAAGGGTACAATAGTAGAATATTTTTTTTATTAAACAGTCCTTCACATAGAGATATAGCTCATGGTATTCTTACACGACTGTACCAGATTTACCTATGATGTGATGGTTTCAAGAAATTGACTATCACTTGTATAAGTGTCATTAATAATAACGTCCACAACGGCTGCATTCATTTTAATGCTTACCAGCATAAAAACTACATTAAAAAATGTAGAGATTGCTCAGCTTAAAAAAAATGAAGATTTCTCTTATCTATCCCCACAAAAAGCAGACAAAGTCACGGTTCTAGCTAGTAATATGTAAATCTATAGTCAATTACAATTCACGTGATGTGCCGTCAACGGAACCAATATAAGATAGGCTTTGACGCGAAATCAGCCGGAAAATTGAATCTTTTCCGCATACACGTAAAAGATCATAAAACACGATATATTGTATGGATAGTGTAGCGTATACTAGTTGTTTCGCGTGGCGTCGCTCGTGTTTCTTTTCATTTATAAATTGTCATCTTTCACGTTTTGTACTCATAAGTTTAAGATTTTGCAACTGTTTTAATTAATTAAACACATTTCATGTGTTACCTTTGGTCTTAATAACTTTACTAAAAGCATTGGAAGATAAATGTTTGTTTTACGATACAATTAATTAAGGTATACGCTAAACATAATAATTATCTATTATGAAATTATTAAAATTTTCTACAAACTTGTTTAATACTACTATCCTACTTAATTATAAAACTTATATTGATAAAAATGCGAAAATTTATAAGAATGTGTGGATATAAGTTTTTTACTCTTTCACGCAAAAATAGCTATCCTGTGTTGTAAATTCCCAATTGGCGTGTAGCAATCATAATTAGATTTATTTCCTATAAAGTATACACTGTGTACTAAATTTATTTTATTTATTTATTCTAATGTATTTGGCAATGCCCTAACAAACCTCCTAATTTGGGGTGTAATCAACACACCCCTGCGGTTACACCCCGCACCCCGCACCCCGCACCCCGTAGCCTCTGTCCACACCTCAACCACATTAGGTTTCAAAGCTTTCAACATATCTTGTTAGTTAAGCATTCGTTATTTTTTAATCGATAAAAATACCAAGATGATTATGTTCATGCAGCATGTTATAAAAGCTACGAAACTCAATCTTGACATAAATTTCGAAATTTCTAGGAGAAATTATGTGTGATAGGTAGTTATTAATGTTTATAACACCAAAACGGCCATCATGCGATGCGTTGTTCAGTAGCAGGACTTAGAAAAACAGAAAGACAAATATGAATAGTCCTTCCATCTGCATTCAATAATTACGTATAGTTAACATTCTGATTTCATCATATCCATTGTTCATGTTCATTATATGCCCAAACTTCGATCACGAAAAGTTGCGCAAATCACCAACTTACGGTCACTCTCATGTATGCGGCATCTAGTCCACTAAATCTGTGACACGAGTCTCATCTGATTTTCAATACGCTTTCAATAAACATCCCTTGTCGAGACCGCAATACCATACGATTTATCTTGCGAATGCTAATCAAAACTCAACCTTATTCCTTGGCAAAACGTCTCATATTGGCTTGGTATACTTCGATTCTTTTGCGAATTTTTGAAGAGCTATCCATGGCAGACATATTGTTTCAATTACTGTATCTTAAAATAGATTTATACAACTTACATGGATGTAATATGGTCCGTATTCTACGAGATTGGGTTCTTACCTGTAACGAAATAATAAATTGATTAAAACAGGATTTTTAAAATGTAAAAATGTAACATGCAATCTTGGTCAATTACAGACAAAATTTACATAACACAAACATGTATCTTATACCTACGTAATATGAAAAACACACATAAATTCTATTTTTTAAAGCATAACTTTGAACGTCATTTAGCTGTACACTATAGCTGTACAAGGCTCAGGTGCGACCGCATATGGAGTACTGTTCTCATCTCTGGGCCGGAGCCCCACAGTTTCAACTCCTTCCTCTTGACCGCATCCAACGTCGAGCAGCTCGAATTGTCGATGACCGTAGGCTTTCCGATAGGCTCGATCCACTGTCAGTGCGAAGAGACGTTGCGTCTCTCTGTATACTGTACAGAATCTACTATGGGGAGTGCTCTGAGGAATTGTTCCACCTTTTACCAGCCGCACAGTTCCACCACCGGACCACACGCCGTAAAAACCAGTTCCATCCGCACCATCTGGATGGTTGGCGCTCCACCACTGTCCGCTTCACCCGCAACTTCCTTCCGCGTACGGTGAAACTGTGGAACGATTTGCCACCTGCGGTGTTCCCGAACAACTACGACATTGGGGCCTTCAAGAAAAGAGCTTATTTGTCCATAAAAGGCCGGCAAAGCACCTGTAAGACTTCTAGTGTTACAAGTGTTTATGGGCGGTGGTGACCACTTAACATCAGGTGGCCCATCTGCTCCTTTGCTTGCTCTGACATAAAAAAAAACCACGTCTTCTATTTCAATCTAGAGAATCATCTTTACAGTAAACAATTTTTTAATGAAAATCATTAAAAGTCATTCATCCCTTCAGGATACAAATAAATTTCAAATATTAACCTTTGTCAAAGGTTACCAAACATTTAATATCACAAAAGTTAAAATCAAACAATACAGTTACAGATGAAAAATGTTCAGCTCACAGCCTCAACAAATATAATATGCTGGGCCCTGAATCAACATGTTTTAATAAACCCGACCTTGCGTATAAATATAACTTCGTACAACTTTATATATAATACTAGCGGCCCGCCCCGGCTTCGCCCGTGGTACATATGAAAAATAGATGTTGGCCGATTCTCAGACTTACACGATATGCACAGAAAATTTCATGAGAATCGGTCCACCCGTTTCGGAGGAGTATGCAGACTAACATTGTGACACGAGAATTTTATATATAAGATTATACACATGCTTTAAAGTATTTATTAAACTCTACGGGAGGTAGAGTTTATATCGTAAGAGATTCAGATATGGGGTAGTTATCTAGATGATTTTTTTGTCAAATATCTCAACTATTTGACAAATAAAGAATATGAAATTAGCTAAGTAATATTATAGTTATATAAATAATATTGTAATACTGTGGTTATATTATCTGTTTAAAAAGTTAGTAAAAATTTGTCGTATTGCTTTAAAAATATACTCAAATTGAAGTTACAAATAAACTTTCTGCCCGAGGTAATAACTCATTTTAAAATGTTTATTCCTCAGCAATTCTTTGATTACTCAGTAATAAATCTAGCCATTTTTTACAAAGATACCAAAGTTAATATTTATGAGCTTTTCCAAGAGATTTTTGTTAATGTTTTTAGGAATTATGATAGCTCCCTGGGCACGCATTGAGGTTTAAGTTAAGAGGAAGATTGATGCTCCCGGTGGAAACAAATTATTCTAAATGTCAATTAAATATGCTTGATATAATAAAATTATAAATTTTATTATTCCTATTCATATATGTACCTATTTCGGTAACATAATATTTTATGGGTTTAGTTGCATAGCGTATGCTTGGTATACATTATAAATTTAACCTTTTATTATCACCCATATTTCAGAATAAATTAAAAAGAATAATATCATAATATTTAGTAAGTTTTGTAATTTCTCATATCACGTGCAATATTAGTTACATAAACGTAGGAATATATAAAAATAATATGATTTTCCCTTCCGCTTGCTTTTAGCGAATTTATACTGCGCTACGGAAGCTATTTTAAATAAGTTTTAACATTGCTTTGTAGCAGTGTCTTGTTTTATTTAATAAAATAATCCTTTTCAAAGGTATTTTGATAGTTACATGTAATAAACCATACTAACGACTGGTTTCTGAATAAAATAAAATACTTAATTTGACGTTAAAAACATCTGAATGCTGCTTATATATTTTCTTGAATTTGACATAAGCGTTACTGTAATTTTCAATTCATAAACCGGCTGTAAGACAATAAGCGAAAGATGTGCTTTTTTGTGCTGCTTTACACAACAACTACCATATTGTCTATATACTATAATATTATAAAGCTGAAGAGTTTGTTTGTTTGTTTGAACGCGCTAATCTCAGGAACTACTGATCCGATTTGAAAAATTCTTTCGGTGTTAGATAGCCCATTTATCGAGGAAGGCTATCGGCTATATATCATCACGCTAAGACCAACAGGAAGGGAGCAATGCGGGTAACACTGCGGGTCACAGCTAGTAACTAATAAGTTCATCGATCATCAAACGATTTGCATCAATAGCAATCTAATTACCCAGCTTCCAGTTTGCCAACATCTCCTCGAGAACAAGTGTGTGAAGTGTACGGTATCTCGTAGCCTTATTTCCGACCTTTGACCTGACTTTAATCCCCGTGTACTTTGGTCTAGGTGAAACTCTTTGTCTTTGGAATAGCTTCTTTTAACGCATTTTTATGGAATGGGAATTAACTAAGGGAATAATTAGTATATAGAATTTATTTCTTGCATTTGATTGTACTAATATTTTAAGTTCATACTAATATTGTAAGTTTAAAAGATTTTGAACGTCTGTCTATTTTTCTGTAGATTAAAATCAGCTTTCACGAACCCACATATTTTTCCGAAATTTTGATAATCTATATAGAGCTCGATGCATGCCTGCATGGTATTAACTTCATATTATAGGTATAACGTTTTACTTATTGTAAAATAAACTTAATGAAAAGAAAAACTACATTGTTTTACCGAGTCTTCTATGTAGATACTGCTTGTCAAACCGGTGTCTACCAAATTGCTATGCACACGTGCATCATGAATATAGACTATTCAAAAGCTAAAAAAGCTTTGGTTAATAATTATATTCGACATAGAATTTAAGCAAACAAATAAAACCCCGCTATCTCCGTTTGCATGCACCATACGGAAATCCTCATAAATATTAGACACGCTGCAACGTCCCCAGTTTTTGTCACTAAACAGATTGCGGGGGCATGGCCTACACATATAAACTATTGGACCCACATTCAAATCAGTTACGTATTACATAAAGTTTTTGTCTTTATTTATTGGATAAATTCAAAAACAACTGTACCTATTAAAATAAATCAGCGACATACTTTTTGTTTCTAGCTAATTACTTCGATATAACATTATTATTTTTTATAGTCTACGAAATATTCACAAACTTATACCATTATACCATAAGGCAGAATTAGTAAAGGATGTATATTGTATAGAGACTATCACGCGTAGCACAAGCAAAATTAGTAAATAAATTCATCAATAGAATCTAGAACCTATTATAAGCTACAGCAGTAACTACTGCACAAGCAGCTATCCTCCAGGCATTATAATATTAATAAAATGAATATTATTTCCCCTCCGGCTGCTGCTAACAATTTCGCAAGCAGTTGCGATAAGAAAATAATATTTTTTAGCTATTCTCCATCTTATGTATGAAGAGTAGATTTTATTTCTTATTTCGGAATATAATTAAAATTGCATGTTGTACAATATGCATGATTATTTAAAAAATAGAAGTAAAACAGGTTTTATAAATCATACTTGAAATACTGAATCCAATCTTTCAAAAGAACATACCTACCTTCATTTTAGTAAGGAAAAAAATTAGAGGATATTTTAATTTTCATAAAATAAAGGTTAATTTCGTGAAAATATAAGAATTATCAAGCGCATAGTAGTGCTAGTCCCTATAGGCATAATAAAAATACGCGCAAATCTGATTCCATAACGTTAAATTATAATAAGCCATAATATAATAAAAGTATTGTAACTCTTACTAACAAAGAGTCTGAAACCTTCAGACGGACGTATACTGTATTCATATCTCATATCACATAAATAAAGATACAAGGCCCTTCAAATGGACCTCGACGTAAAAGAAGCCATTTTTACGACATACTTTTGGCGTACACGTAATAATTATTATGTACATAATTTTTCATTTGTGTCCTTTCTTATGAAATATTTTTTTTAATTATCAAAGTAAAACGTGAAAACTTGTGCTCTACAAATTACAATGTGCATTTTGTCCGAGATCCTACCTATCAAATAAAAAACCGTGTGTGATTAGCACACGTGTCAGAAGTGAAACTTCTTTGACAAGATACCAAAATCATCGCCTTACTCCATAACGTGACGGTATTGCCCTGACGAGACCTTGAAATTTTACACTCAATTTGCCTAAAGAAGTTTCACTTCAAAAATATTATGTAGTTAGTAGAAGAAAGCAAAGATATTTAATTCACAAAAAGTTCCCAACAAATCTCCCGGTTTTCTGCCATATTTACATATCGATAAGTCTTTAAAAATGACGAAAAAAACAAACAATTGTTTATTGTTAAACAAAGATTAAAACAATAAACTAAACAGAACTGAAATGAAACTGGGCCGTACATTTATAATGGTGAAATTTTCCAACTTCGAACAATGCGAGGTTTTTCTCAAATTAAGTAAATTTTTAAAAGGATCTATTGTGTCCTTTTTTTAGTCGAATAACGCGGGTCATATTCAACGACAGTAAAGTATTTGAATGGAGTTTTTTGTATGTATTCGGGGTCCTGGAAACGGAAGTAAACTCATGGGCTATTGATTGTTATGATGGTTTGAATGGAGACAAATATTACTCTGGAAATAAGTGAAATGGTCCGTTTTTAAATATGTATGAAAATTAAATTGAATAAAAAGATCGAGTGAATCATGGTATGCAGAATGAGCTTTATAATTAATTAATTATAGTGAAAGTGGTTACGTTTAAATATTAAATTAAGTGAAAAAAAATTATCAAAATAATACTTTGTTTTAAACAAAACAATATAACTTCATGACGAGATTGCGTTACGAGCTAGACTTCTACAAATAGGACTGAATCAATATAATCAGAAATAGACCAAATTGAAGAATAGAATAGTAGAAAGAAAAAAAAATGAATGGATTCAATGAAGCAAATGTTTTTGTGGTATTAACCTCTATATAATATAAGCAATATAAATAGTACAAAAATATTGCATGTTAAAAACTTTTTAACTGGTGTAAAAGTTGATAGCATCAATAAAAACGTGTCAGTATTACAATAGTAATACATGATAACATATTGTCACTGACTATAATAGTACATTTATAGCTTCATGAATGTGAAAACAGCATAGTTTACGATAGATATATTTAAAGATCAAACTACGCGCCTAGTATCACCCTAGCATTATATTTTCTGTGCCCCGCACAATATCCATAGTAAATTGTTCTAGAATAAACGAGATTGTAAAATATCTTTTACGGCGTCATAACACAAAATATTGGATTTATTCGCGAGCAGTATACTCCGATGCCACTATCGTAAATTAAATAAAAGGTGTAAATGGAATTTCATACGATGGGAAATTTCTTTTGAAATAGCAATTTCGAGCGTCTATGGCATTAGGTGTATATCTAATATTCGCGCTAGTTTAAAGCGAGGAAAAAATAGGAAGGCTAGGGTTCCATTTTGAACATTTTACTACAATGAAACTGTTCTGTGTGATCATACTTAGTTTAAACTCGATGATTTATTGGTAAAAACTAACGTTTTTATTAATTTAAGCAAATTACACCGTATATTTCTGTTTATTTTAAGATGTTAAGTAATTTAACCTATCGCAAAGAACATAATAACATTGCTATTTTTACAATCAGTAATTGCAGCAACTACTAATTAAACCTATACCTTTATAACATATAGAATTCTAGTCAATACAGTCGTTGTAAAAAATACATCTATTTCCTAACACCACACGTAAAAACCTAAAAAGGATACCAAAATACTCGTAAATCAACACGATTCAGCGTCCACAAGCCTATACCAAAAATAATAGTATCTCCAGTAGTGAATTCTCGCTAAAACACCTTCAGGCTTTATTGGAAATTGGCCCCGTTATGACGAAGCTTATCCCTTCAACTAGTGAAATATTTTTTGGCACGCGATCTTGATAGAATTTATCCCGTGATAATTGGTGAATTTGTAGCACCATTTGGCTGGAATTTTATGAGATTAGTGTAGTAATACCACGAAATATTAAACTTAAATGGTTTTAAAAGTAACGCATGTTCGCTTATGAATAGATTTGTTAAGATTAATATTAGTATTTAGTAAAGTATTTAAACATACACATAGAGCGACATACTAGAACTTTTGTAATATTTGCATGTGCATTCAGCTCTATATATACCTTATAAAATCACTGGAAACTGCTGACCGACTTTTGATAAACTTTTGCACAAAACATATTGTTAAGTTTATTATTGTACTCTATAACTGAAGCTAGCTCGTAACTTGTAAAATGTAAACATAAACGTTACTCCCATATTCCTTAATTGGTTCGCTCAAATGTTTTTACTTTACACAAGGCTGTCGAATTTCCTCGCTCCAGCTTTGTAGATATCATTTAATTTAGATCGCAACTGATAAGCCAGGAAATAGAAGCAAGGAAAACACACGTGAATGTAAAGCATTTTGAATAATATGTTTTTAAGGGCTTTAAGTCACGTGAAACTAATTTTAATTTAGTAATTATCAAACTTGATTTTCTAAAACAATCTATAATTGATATGAGTGATACAGGGTACATTAATGGAAAAAGCTCAATTTTCAATCTTGTTCCAAAATTAATTTACTATTTTTTTATTGGTTTACTAAATAAATTAGAATATAATTCTTGCATTGGATGTTATCAAGAAACTTGACATACTGAGACTAATATAGAGCCGATAAAAGCTCTGTACATATTATTAATTTACTCCAATTTTAAAACTTTAAAAATTGCGAGATTTCACTTAGTCCTACGTTTAAGGTAAGTATAATTTTTTTTTTTATTTTTATTCATTATTAACATTAAAAAAAAACGTTACCTAATCGCCAACATTAACGTATTTTTTCACCAACCACACCGTTCCACCGCACCCCGCTAAAAGGCGGCCATTACGCAAACCATTCGCAAATCACCAATTCATTTCAGTAAATAAATCGCTCAGTTACACAGATGTATTCCTTTCGAATCGTCACGAACGAGGAATGGGGCATAGACTTGCCCCTGGGACCATTTCACTTCATACTTTGAATACGTCGCTGAAAATACGGAATTTTCTATGTTTATATAGCTATGTATTGGGTATTGTGAAAAGTTACTCCCAGTTGCAGTGGTATGGGCCAGACGTGTTTGTGTAAATATGAATTGTATAATTATTTAGCTGTGATTCACTTAAACATTATAAATATGTTTTATGACGGAAATAAAACGTGGCTAAATATATGACTTATATTTAGGACACGCTTTATTTTGTTGGATAATAAATACATCACATTTTAATACCGTTTTTAAGTCTTTCATTTCAAAATGGAAGTAATCCCTTAATTTTCTATTCCGACCCATATACCTATACATTATTTTTACCCAAACCCATCCAGTCGTTCAGTAATAAAAATAAATTTAATCACACTCACAAACAAAATAAGTGCCAAAATTTTCGCTAAACATTATCTTTAGAACTGAAATTCCACCTTGCATTGAAAAAGTGCGTAGGATTATATAAACGTATATTCAAAATACCTATATCGTTAACACTCCCCATAACCAAGCTAGCGTTTACGCGTACCTTCACGGAAGCAAATTTAACCAATCTACACATATTGCCGTCACACATTTTTGTAAGATCCCTGACACAATGTAGATTAATTCCTTTTTTATTCAAATTCGGCGTTTTTTATATACCCATTATACGGTGAAACGTGCTGTCTGTTACAATATAACGGTATATGGTGTTTTACATATCTATTTATACATGTTTCTGTCACATTTATATTGTGGTTCAAGTAAGGACTAAACTAAACGAGCGCACACCAAAAATCATCTGCATGATGACTGAAGGCAAACATCACGATCACGTGACGATCAATCATACTAAAATATCCAAGAACCATAAACTTTGACGACTTGTAACATTACTCCTCTCTAGAAGGAGGAAGTCTTGATCTCTTTACTAAGATCAAACATGCTTGTATTCTACTAGACTTCTTCAAATATAAATTAATCGATACGTGTTGAAAAGAAAATTTTAAAGAGAAGACTCTACAAGAGATTTGTCAGAACAAAAATAGCTCAACGATGAAGACCTAAAAAACCTTTTAGCTGTACAAAAACATAACCCTATAGTTCTTGCAAGATTAAGATAAGGTCACTTAGACATTTTACCAGCAAAATACAAGCACTCAATGTATTTATTTATTCCATTTCAGACCCGCTATAAAAACTCAAAGCACCCCTAAAACATTTCTTACGAGACGCATCGTTTCGAAACACTTTGAAGGCTACTTATTAAAAATAACTGAGATGACGAAAGTCCCGGGTTCAGGAATGCTCAAAAATTAAATGTTAACAGACGGTACACAGACATTGGAATGAATGAATGAATTTTAAAATGAACAATTATCAGAGCTTCATGTTTCATTCGCAGAAATAGCTTTCCAAAAAAATGTTGATATTACATGTTTTAAAGCAGAATAGTGTAATGAATAAAAATATATTCAGTTTAAATTTGAATAAATTAATAATATACACGCTAACGAAAACGCTATATATACCATGAAAAACTAAGCAAATTAAATGATATAGTCCATTCGATTTTGAGTAACCAGCCAACATCTTCTCCCAGTATTAATTAGTGGGTCAATAATGCTTATCACTACATAGTATAAAACAAAGTCGCTTTCTCTGTCCCTATGTCCCTATGTCCCTTTGTACGCTTAAATCTTTGAAACTACGCAACGGATTTTGATGCGGTTTTTTTAATAGATAAAGTGATTCAAGAGGAAGGTTTATATGTATAATAACATCCATTAAATAGTTGAGAAGTACTGTTTTTTTTTGAGGTTTCTAATGTGATGTCGTAAAAAATTACATTTTTCCGCTTACATTGCAAACGCAGGCTGAACCCTACGAGTTTTATCAAAATAATGTACTAAGTATTATACACATTGAAAAGGTCTACAGAAAAGTCCGCGATGGTATATGTCTATCTCTTATGGATAACCCACAATAACTTTTTTTTTTGTCATTTATTTTTTACGACAAATAATGGCTAATTTTCGAAGCGATTTTAACCAATACAGCATTAATCCTTAACCAATTAAATACCTTGAATACATTGTTCATTTAATATAGATCTATATGGCCCCTTACACCGTATGATTTAAGTGAATATTTTCGAAGATATTAAAATAAAATAAATAAATAAATAAAGCTTTATTTGATCCATAAGATACAGTAGTAGTTACAATTACAATTTAAGTACAATATTAGAACAGTTTAGATACTAATCAAGATAATATAATTTAATAAAGTTAATTTAAGTACTAGGTAAGTTTCTATATGGACCCCGTACGGGTAAAAGCCTCCCCCAAAGAATGCCACTTGTCCCTGTCTTGGGCTAAGTTCAGCCAATTTCCGCCAGCGACTGCTACTATTTCGTCAGCCCATCTGGCCCTTGGTCGACCCCTTGTCCTGGTGCCTCTTGGCCCCGACCATTTCACTGACCTGAGGGTCCATCTTACGTCTTTGTAACGAGCCAAGTGACCCGCCCACTTCCATTTTCCCTTCAGTGCAAAACCTAAGGCATCACATACTTTTGTTTTTTTCCGAATGTCGGTGTTCCTTATTCTATCTTTAAGTTTGATGCCTAGGCAGCTTCTTTCCATTCTTCTTTGGGAAGTCTGGATTTTATATCTAGTTTTGTGGTCGAAGGTCCATGTTGGGCACCCATAAGTGAGGCAGGGCAGTAGTGCTGTGTCCATGACTATTTTTTTAGTTGCTAGCGGAAGTTGTGATTTCAGAATCTCTTTAAAGCTCCAGAACTTGCTCCACGTAATCGCCACTCTTCGGTTTACTTCTTCAAAGTTTCTTTCCTTATTAAAAGAAATCTGTTTGCCTAGGTAGATATATTTATTTACGTACTCGAGAGGGGAATCTAGTAAGATGGGCGTAACAGTGTGGTTAGTCATTATTTTTGTTTTATCGAGATTAATTTCCAATCCAATATTTTTGCTAGCCTGGTTAAGTTCATTGATCATCTTACTTAGGTGGTGAGGGTTTTCCGCAAACAATATTATATCATCGGCAAATCTGAGATGACTAAGCATGTTTCCATTCATATTAATGCCTCGATTGGACCACGGTAATTTTTCTAATACGAGTTGTAAGACGGCTATGAATAATTTAGGCGAAATTGGGTCCCCTTGACGGACTCCTCTCTTTACCTTGAATGATTCGCCTACTCTATCTAGTTTGACTCTACTTGTACTGTTATTGTAAATTTGTTTTAGTATATTAATATATTTTTCATTTATTTTTAGTGCTTTCAGTGATTCCCAGATGCTTTCGTGTGAAATTTCACACGAAAGCATCTGGGAATTTCGAAGATATTACAGATTTAAAAATTGCAGGACGTAGCGTTTGCGGCGGTACCGGCCAGCCGCCCGGCTATATATTATTATTTTATACACGTGCGAAGCCGGAGCGGGCCGCTATGTTTTTAATTTTTATATACAACGTTCACAGTTTTTCTGTAGTGTATTTAGTATCAGCATTGCACCCGTGCGAAGCCGGGGCGGGTCGCTAGTATCCTATAATCTATAGAATTATTCGTACAATTTCGAATGACAGCAAAATAATACTACAAAACAGGAAAAACTCACGCATTTTCCCATCACCAATTCCTCTTCACAATATCTATATTTAGACCTTATAAATTACAAAATAATGTTCAAATTAGCATTTCCTGGAACTAACGTCAAAGCATGAGTTGGACAAAGCGTGGTAACGAGCCAAAACTTTACAAAGGTAACTAACATTGTAGTTCTAGTGACCCCATGATACCTGCATCTGTTTCCTAGTGTTACGATTCTGTGTGAACAGTGGAAACTATTGTTTTCAAGTGATGGTCATACAAGGATTAAATTCAAGCGTATACCAATGTTACATAGAGGGAATAAACTAGAGTCTCTAAATTAATGCTTTAACAGGTTTTATTATAAGTACGTTAACGAAAACTACATGAGAGATTTTGAAAATTATTTTATTTTTGAAGTGATGAAGTTTTCTGGTATCATTCGGGCGAAACCTAGGTCAAAGGCCAGTTGTTACAAAATAAATGTTGAAATATTTTGGGTTCTATTTATTTGTAAACTTGTGATAGCAATAATTATGTAAAAAGCTTCAAGTTTTCCAATGAAATTTTAATGTAATAAAATTTAAGAGACAACTCTTAAATTTTATTTCAATATTATTAAAATTAATTTTGAAAACTGAATTACAACTATTTTAAATCGAATTCATTATTTAATTTAACTGAATACTTCTGGTACTTGACATCCAGCGGGGTCAGTGTACCAAACGTTTTAACGTTTCTAGGGTCTTTAATTTCAATATACGTCACTTACGATACAAAATTGTTCACGGAATTTATAGTATTTCACTGTAAATATATTACAAAATAAAATTAATTTCGATAGCAAAGGAAATTCACAAACGTAAAAATATACCTACAAGCATTCTCAATTCATCATTGCCAAAAGGAACAAATAACACCCGAAAGCATATATTAAAACTGAATACAATAATATCATATTCGTACATAAAACTTCGATCATTACAGGACAGATTAGCTCAGCTAATTGCATCCTACTGGGTATTAGTCACCCCCCTCCCACCTCCCCCCACAGAGCAAATACCCCTTTGGTAAACTTTTAGCGACCCATTTGAGTGCAAATTATACAATCCCCGGTTACACGACTTTGAATTAAATACGTATTTACAATTGAGTATATTTTCATTTGGATTTTATGTTGGATTTATAAATGTATTGTTTTATTATTTATCGCGGATTTATTTAAGATTATTACGATTTATTTTTAACAATAGCGTTCCGTCCCGGCTTCGCCTGTGGTATATTTTTACGTTTTCTCACCACAACAACCTTCCTCTTTCTCAATAAATATGATAAAAAAATAATTAACGATATCGGTTCAGCCGTTCTCGAGTTTTGCGCTGACCAACACATTTAGCGATTCATATTTATTATATTCAATGACGTCGTATGTGAATGTTTTCACATGCCTAACGTATAACACCGTCTTTTCATCATATACGAACTCTTTGGAGGTTAAAAAATAAACTTTTAAAAAGCTTATAAAAGCTTGCAAAACACGACTTTGTATCTAAGATATACCACAACATAGAAATGTGAAGCCAACATAGCACGAGGTATTCAAATCCCAAAAAGTTAGCGTAGATATGAACTTAAAAGGAAATAAAAACACGCCCTTTCAGAGATTCTCATACGTTCTGTATAAGTTGTAATGAAAATTCGTTATTTACTTTTTGGTTCATGGCTAGATCTCAGGAGTAAACGAAATCTGTGTGGAGATTTTTTGGCATTATACTTTTAAGAATCTTATATTTATTTAAATTTCTTTGTAATATATACTTTATGTACATACTTTGAACAAATTGGATTTTTTTTCTAATATAAAAAAAATTCTTAAGCTATTTTTAATCTTTAATATTAATAGAAGTGTATAATATTGTCAATGCATAGTACCTACCTATACTTATTTACCAACCATGTTGTATATTATTCTTATTTTATTAAACCACATTTACCAAGTGAGAGTTACAAAAAAAATATTACATGATTATTTTCCGTATTTATAGGACTGGTCCTGTACCATAAACTATATAATTATTATTATTTCCCCTATAACCCTCTCCCTGCATATTGTGCGAATATTTTGGCATTCTTATTATGTTTATTATGTTAACAACACGCGGAACCTTGTTTTATATTGCGTATTTTTCTTGTACAAAATTTCATTTAGGTTCCTCTAGTACGCCTATACATTCTGCGTGACTGGTTACATAAAATAACATACATGTAAAATTGTTTATTATTTCTGTAGGATTAGAATTTATAAGATAAAGCCGCTTGGGATTAAAATAATATAACATTTGCCAGGATAATATAGCGATCTACTGGAGAAAAATTTTGAAATTATAAAAAGGGTAAAGTTGTTTTTAGGTCTAGTACAAACATACTTAAATATAAAATGCTTTCTTTTTTTATAATATTAGTATCTTTTAGCTTTTAGGAATGTAGACTACTTTCAGCCCACGACTATATTCGCTTTTACTTCATGTTATCGTGAGTGAAGGTATAGAATTTTAAACATAAATTTAAAAAGTTTATTTGAATTAATATTTGATCTCAACAAATACATTCATAGCTTTATTCATTTTCGAATTCATCTCGAAAATTCACAAGAAAACGCCAGGTGAAATTAAAAACATTAACAACCAAAGTATTAACAACTCGGAAAGAACGCGATCCCTGCATCATAACAAAACCGAGCGCCTACAACTTTTAATTAAAATTCATTAAGCGTTATTGCATTTGAAAATCACAAAGGCGCCACAAAATACGAAACAATGAGAGAGAGTCAAGGCGCATATATACCTTCATTAAAATTCCCCTCACAGGGCTGCGGCTTGCATTCCCCAAAATCCTAACCTACTTAACGGACATAAATAATACAATTTTGACATACCTCAGCTGGGGATAAATTTGCTCAGGTGAAACGCGTTTTTTTTTCAAATTCAAATTCGTATTTATTCAGTCAATTACTGCTTTTACAATAAGTTTCGATCAAGTAAAACGAACGATATTGCATTTGTGTATATTAGTATATTAATATAATAGATACGTGAATTAACCACCAACAATTATCGCCTTATTTCGTAGTTTAATAATAATACTATATTGTGTGCTATAAGCTAAAATGGAAAAGTTATGTGATTTAAAAGCTTCAAAGAATTCATACAGGAATCAAAACAACATTCGCTATTTCAGCATCGTTATTTGCTACATCACAAAAATAAAAATACGTGAGGCACTCGGGGACTGCCGCGGTAAAGCTATTGCATGCTATGGGGAGAGTGAGGTTTTTTCGTTACGGAATTTCTGGATTCGGTCCCCGCGCTCAAGGCCCGCGATAGAAGCTATGCAATAGCTTAAAAGTCTCTAAGAAAAATACAGCGTGTGCGCCGAGTAAACGTGTCAGAAGTAAAACTTCTTTGCCAAGATTCAAAGATACCAAAACCGTCGCCTTATTCCATGACGTGACATTATTGTCATGACGCGACCTTGAAATTTTACTCTCAACGTGCCTAAAGACGTTTCACTTCAAAAGTAATTCGTAGATATAACACCATACATAATATATAACGTATTGTAACCATACATTCAGTATTGTATGTATGTCTACTATTAAAGTGACAACCCTACATCTTGTCGACCGTACAAACGAACATTCTCGCACATTAATGGGGCATCTAAACAAATATACCACAATTACTCGTCTTTTGAGCCTTTCCATTTGTTACCATGAAAGCGTACAATACAATGATATGTTATTTTCGCTTATTTTCATTATAAGGTATTTGACCGTATTCGTATTTATTTAAGGAAATGTATTTTTATACAATACGAATTTTCAACACCTATAAAATATTAAAATATATTTTTTTCAGATTAAAGAGAATTCTTATACATTTATGCGATGGCGTGGTTGTTAGTTGATTTGTCTCTCAAGTCTAAACAATATGTCTACAAAATAATAGATTAATCTGAATTGTTTACTTTGAATTTAAAAACCAAAACTATCTCTACTAAATAAAAGGAAAAAAAAGATAAATTTTATTGTTATCCCTGCAAAACTGGGACGAGAAGCCGTAAAAACCACATCTAAATTCGCTTACTTATTCCTGAGATTAATTAGGTCATACCAACTGAATTCAGCTTTAATTTATTAGCTCCTATAGTGGCGAATTATATTTTAGTTAATTGGAATAGGAAACAAAGTGCATGGGAATAAGATTGAAAATTGCATCTATCGATCCGTAGTGTGAATAACTTCGTTCGAGTATTCGGTCGACAAGTTGAGGTTTAAGCGCTTTTCCGTCCATTGCATTTTGAACTTTGACACCGAGTGTAAGAGTTTGAATCGATTTGAATGTCCAAGCTCAAAGTGCTGACAAGTTTGGTGTGAATGTTTACAAACGTGATTTCTGGAAACTTCGAGAAGTTTGGAAAATATACATGGCTGTTGTGAAGGCGATTGAATTTGTTATTTCGGAATTGGTTTTCTATTTTTCTAACGTTCTGTACAGACATTAAAATAAGTAATAGTGAGGCAGGATTTGATCCTATGTATTTAAATTTGTCGTTGTGAAACTGAAAAATCCTAATAATTCACGCTTTAGTGAACGAATCCGACTTTAAAATGTTGAGGATTCATAAACCAGTCAATATTTATTCAAAAGGCAATTATTTTTTCTTTAAACTAACTCTAAAAACAACATCACTATACTTTAAAACACGATAATATAATAGTAAAACAATTGAATGGTAGAATATTAATTGCTATATGGATGCGTTAAAAATAAAAATGATACTGACAGCAGTTTTAAACATGATAGTCCAAGATCCCAGAGCGATAAGACATAACTTATTTTCTAAAAGATGAAACTTTAAGTTCTCAGTAGTGTCTCATGTACTTTGTATACCTGCGTGTTTGGGAAGTTTGCCCAGTGACACCTGGGCAGGTACCAGGTGAGAAAGGTGACTAAAAATAAGAGTTACTTTACTTAAATTTAGATGGCTGATTTTTAGATATATTTTATAGAATATCATTCTCAAATGGTATCGCAAGTATCAGACACTTTTCATGGACCAAAACTTTTGTCAGACGCTTTAAAGCTCCACCAAAAATAAATAAACTTTACTTATTTTTTAATGTCTGATTTTTTAATATGTTATCAACATAACTATTACAAAATTATATTTAATCAGTCAGACAAATTGGAATGACCAAAAATCCACTAAACACAAAAAATATTCGGCCGTGAGTACGAACGCGAGAGCACTATGCGCATGCGTGTCAGAGCGAAGAATGTAAATATTCCAAAAAGTACTTACTGCTTTCGATAAAATATTTCTGCATCTCTTTTCAAATAAAATGAATTTCAACATTAAGGTAATAATTAATAATTATTAAAATTAAAATAATTTATTGCATATATTCGGTAAATTAATTTTTTTTCGGAGTAATTGTATTTTATAAAAAATTGTTTTTATTTTTTTTACCAAAGATAACAGTTTTTACATTTTTTTTTAAAATAATTTTAGTAAAAAAGAAAATAAATATAGTTAGTAAGTGAAAGTATTTGATTGTCCTTAATCATCGTTATCATCATCAAAATAATCATTAGAATTTTCATAATTGAGCCAGTCATATTGTCCATTCGAGTCATCATTCTCATCGTCATCATTTATATTGTTGTCGTTGCTGTCAGCTTCTTCTGTAAAAAAACAAATTAAAGAATTACAAAACATAAAACTACAAATATAAAACATAAAATGAATTGTAAACCTAAAGTTAAAGTACAGTACCTGGATCTTGAAGTGCTTCACTGACGTCTCCTGGTAATTGGTCACCATCAAACCAATGAAAGTGATACTGGTTTTCTTCTAACGTCCAGCCATTATTTTCAGGGGTAAAGATGGTTGGTTGTTTTTCATTTGCATTATTCCATATGCTAGCAATGTAATTAGCTCGGAGATATTGTTGAAATAATTCAGTTTTGCATGGTGGTAAATTGCTAGCATCAAAATTTTTTAAACTTTTTGGATCAAATTCTTCGTTAACATCAGAAACGGTATAATTATTGAAAAACAGCTGAAGCCGGGCAGCATCAACGTCAAGTGTACCAGAAACATTATAAATTTCGCAGATAAATTTTTGTACTTTGTTAAAAATATCCTGTTGGATGTGTGTATCGGTAAACGACTCTGAGCTTCCAAATTGCATAAAAGCAAGCTGATATTCCTGCTTCTTCATCAATATATTAAAAGGTCTTTGTTTACCTTTTTTGAAAAAGGAAGGATTAAAGTCACACCCAGTCAATGCATGAAATCCTGGTAAACTTTTACACAAAGATGGGCTCAAATGTTCGTAAATTTTTTTTAAATTAATGTATCTCTGGTTATTTCCAGTGCCTGCGTATAACCATACATTAGAGTCATCATTTTTCAAATTACCCATATGTCCTAACATAATTATTGCAATATCCGTGTCAGAACATCTAATAACAAAATTTGCTTGAGCATCAATGTTACAAACATGAAAAACAATTTTTTTGGTCAGTCCAATTTGTCTGACTGATTAAATATAATTTTGTAATAGTTATGTTGATAACATATTAAAAAATCAGACATTATAAAATAAGTAAAGTTTATTTA
This sequence comes from Colias behrii, assembly GCA_029959065.1. NCBI lineage: Eukaryota > Metazoa > Arthropoda > Insecta > Lepidoptera > Pieridae > Colias > Colias behrii. Next base: position 10,567,679 of record JARWMC010000020.1, read on the forward strand.
TTTTTGGTGGAGCTTTAAAGCGTCTGACAAAAGTTTTGGTCCATGAAAAGTGTCTGATACTTGCGATACCATTTGAGAATGATATTCTATAAAATATATCTAAAAATCAGCCATCTTAATTTAAGTAAAGTAACTCTTATTTTTAGTCACCTTTCTCACCTGGTACCTGCCCAGGTGTCACTGGGCAAACTTCACAAACACGCAGGTATACAAAGTACATGAGACACTACTGAGAACTTAAAGTTTCATCTTTTAGAAAATAAGTTATGTCTTATCGCTCTGGGATCTTACTCTATGAAAGGTTAAATACCGGATAGATTTAACACAAACACAAAAATAGTGTTTACTATTTACACAATTAAACAGGAAATATATCTCATAACATAAATCTTCTCTTTGAAAACGATATGATACAAAGCGTAGAGTCATAACAAATGCATAAAACGTAAAATTATTTTAAGATACGTTTTCCTTCGTAATCTGTTCATATAAAATTCTCGTGTTTCAGGACTATCATCGTTGAATATGAAAATATACCATTATATTTTATTATTTTAAAATCTAAAACAAACTTCTATATTATATACCTATTGCTTGTAGGTATAAATATACAAAATAATTTCGTAATCAATGCTGCGAACGTCATCATATTCAAATTTAACTTCTGTTTTAAATATTTATTTTATTTCCATGAACCATATGCTTTTTTCATCACCTATATATAGTTCAAATAAATACGAGAAAATCTCTCCAAACCACCGTAAAAAAATTTAAACTCACATAAGGAAAACTTTTTGACTCAGCCACAAGACCACCCTCTAAAACTAACATGTCAATCAGATATGGGATTACTGTTCCAATTCTATTCGTGTTAAAGAACACTATCCCTCCCCTTTCCCCCTTTCTACCTCCAAATCTTGACACCCTTATCAGACAGCTCGTCACGGAACGATTTATATAATTTGAAAGAATTGTAACACCTTTTAGTTTAGGAATTGCTGAATTTTTCTGTGCGATATTTTTACCGTATTTTCTCTACGCGTTTTGTCAATTATGCATTCAAGTATGAAAATTCCGTTCTATTCGGTCCGGCCACTTCGTAGCTGAAATCAGACGGACAAACGTTTTAATGTTATTGTCCTATTTAGCAGTAAATTCGACAAATTATAAAATACAATTCAATTTTCATAAACAAAAATTACCATACTTGTGATTTCTTTGGCGGTTCTTTATGAAGTTTTTTAATTTTAAATTTCGAGACTTACGTCCCAAAAGGATTGTGAAATTCAATCAAAAAGTAACAATAAAAAGAGCAATATAAAAGTTAAAATGAAACAATAAAAATAAGTTAAAACGTTAACATGCTGTTATATTTACTTCAAGTAAAAACTTTAAGTAAAAATTAAGCTGCACAGATTATTTCTTTATATTTTATAAGAAAGTATTAAACATAGTCAAACTCTTAGTCTACATCGAATGGGATCAAGGGGAAAGTCAAATTTTCACTCGAGCGACTCATTTCAAAGCACAAAGATTTTTACAATAAAATTGGCTGGCCCCAATTATTTCCGGCAAAATTGAAATTTGGTGAATTCGAGCGAATAAATGACTTTTTAGTTTCTTAATATTGACGTGAAATTTTTACTAATGGCTCTAATGCATCTCGTATTGTCTTCGTATTAAAAAAACACCTAGAGGATTTTAAAGCTTTGTGCTACGAGATGGCTACGAGATGGTTACGAGATGGTTACGACAGATATATTTTGCTTATTTCTATCTATTTATCAAACCAGAATTACCACAGGTTGGTAGCTACAATCGGATATTCATAATTCTGGTCCATTTTCATTAGAACAAGTTTTAAAAATTTCGAATATAAGTACTTGTAGCTCTAAGTAGCATTAAAGCTTCAGTTATATACTTTCACAACCATTTACACTTATTGTTTTTACCTACATCTTTCACTTGCCATCCTAAATCTCACATTAAGCAACTGTCGAAGCACTCAACATGACTTCACTCCCTTCGCATAAAGACGTTGATGTAAACACGCTGACTCAGCGATACGGACCCTTCGTAAAAAATATTTACCCGAAAAAACCTTTCATTATCGACCCTTTGGCTGTACCGGTGAAGCCGTGACAAATTCATTGATCGGGTCAGTAGTTGAGAAGTTTGACAAACAGGAAAAAATTGAGTTTTGCCAAAGTTTTTTGTTATTATATTATATAAATATAAAACTGGAGTGGTATTAGTTTGGTTGAACGCGCTTATCTCAGGAACTCGTGGTTCGAATTCGAATTGAATATATTTTGTGTTCATTTAGATGAGAGAGCGAAGATAAGCTTTAAGCTCTAGGCACACGGCGACTAATAGTAAAGGAGCAGCAAAGAAGATTTTTGCAAAAGCGGGAATAAATAATCCACAACATAACTGTTTTGACAAGAGTTTAACATGAAATTGTATCTTTCGTACAACATGTAAAAACAGCAACATTCGTTTTTATTGCGAAAAAAGGGTCGTATCTATTGCTCGCTAGTGTATAATATTATATCCTAAAACTAGTAACCTTACACGATTATTCTAAAGCTCTTAAAATTTATGAAACCTCGTAAAATACCTTTATTGCCAATATTATGGAAAAATAAGCAGAGCGTACGCAACAAGTGATTGATCGTAAAGATTAGGTAAATCAGGTAAGGATATAAAAAATTTGATGTGATTTTATAGTTTTTTACCTTGGAATATTATACTTGTTACGTATTTTTATTACACTGTGTAGCGACAACATATATTTTGTACTAGCTTACCGCCCGCGGCTTCGCCCGCTATTTCTAAAACCTAATAAATGAGATACTAAAACCTTCCTCTTAAATTACTCTATCTATTAAAAATATCCGCATCAAAATCCGTTGCGTAGTTTTAAAGATTTAAGCAAACACAAAGGGACATAGGGACAGAGAAAGGGACTTTGTTTTATACTATGTAGTGATTTATATTGTCACGTAGATAGATTAACACACGTTTTACTTATGCTAAGAATTAAGATTGTAACAGCACATAGTGCATAGTATATAAGCAATGTTGTATGTAAAATAAATTAGTCATTATAGAGTCAATATACAAATAGTATATAGTCGTCATGTAGACATTATAACACCTTATGTCGTTGTTTCATTGCCACAACCAAAACCCTGGCAAACACTATATTAGAGGTGAAACCTTGGCAAGGTCCTGCTGTACCAAATATTATGTTTATTTTTACTTAGACTTTTTGATGGTAGGACGTAGGAATATGAATTTATAAAACTTTTAATTAACTTCTTAACCTTACATTATATTGAAGTCTAAAAATTTAATTTGTCATGTAGCCTGAGACACTTTATTATTTTTTGACTCAACATTGAGCTTTCCGTCGAACTTTGAAACTTCTTATGAATTTTCTTTGTAATTTTTTGTCATGAAACTTTGCAATGTTTTAATAGTTATTCTGTAAGATGGAGACAAAGACAGCATATCAAAGATCAAAAATAAAAGAGCTGATGTCAATGGAACAATTACATGATTATATTATCAACAGTATTGCTAGGTTTTAATACAATACATACATAGGTTTTAATAATAGAGCTGCAAAACATTATTTAATATAATTAGACTGTATATTTATTTTATATAAATTTTATTACTAGCTTAAATAGAATACGGTTTCACGGAAATATTTCTAAAGGACTAGACCTAGTACGCGGAAAAACTCGCGAGCAAAAAATAATAAACATAAAATAAATTCTAAAGCGTTTTAAATAAAACTGTCAATTTATATCCCACAATAAAACACAAAATTAACAACAAAAAGCTATCAACAGACCACAAAAGGGGATGGCATGCGAAACTCCATTACGGTCACCGAAATCATGCTTTTAAAAATTCAAAATGCGTTTTGTTTTAACTACGAACTAGCTTTGCATTTCAGTTTGACCTAGAGCTTTTGCTCGCGACTGAGGCATTTTGAAAAATAGGAAAAGTATAGAGATAACAATTAAAAAGTCGAAGTTTGGGCTACGTAATAGTTCGTCTTCTCATCCGTATTTTAGAGTGTTCTTCAAATATCGGGACTCAGTGTTTTTTTTTTTCGTTTTTCAATGCATTTTTAAACGTATTTTTCATAACGATACCTACGAAACGCAGGTGGTAGTAGGTACATAGTATAAGAAGATCTAATTTCAACCACCTTCGCGCTAATTCGGTAACCAAGAAATAAAAGGCATTGTCAACTTTAATACTCCGATTATAGAATCGATAATCTTTTGAAATAAATTATGTTTTCGCACATAATTCGTAATGTTCATTGTCCCTCCCTACAAAGGACTAAACAAGTCACTAACGGCACTCCATTAGGGCCGCACACGGAAATACGTTTTTAAAAATTCATAACACGTGTCTACCATGAGGGGATAGGGTTGTCAAATGCGCAAAATATTTCGTATAATTTTATCATAGTTCGGCCAGAGAGGGTTAGCTTTTATAGACTATCCAATGCTAGAGGATTGAAAATGTTTAACTTGTATTTTTATGAGGGTCTAAAAGCTATTAGCTCTGTTACATAATATGAGCAACAGCTAATTGTTACTCTACATCGTTTTGAAATTATTGTGTACCTAACATGAATTTTAATTATGCATTTGTATGTCACACAGCAAATATTATTTTAGAAATTATTAGATACATTATATTCAGTACTGATTAACGATTTATTATTTAGTACGAGTTTACAATATTATAGAATATTCTTATGATAATATTACTATACCTACAATAAAAGCAAACATGATGTCTAATTTTATGTATGGTACTTTCTTTCTTCTTCTATTTTGTGTTTTCTTCTTGTGTGTGTACCTTTTTCTGGAAATAAATGTTTTCTTCCTTTCTTTCAAAAGAAATTTCTCACATTTTTCTTAATAAAATATCAAATGTAACGTTAAATGAATAATTAAGTAATAAGTGAACATCCCGATTAATTGAATTTAACTCGAAACAAATGAAAAGCCATCACGTATCTCTAAAAAGAATTAATTCCCAGCTGGATGTGTAATAGCTAAAATAACACGCAAATTTCTAGTCGCTACATGCAATTAATCAGCCCGTCTGTTTCTAGATCAAATAGCTATTTGGAATAAGCTGCAAATTAAGTTCAATATACTAGTATAAAATTAAATTGAAACTCTAACACATGATTAATATTTTTTCCCACCTTTTCACAGTTTCAATTAAAGATTTCTAGCCTAGATTTAACCTGTTTCGTTTTATAAAAACTAACTCATATAATATTAATACTAGCTGGGCCTCGCGGTTTTACCCGCATTGCTTGCCGCATTGCATTGGTCTTAGTGTGATTCCTCGATAAATGGGATATCTAACACCGAAAGAATTTTTCAAATCGGATCAGTAGTTCCTAAGATTAGCGTGTTCAAACAAACAAACTCTTCAGCTTTTTATAAAGCTAACTAATTCTTATTAGAAATACAATTTCATTCAAATGTGTTGTTGTCTGAAATAAAAATACATGCCAAATGTAAGTATAAAATAACGTCATTATATACGTATGTTTAGATAACCTTTCTTACGACTTGTTATGTACGCTCTACTCTTGATGGCTAATGAGTCACACTCGCACGTGATACACATAAATATAGCCTCTACCCGCGGATTTACTCGTTCCTACAAACAAAATACCAACCGCAAGTAAAACAAAATGTTATGTGGTTTTATGAAACCACGGTAAAAGTGAAACTTTTCACATTATAGACATTAAATTAAAAAAATCTGAATAATATTCTATTCAGGGTATAAAAATTTCTTTTATCCCTACTCCGCGCCCGAACATCACATGACATACAACACATATTTAGATGAAAAAAATTCAGATGATGTGAACTTTAAAAAGTTTTATTTTGCCCAAAAATACACAGACAACGGTTGAAACAAATGTCCTAAGAATTTGAAGTCGGTGATAAACGAAATACAGTCTTCACTATCCTGAATCTTCAGATATTTTTGCAGCAAGATTAAATTCCCACTCTCCAGATAATTGGTTAGCGGATACTTGCGACTCGTTCTAATGAAAGTTCCACTTTAGTATGGGACGTTTTTTCGTATTTCATTGACAACTTTAATAAGAAAAGACCATTGTCTTTAAAAAAATATGTGCATTAAAAGGGAATACCGCTAGTTATAAATGTTATGATAACAAAAGAACGATACAGTAGAGTTGTTATTCAGAAACGACTGCATTTTAATTTCTTACCAATGACACCACAAGCTTGAAACTTCAAGGAGTTTTATGTAAATTACCTGTAAAAGAAAAAAAATATTACATTACAGGTAAAATTAAAATATTTAATTTATAAATTTTGCATCAATAGGATAATTACATGGATATTTATAAATGGTTACAATACTACCTCCACATGAAACAGTCAATTAACTCCCGTTAAATACCATTCAACTAAACAGTGTTTAAAAGTTAAACCCGGTTAAATCGGGCGGTTAGCGCGTAACCGGAGTTAATCCTGGCCAGCTGTGCGTGCGGTTGGCCCGTTACCCGGGGAAATTACATTTTTCCCTGCCAAACAATGTTGTTTATTATCAGCGAGAGATTTCTTAAATATTTCGCCTACTGTAGATTATATTTTTCAATATTTTACTATTTTTATAAGTCTTGATGCGTTTTTAAATTGAATTTTTAATTAAACTTTTTATAGAATTAGTTAGTAGTAAGACTAAACCCGATACTATAACACAGTTGGAAACATAGTAATAAAATGTCCTTACATTAATATAATTAATACATTATAGTAGAGAAAATCAAATAGTTTATATTGAGTTGATATCCGGTTAAGTTAACAAAACTTCCAATTTACATAACTAAAGTCAACAAACTAACTACAAATTTAACTAGAACATTAATTAATATAAGAGACATCGAAAATAAACCAAATTGATACTGTGAAAGTACATTTAGATCCCGCAACGGAGCTCGATCGATTGTGGGCTAAAATTAAGCGCCTGCAGAGAAATTAATGCAAACACTCTCTGACGGGTTTACAATGCAGTTCGGACGGAAGGCGCTTCGTTATTGAAATATGGAATATAAAGATAATAGCAGAAGTACGGAAATTTGAAACATTTTCTACTGGATATTATTTGCAGTTATTTTAAGAGTATTGCGCTCGAGCTTTCATTTATTGCATACGAGAATGGTAGTGTTTTCTAAATATTATTGATATATTTAATGTTATGCAATAAGTTGAAGACAACTGATTTTTATGCATTCGATATTGTTGTTCTATTATTGTTTCATTACCCATAATATGAGTTACCCATAATATGATTTAAATAACTTTTAAGAATCTACTTCTGATGAACTTTGAAACTTGTAAAGAATTTGAGAAGTTATTTTTAACTGAATAGTATATCGCATACACATATAATAATGGGAACAGAATTATAATATCAATGTAATATAAACAACATGTCAACACACATAAAAAAGGGTAGTAGTTAACAAAGGTTTAAGCCCCTGAGTTAAACATTGGTTAAAGTGATGATAATCGAATGGGGCCATAATGATGCCTCGAAGGGTCCCAGTTAATTATCAGACCTCATTCGGGTCGGCAAGAAGATGAATAAATAATGTTCATTCCTCTGTGACAACATGACGTCACACACTGTACTATTTTTAATTATATTTTAGTATCTTAGTGCTTTGATTATAAATACTTGTTACTTCGTGTAAAAGATGAACGAATGTGTAGAACAAAGTCAGGTTAGTTTCCAAGTCAATCATTATTTCTTGTCACGGATAGAAGAACAATCTGAATACTGTAATATTAATTCATAAAAATTACATTAATCAAAATGTACATTGTACATGACTAAAATATAAATGCAATCTATTATATTTAACGAATTTCTAATCAAAATCAATTTATAAGTTTCTACATCATAACCTCTCACAAACTTTTTCAATAATTAATAACAATAAGATCACGACGATTAAATTAGTTGAAAAGATTAAAAATCTCGTCGAGATTTGAACCTTAAGAGCAGTGACCTTAATATGGAACAAGCTAAATGAGCGGTTAATTACCCCCCCTCCGTCTTCTCTCTGCACCCCCACCCCTCCCCACTTTACTGGGAAAAAATTAAGCTTTCATATAATGAATGATGAAACCGGGAAATCTTGCAACAATTTTGTAATTTTTCTCTCGTCGCAAAGCTGAAGTTAATACGTGGAATTGAAAATTATTATGAAATTTGATTGCCGAAGTATTTTAACGTTTTTCTGAATTATAATCGATTTTTCTTCTGAAGAACGGTTTATTTTTGCTAAAATTCCTGTGAAATTAACATAGATATTTAATTTATTTCATAATTTAATAAATAAACTTGGTACTCAGTGAATTTTGGATAGACTTGTTAGTTTGAAGAAATTGATACTTAATTAATTCCAGAAAATATTTTTTTTGTATGACAATTTTGTTTTGCGAAATATATTAAGTAGTTAATAGCATCGTTGAAATAGTGATTTAAATAAAAAGTCTTAATCTGTATGCACACATAAACTAAAATAAAAATTAAAAGTCTCAATCTGTATGACTAGTTCGTGCAGTTCACGAACTATCTTGTAAAAATAAATCATTCGAAAATCTATCATCAAACTGATAACAAAAACGTTTCCAATATTTAACTTCAAATATCCTATAGCAAACTTGAAAATCACTAAGTAGACAAGCGCAGGAACACTAAAGTCGCGGAAAAGTCGAGGAAAAGTCGCGGAAAAGTCGCCCGTTCACAATCTCCCATTGGTTTGTCGCCAAAATAGTTGCTCACCAACTTTTAACTATTGGAATTTCAATTTTAATATCACCCTATTTGCTATTACCGACCGTATTACAAGAACATAAGATAGCTTTTAGCAAATTGCTTAACTCGTTTGAATTGTTTGAACAAATACATTTGTTTCACTAGTTGGAACTTCTTACAATGGTCATTTCAACTTTAAAAGATATTTTCGCTTGTTTGAAGTTGCTCTTGTATATTTTACTCTCATTTTTCGTGGAAATTTTATTCGTTCAAAATAAATGTGCCTCATTTGTTTTGAACTCACTCCTTTTTATAAATCTACGTTTAATTAAACTGTTTGTGACATATTATAATCTAAATAATATTATAATAATTCAAAACTGAAGAATTGGACGACTTATCTTTCTCTTGCAAATGTGTAGCTGGTATGGCATAAATTTTAGAATTCATTAACCTTTACCACATTGCCAATTAAAAAATAAAACACATTTATATCAATAAAAACGCCCATACAAGCAACCCTAAAATTACACAAAATATGCCACAATAAACAAATTCTTTTCAAATTCGGACAAAAGATCCGAATTTAGGGTTCCACATCACTCACTGACACGTCCATTGTAGACCCTGACAATTATTTATTCGTAGGTCCAAAACGGGTTCTGGAGATATATCGACCATCATTAGGCAAATTGAGCTTTTCTACATATGATAATCCAAACAACTATAGTATAATATACAATTGTTGTAATAGTTTTCTTGTATTTTTTGCATGTATTATAATAACACCTACTTTATTCATTTGATATATTTATTTAAAAAAGATATCACATCTTTACTCGAGTCTCTACAACACATGTAAAGCAACCACACACAATGCTTATAAACTCGACTCTATCCCGTTGTAATAGAGCCTAGATCTTTAATTATTCACAAAGTTTATAAAGAAAAAGTTCATAATAGCGTATTCAAGAAAAGTGTCAAAGTATAGCAGCAATACATCTTGCGATAAAGTGAAGCGCAGGTGAGATATAAGTTTAGAAACCTCTCCCGAGCAATATTATAACAGAAAATGTAACCTTTAATATAAGGTTATTGCGTAATATAATTTATTATTAAGATGAACAATTTTCTCGCTTTATGGTTGAAAATGTTCTTGAGAATAAAATGAAAAATATAATGTAACGCAAGGTTCAAAATCATCTAGGAAATAGAGACGTCCAAAAATGTTTTCAAAATTAATTTATAAAAGCATAAATGAAGAAAACAGCCAAAAGTTGGTATCTATAAAAGTACAGAGGTTTTTTACTTTTTCATACTTCTACATGGATTTGACAAAATTATTTAAATACAATTATTAACTGAGTTATTTCTTAGCCAAGCAATTCACGGGCTTGCCATTAAACAAAATATCATTATGTACATGAAATACAAGAGTTTAAATCAAAAACTTGTTCGAAGAAGAAACTGTCCGATCCAGAGGAAAGTTCGAGAAACTACACTGAATTTGAAATGAAAAAGTTAATCCTTCGATTGGTACAAACTGGCTCTCAGGAGTTGAAAAATAAACTTAGCGAGTTTCTACTTACAGCACTTGACTTTATTGATCTTGAAGCACTATTTTATTAATGGTTAGGTCATAGTTTTGGTTACACATATTTGTGAATGCTTGAAGTCTAACTAGAGCATTTTTTTACAGACATAGGTTAATTTAGGCACTGTTTTAACTTATTTGAAAGTGGGTGGTGTATGATGAAATGTAGAGACAAATAAAAACATTATTTATGTCAAGTCTTCAAGCTTCAAAAGTAAATTAAATGTTGTTCGGATAACTTTATCTTAATTCTCTGAATAAATTTACATCAGTAGTATACAGGGTTAGTTTTCAATGACCAGCCAAAATTTTAAATTAAGATCTAGATATTAAACCAAAGGTACATTTGAAATATTATTGTCGAATAAAAAAAAATAATAATAGCATTCATTTGAAAATGTCTTAAAAATTTCCTAAATCGTAAACACGCGATAAGCTTATTGAGAATCAATGCACTTGTGTGCGTGCGCGCATCGCCAAATTTATGTGTCTGCTAACTTCTACCTATCTAGGTTGTTGAACTGAATTGTGCTTTTGTAATGTCCACACGTTCGCTTTTTAGTTGCGGACAGGAATGAAATCTAATTTAAAAAAAAACGTTTTAACGCTATTGCATAGCTTCTATCGCGGGCCTTGAGCGCGGGGAATTTTCCACACAATTTGGGGTCAGCTAATGACGCGACAGAACTGCCGTGTCATCGCTCAAGTGCTAATTGATTCGTAAGTATTTTTGTTTAAGTATTGGAGAAGCTTCTTAATAATACGATAAGAGTTAATGATAGGAATATATTGTAAGCTAGCTGGAACTCGTGGCGTCACTCGCGTGATATAGAGAAGCATGTGTGCTAATACTATAATCTATCTCTGTAACAATTTTCATACAAATTTGTAGTGTCCGACCGAAAGTTCGGTTTCGGTTTCGGTTTCGGCTGAGTTTCGGCCAAAAATCAAGTTTCGGCCGCAGTTTCGGTTTCGGCCAGAATCGGCCGGAACTTTTGCCGAAACCGAAACTTATTTCGCAAGTTCAGTGAATTTAGTTCACACACGTTCACGCTCGCCTAACTTCGTTTTCCTCGGCAACGCTTTGACGGACGCTGTCAAAGCGTTGGTTGACCCTCGCTGGTGGAAACAATTTTTGATTATCTATGTTGAGATTGGAACTGGGTGTAATAGTAATTATTATTTTTATATAAGAGGTACCTAAAAGAGACTGATTATTCTTCTAAGTACAAATACCAATCCAAAGTATTAAAGACTCTATAATAAAGAGAAAGATCTCAAAATACCAATACTTAGTATTTAAAGTAACAGTAACAATTACTGATTTGATTTAGATGACTGATTTTACTGAGAACTTAATTTGAAAAAATAATAAAAATTAAAATTGTTATTACTTATTATTAATATTTAAAAAATATTAATTTTTCATTTTATATTAAATAAATGATTACAACAATATACTGTGTTTTCATTTCATGCCCTAATTAAGGCAAAATAATAGGTAAAATGCACCAAAGTTCAGTATTTTTAGAAAGTTCATACTTGACCACGTGAGTTTCGGTTTCAGTTTCAGTTTCGGCCGAAACTGAAGCCACGGCCGAACATTCGGTTTCGGTTTCGGTTTCGGCCTGGAAACCAGTTTCGGTCGGACACTACAAATTTGATCAGCTGGATATCCAGTTAAAGTCGTAAAATAGTAACAAAAATACATACTTTCTTTCAAAACTTTCGTGATATAAAATATGATGTTTGTGTAATATGTCATGAATTTGCATAAGCTTCCAAAATTTTTAATTGTTTCAACATTATAGTTTTTTTTTCAATTCATTCCTTCGCGATGCACTTATTATCAAGATAAATCTATGTTATATCGCAAATCGTACATGTAGTAAAATATGAGAGATAATGTGAATCCGATTTGGCTTAAAATAATTTGATATTGATTCTTTTGGTCAATTTTATATCATTAACTGAGATAAAGAAGAAAGAAACAAAAGTGATTACTTTAAACACTGATTTATAGAAGAAGATTTATAAGGCTGAGCTTCGGATTGATTAATTGTTTTAAGCTCAAACATTTATTTATTCATTTACTATTTAGGCTTGCCAAAGTACTTTGGGATCGTCATTGTATAATAATTATATTGATTGAGTATGTTCATTTGTTTGTGAAAAGTATGTAGAATGTGGAATGAATAAGAATTGTTTTTAGAGATTTTTTAATGTGTTTCTTTTTTGCTTTATGTCAATTATTAACATAGACGTAGGTATATAATTTGATAATATGTGAATTTTCATTAAAAATATATAAATTTTCAAATTTTCCGTATGCGTATGTTATAAAAGGTATCTTTTCGTTCCATTACAAGCGCTGACAATAAAAAAGTATCACTTTTCCATCCGCGCGCAATACGGAATCTATCAAAGATGACAATTACGTGAAAATGTAATGAAATCAACCCACCACAGCGGGTGAAAGTTCGCTGAACATTGCTCAAGTGTTCACTTAACCTAGGACGACCGCGACTTCGCAAAATTTAATAAATACACTAATTGGTACAGTGCCTGCCACTTTAGTTGGCACATCGAGCCTTGCTGCATCGGTAACGATAGCATGATGTTGTAACGAGTGCGTGTTGCATGTATGTGGGATATATTTGTTTTTTTTTCTAATAGCTATTTTTACGTGGTAGATATGATTTAAACTAAATTCAACAGCCCAGTTAATAAAATTAATACAGAAATATGGGTAAACTTAAAAAACCTGTAGCTGATACTAATATTAATATTAAAAGCATCAGTCACTTTACACACGATATTAAAAACACAACCATTAATATTAAACATGCGTCCCAATAATTTTGCAACGCACTGTATATAGCAAGAAATCGTATTTTCCATACAACATTTTCCAACAAACTATACAAATAAGCCTCGCAAAAAATTGTACTACAAATTAAAACATTTAATAAAATCACGGCTGGATATAAAAAGCCACAATCTAGGAATAAAATGGGATATTTTTTTATATTAAAAACATGAAAATCTCGTGACGCTCAACCTAATTATGGAGGGAAAAATGAAACCTTTAAAATTACAGCGCTATCGTCCATGTTGGATATTAAGAAAACGTTTAAATTATTATTACGGTTTATTTTTAGTGCTCATTTTGTATAATATGATACTTTAATGTTTTTTTTTTTAATTTTTTTAACTAGTTTTGTAAATAACTTTTTGTTATCTTTAATTTTAATAAAAATGTAAAAACTGCACAGATTTTTGTGCTGCTTCGGATTTCCCACTTAAGGTATTATTATATGTATTATGTTTCATTGTGATACTTGTAAAATGCAGTTACGTAGATTAAGAAGTAATTTTGGTCATTGTCATTACTCCAACTCATTTAATAGAATAAAGATTTTCGTTTATTTTTCTCAATGCATTAGGAACATCACATATTTTGACACTGCATAATATCATGCATTTATATGTATACAGGCATAATAAAACTAACAATCTTCTCGAACACAACTCGATCTTCCTTCACGTTCGAGTTACCGTAGTATTACCTCCATCGCTTATTCATTCAGACGAAGCGGTGTTTTCATTAAATTTGGATTTTTCCTAGTTTACTGACACGCCGGTAATTGAACCCGGGACCAATTTGCATACCTCCACAATGGTATAAAGAGTAGAGTGTTTCGAAATTAGATACTAATGAGTTTTGATATGCCGCATTTTTTAAGAGTACCTGTAATGTTGTGTTTGAAATGTGTATAATAGAAAAAATAGTTTTATATTTTATGTATTGTGATTGTAGCTTTATAGCGGTTAAATTGCTGAGCACATTTTGATGTATGATGCTATAGAGATAGTTGAGTTGAACACTAGAACATGAAAGCTTTCATAAAGTGAAGAGAAAAACTTCAATCAGACGCTAGAAAGTGTATTAATATTTAACTCTATTTACTAAATTGTAATAAAAATATGAAATTTTAGATAAATATAGTACACGTACAATATTTATCTCAAATTTCATATTTTTTATTGCACTTTATCTACCTGTTATTATCATAAAAATATCTATATCATAAAAATGCGCATAAAAGCATGTTAGGTATTTGTCCCACATACAAGATTTCAGAAGTTACGAGAGGCATTTCCTACAATCCGACATCCCTACCTTACAAACTATGTCAAACAGCACTCACGTTGCCCCCTCCACATTTGATATGCCAAAATATAATGACACCTGAAGCCGTACCGCAGTATCAAATGCACGGTGGCTAACGCGAAACGGCTCCTAAATCAACATACACGCGCGCCGTCTCCTTATCTCAGCCGATCTGACCTGACCCTTCTGCGTTTCAAAGGACTGTGTACTTTGTTGACAAGATATATGGGTCAATATTGCATAATGGTATTCTATCTCGGAATATGATCAGCTTTGACAATGGAAAAAACGACGCAGCTTCATAACCATTATTGTGTTCAAGGCTCCTTTTGTAAATTCTTTTGTACTTATTTAATAAGTGATTTTGTGACCCTGAGTGAGTGGGGGATGAAATTTCTGTTTAGTGATCGATTTTACTCGTTTTAATATGCTTTTATGTACAATATTCTTTCTTTCTTTCTTCCATTCTAAGTAAAAGTTTGTAAGCCTTCACGTGTATTGCCTCTAGTATAAACGATTGATCCTAATCCTAATCTATACATATAATAAAATCGTAGGAAAGACAAAACTGTACATTGAATATTTTTTTAAAAGAATACATAATCCATGATCTATAATCGATATAGAAGCCAAAAATATAGTTTTTAGAATTTTTGTCTGTTTGTCTGTTTGTCTGTTTGTCTGTATGTTTGACCGGGCTAATCTCGAAAAGTACTGCATAGATTTACTTCAAATTTTGCATGAATATTCCTAAGAGGTCGGGTGAGGATAGTTTAAACATATTATCATGATATCACCTTCGGGGGAGGAGCTGTGAGCCTTTATTTTTCTTACATATTCCGTGTACTACGACAGCGTACAATCTAAAGACTCATGTTTAAATGTTGGTTTCGAGTAAGCCATGCTATTATCTAGCTTTACAAAATAAAAACTATGTCATTTACGTAATTTGGGCAGAGAAAAAGTTAAATGAATCTTAGCAGTATAAAGACAAATTTGAAACAGCGCCATCTATGAAGTGTTAGAAAAATCAAACACACGTTAACTATTGGAAATTAATAATCAAATGACGCATATATAAATGTTGTTTGACAATATCTAGATTGACACTATAAAAATTATGCCATTTAAGTAACTTGGGAAGAGAAACATAGTTTAAAGAATGTAAGTTGTATAATGTTAATTTTGTAACAGCGCCATCTATGAGATTTCGTAAAAATCAAATCAATTTAGATGTTAACACTACTGAATACACAGTTGGAAATTAATAATTTAAATATAATTATGTTATTTATTTAACTCTTTAGCCCATATCTTCCCTTCCCTATAAGGTATATTTCGTGTAAATAATAAATATACTACATTTTTTTAAAGTGAGGGTAGATGTTTATTATTTTAAGTAAAACTAGACACCATTATCTACAGTTAATCTAATATTGATTGCGTTCATTAGTTACAATTTTAAAAATCTTCGTATTTTATAAATTTACTAGCTTACCGCCCACGGGTTCGTCCGCTTTGTCTAAAACCTAATAAATTATATACTAAAACCTTCCTCTTGAATCAGTCTATCTATTAAAAAAACCGCATCAAAATCCGTTGCGAAGTTTTTATACTACATTTTTTTAAAGTGAGGGTAGATGTTTATTATTTTAAGTAAAACTAGACACCATTATCTACAGTTAATCTAATATTGATTGCGTTCATTAGTTACAATTTTAAAAATCTTCGTATTTTATAAATTTACTAGCTTACCGCCCGCGGGTTCGTCCGCTTTGTCTAAAACCTAATAAATTATATACTAAAACCTTCCTCTTGAATCAGTCTATCTATTAAAAAAACCGCATCAAAATCCGTTGCGAAGTTTTAAAGATTTAAGCATACAAAGGGACATAGGGACAGAGAGAGCGACTTTTTTTATACTATGTAGTGATATTTATAAAGCAATTGAATGCCATAAAACCAAAAATATCAAATGCAATCTTCGTGTTTTGTGAATTTTCACCATCATGCGTTCCCACAAAAAGTAAGTTGTTACTTATAGGTATTTATTTTTTATAATGATAGCAATTCATGTTTTTTGTTGGTAGGTATTATAATATTACACTTTTAGAATGAAATAATAAAATGATGAATTCTTTTATTATTTTGAGGTGCATTGGGAACAGTAGTTTTTGATAAAATTTTATTTGTAAGTAGCTTTTTTTATAGATTTACAGTTAACTTTTGATTTTGTTATTTACAGATTCAATGCTCATAAAATTATATCGCCTTTGGAAGACGATTTCTGCTGATATTTTTACAACACCACTTGAAAATTGATGATTTGATGGTAAAGATAGTAGCAGCGAGGATTAAGTGGAAATTAGTAATCATCCGCTTCGTCAATTTTTGACTGAAGTTAATGTCCAACGTCCAATGGTTCAATCATTGGAAGTATCTCGGGAAATTTTGGAGGATATTTTTCAGGAAGGAGAGGAGGGGCAGCCAACCACATATCAAACGACTACGTTTTAGTACCGAAAAAAATGTTATTCCAAATGAAACGTAAATTTTGCACTCACAACTGTACAAGTAATGTTTTTATTTTGACTTTGCGGTTATCTGATTATAATATTTATCGTTATGGCTATCGAGGTACCGACCGTACTGGGATCAGAGTACATGATACAGTTCATCATCCAGGATTGCTAAGAGCATTTTAACACTGAAAAAGATGTTTTCTTTGAATCGTAGTTGCTTCATTTATTTATTTTTAATCATTTTACATAATATGTTTTATATTTTATAAATATAATATCATTTTCATTATTTAAGTAGATAAAATAAATTATGTAACGGTTTTATAAGAAAACACAGTATATTTATTAGGCGACGGTGATTTCTTCCAGGCAAAAGATATTCATCAGCTCAATAAAATTGAATAGTATGTTGTTAGTTATTCTTTAGATTCACAATTGTAATGAGCATTTCCGCAAGCAAGTTGTATCGTAGTTTAGATATATCATAGTTTTGACATATTAAAGTTCCAACAAAACCCTCAAATTTTTGAGCAGGGTTGAGCAAGATAATTTGAAAAATGTGCCGTGTTAAGTATTATAGAAAAGGTTAGTTCGTTGGTAATTATTATTTCTTCTTCATTTACATGTTGTTAGTAAAAATAAACTTTGACTAACAGTCAAAGTATATTTTAACTAATACTACTTAATATCTATTATACCTACTTATGTTCAGTATTTATCTGTATTATTCATCATCATCAGCCCATATACGTTCCCACTGCTGGGACACGGGCCTCCTATGAGGGTACAGGCCATAATCCACCACGCTGGCCAAGTGCGTGTTGGCGGATGACACATGTCATCGAACTTTTTAATTCTTCGACATGTCGGTTTCCTCACGATGTTTTCCTTCACCGTTCGAGCAGTGGTGATGTTACAACATGCGCAGATAAATTGAAAAATCAATTTATTTCCTGCGCGCTCGCCTGGTCTCGAACCCCGGACTTATCGATTCGAAGTCCGAGGTCTCACCACTGAGCCACCACTGCTTATCTGTATTATTATTGCTTGGTAATTAATATATTTTCATGTCGTATACCTAATTATAAACATAAGTTTGATGTGTAATTAGCTGGATTTATTTTTACACACTCACAGACTTATATTTTATATTAAAAGAGTGTTAATAGTGTAAATCATGATATTTTTTCACAATTAATAATAATCCTTTTTTCTAATGGTGTTGGCATTAAATTAAACCGCGCTGTCGTTTCGTTCACAAAAAGTGATGTTATGAGGAGCATATTCGGTCCTCATATCATAAAAAATCTGTGCGAAAACAATAAACACGTGTGAGGCCCTCACGGCAGATCGGGGCGGTCTGACGCGAAGTGGGGACAGCGTTGTCACTGTATCGCTCTTGCCACGCTGTTCAACAGACTTATTCGATAGTTCAGTTTTGTGTTAAGACCGCTGTGACAACCAACCCGTGAGACAACCAAACCCGGTCTCCCCTACTATCCCGTGAGACCGAAACCTTCACTGAGAGGGTATGACGTCTCACAGCTGATCGCAAACGGCATATTGTACTATCCCGTGAGACCGAAACCCTCACTGAGAGGGAAATACGTCTCACTACTGATCACGACAGTCATATTTTATCTCGAGAATCTGAAACTTTACTCAATATGAAGACCGTTTGACAAATGATAGGGTGCATCATAATATTATTCGATCTCTTGAAGATGAACATGAGTATAAGCAATCACTAGAGTAGGGACGCGAATATTACAATTATATGAGACAAGAACGATTAATAAGTTTGTTTAATGAAAGATTAAGAATTGAAACTATTCGGTCTCTGGAAACGGACGAATAGCGAGAGGCCCGTCTTACTGCAGACAGATTTCGTCATAGTCTTAATGACTTGAGGTAAACAATCTACGAATTCGGTGGTGTGGTCTGACAAATATAAAAGTGGGTTAGCTTATAACCTCACAATTGATTACAGATCATCTTCTGTAAAGGCGTAGTATGTTCTTTTTGTAATGCTTTAAAGTGTAGTAAGGAGTCGGCTTTCATTTGAAGATACACCGGAACCTTTGAAATCACTACTTTTAGAGGAACATACTGTGCAATGTAAACTGTTATTAGACAATATTCGCTCTTATAGTAGCGCGTTTCAAATGATCCTTTGGTGCTCAATAATTATCAGAAGGTCCGTTCATGCTTACTTTTAAGATACAAGGTCAAGTTTACCATTTGATAGGATCCCTTTTGCCTGTAGGCCAACCTAAGTTTGTTTAAATAGGGTAAAAGTGGGATAGATGCCCCACTTTTTGAAATAGCCTCATAATTTTAAAAACATGAATCTTATACGAACACTTTGTATGAATATAGCTAGGTTAATTATCTGTTTTGAATTACTATATATATTTTTTATCCTATCATTTATAGATAATGTGTAATAAACATTTTTGTAGAACACCTCTTTTGAGGATAGATGCCTGCAGAGTGGGATAGATGCCTTACATACTCTATAAACGCGAAATCTAATAAAATTTATATGATAAACCAGCAAATGTCATGTTAACATAGTTGTTCTGTTGTCCAAGAATATACTTGCGCTCGCACTCCTTCTTTTCTTTTGTATTTTCGTGGCGTGGTTCTCCTACAATCAGTATAAGGGCAGATCATTAATAAGTAAGTATACATAACAAAAAAAAGCAAATTAAACGAGTAAAATCGGTTAACATAGAGAAAACCTCTGGCGCAATCAGGTAAAAATATAAACGGTACCTGTGATTATCGATAATAACATATACATAATATGTATTGAGGGATAGATGCCCTTAGAGGCCCCTAAGGGCATCTATCCCTCGAAAAAAAAGGGGCAACTATACTTTTTGATAAGGATAGCTGCCCCAGTATTTTTTTTATTAAATAAAAACAAAAGAGCCACTATTTTCACTTAGATTTGTAATTA
This sequence comes from Colias behrii, assembly GCA_029959065.1. NCBI lineage: Eukaryota > Metazoa > Arthropoda > Insecta > Lepidoptera > Pieridae > Colias > Colias behrii. Next base: position 10,587,796 of record JARWMC010000020.1, read on the forward strand.
ATGAACCAGTGTATAGACATAATAAGAAATATAGTGAAATTTATTAATGCTTATAAAGTTATGTAAAGGCAAATATCAACCTTTTTAAATTTTAACGTGTTCGTGAAGTTCGCCGCGGATATTACAACACGCACTAGCGAAACACGTCTTCACCAAACAACAGCTCATGCGTACCCGAGGTGCGGGGTGATAGGAGCTCCTATTTAAATCATTAATTCGTAGTCACGATTCTGGGAAGTGAGGTTTTTTGAAAATGAGGCATCTATCCCGGTGCGGCATCTATCCCACTTTTACCCTATATTTTGTATTCGACTACAACGAATAGTGGAATACAAGAAATCAATATTTCTCAAATTTAAAACTGAACTCATTTCACAATTTTAGAACAGGTTAATTCGTATGTATGCAGTTTTAAATCGACATTAGAAGCTTTTCCTCAAGATGGTGATATCGGCACTCAGGAACTCCCTGGACGTGTTATAACGCCCAGGCCACAGTATTACAAATTTTTCCTAAAATAGAGCAACGAATGTATTTTCGCATAGCAACGGAGGGGAACTCGCGGGGGGTCAAGTGACGCGTCACGCGGGCCACTTACCACAAACATGCTTAGTTTGTGGTACCGAGCGCGAAAGAAAGTCATCGTGTTTTTAGTAAAGTTACTATGTTAACTAACGTAATTTAATACTTAAGTACATATTCTATAATGGTGTGCTCAAACTGTTAATCTACATTTAATTTAGATTATTATATTTTGATACTAAGTAATGTAGAATTTAAATCACATTCATTCATGTTTTCTTCAGATTTTAAGATTTTCTTATCAGAGTGTTCAATTTTAATGTAAGTAGTTAAATTTTATAAGAGACAATAATTAAGAACATTCAAAAATAAAGTGTCACGTATTTTTTTTAAACGACGAATGACGAAAAACGACCTAATCGCGGACGAAGTCGCGGGCAACAGCTAGTACTATTATAAAGGCGAAAGTTTGTAAGTATGGATGTATGGATGTATGGATGTTTGTTACTCTTTCACGTAAAAACTACTGAACCGATTACAATGAAATTTAGCACACATATCGAGGGTAACTTGGATTAACACATAGGATAGGTTTTATCCCGGAAATCCCACGGGAACGGGAACTATGCAAGTTTTTCTTTGAAAACGCGGGCGAAGCCGCGGGCGGAAATCTAGTCGTAGATATATAAATCTTATTTTGCACACGATAGTCTAAATTAACACATTAGCTTTTCCAGTAAAAACCCGAGCTACAGCTAACACAATTATGTTTAAAAAGAAACTAAAAATTATTTCAACAAATATTTTCTCAACTAATAAAATACCAGGACCAAGAAGTCCACCGCCCCGAAGGAACTATGATATTAATTTTCCCGCCATTTGATACAATTTTTACTGAACGAAGTGAATTGTCGCCGGAGGAATTCGACGATATTTTCCATGAATATAAGAAGTTATTTCAAAACTATCTCAGTTGTATTTAATATGTCAAAGTTACAGGAAAGGTTGACTTGTTGAGGTTTTCATTGTTAAACATATAAAAGATAAAAAAATATGTTAAATAGTACAGTAGTAGTATGTACAATATGTTAAATAGTACTTTCTGAATATGCATTTTGTTTGTTCAAAATCTGATCATTTATAGAAACGATTTTATAGAATCTTGATCGTTATATAATAAATAAAATAAACTCTATTAACGCAATGATGACTGATAATAATTGTTTTACTAACCCGTCCTTACTTCACACAACCACTATCATGAACTTTTTCATTATACTCTTGCCAAGACGAACATTAAAAGCCAAATAATACGAAGAAAACCTAGTAAATCCCAAAGCAAACTCCACAAAACGCTATGAAAATAAATATCGCACGGTTCACGCACGGTTAAAATCGTCGGCCACTCGCGAGTCCATACATTTCATGTGTTATTGAACGCTTCTGCCGACAAATGGCGGTGAAGCAATAGAAAATATTATTTACTAGGTCTTACACGCGACTTTGACTTTTTCTTGTTAATAAATACTATACTATAAGAAATAACACGCGAGGCCGGGATAAATATTAGTTTGAATGTAATAAGAATGTACTGCGGTTCTACACAGCTACCTAATTGATTATCAAATCGCAGCTAGTCAACGACTATTAGCAAAGTGAAGGTAGTTGGGTCGAACGTCGTATAAAAGACGTCCGAGCCCCTAGGCACGATTCGTACGAATGCGCCACGAGTCAAAAGAAAGCGGCAATTTATAATATTCGACAGCTAAGCATTTTCTGACCTAGGTAACAGTGACAGCTATATTGACAACTATTCATCCACAAAAATATTAAATCAAAAGTTACGTCTAACAATACATTCTTCATTTTATAGTGTTTAATTGTAAGATGCATGTAATCATCATTTTTGACCATGTTTCAGCATTATAAACAAATTTATTTATATATATTTTCTAAAAAAAGCGTCTATTAGTAACAGGTTAATTATATACAAAGAGTAGCTGAGTACAATACTGGTCATAAAACGCAAGCGAAGCCACTGACTTCAGCTATAGTAATAAATACTTACGATGACTCTTTCCGCAATGCTCGAGTTAACTCGTCTAAGGATGTTCTAGCTGTAACCTTCTTTTGTTTTTAATGAAATACGACGGCGTTTTGTTTGCGCTGTTAGAATTGCGTTTGAAATAATTAATAAAAACATTGTCATGAATTATGAGGACGGAGAGAATTATTTATATGTTTCTTCCTCTTTCAAAATATACAAAATAGTATGGGTTAAATAATACATAGTTTCGTGAAATGATGTAAGTTAAATAATTAATGATAGATGTTTAAGCATGCAGCAGTTACAGAGATAAACGTTATATAAAATCTCTATCTAAAATAGTATTTTCATTTTTATGTCTTATAAAGAATCATGTAATATTTACTATTTACGTTTGCGTCTAATAAAGGAGCATATTAATTATTAATTACAAAGAAATAACGCCCCAACTCGCTTCTCAATATTGCGTTTGAATAATCAAGGTTCAATTCGGCATTTTATTCGGAAATCAAATTACGACGCCAAATGGAGGGAAATCTGCCCTTAATTATATCGCTAACTTCATGAAAGGCGCCATAATTACACTCGCTTTTATTTATTTATTGTATTTATTTCTCAATTAATTCAATATCAGAAATTCAATATCAAATTTGATAGACTAAGCCATAGGGGTGTAATTCATCTGTTAAACAAACTACCTAAATGTGCCAAATGAAGTATAATGTATTCAGCCTTTAAACATTAATGCTTTTTACATATTTAGTTAGATAAGTATCTACAAAAATAAGTATATGGGAGACAATCTGGAAAAGTTCTGATCCCTTTTTGATAATACTATCACTCCATTATCCCCACGCGAAAGTCTTTATAGTCTTACAAAAAAATATATTTTTATCTTTGATTTTATTCCTACCAAAGTATTGAAAATCTCTTGGTTAAAAAGTATTTTAAATTTTATCAGGTAAAGTTTAATAGCCTCTTGATTTTCTTTTTTTAAACAATACTCAATCACGAAAGATTCTCTACGAAGGTAACCAAGACACTTTTCTCTTGATAGAGTATTTTTTTCAAGCAATACTGAATTCTAACGAGAAAATCTCTACATCGAATCTATCTATCCTAAAAGCTTTATAAAAACGAGAGCATACATCATAGATGAAACCTAGCGTATTTAACGATCCCCGCTCGGCTCTAAGTCGCACGCCTCCTCGATCCATCACATTATATAATTGAATAAAATCTCTCTTTAAAATTTTAATAAAATTTCATAGAATAAATTACTCAGACTTTATTAACTCATATTTTACACACGGTGTCCTTTATCTTGATTCTTAAATTAATGACCTTATAACGGATTTAAAGCGGGATTTATTCATTTTAATATTTGATACAAGACTTCGAATATGGCCATGGATAAACTATATATACCTCGTAAGTATATAAATCATATAAAAATAAACAGAAGAAAATATATAACGCACATAAATATTTTTCTTATAGAATATTATGTGAAGTTACACTTATTTTACATAAATCATAAGAATATGTATGATATTTAATTCTTTTTCTTCAGAAAAATCTAATTAATCTCTAAATACGTATAATATTGGGCTATCAAGCAATTGTAAATATATTTTTTATTAAGAGTCCGATTAAAGTAATGCAAATAACGAGACCACACTGAACAAAAGACTTCCTTTTACATAATACACGGTGATTTAAAAAATACCGCTAAACACGAAGAATACTAATTTGAGCTTTCGAGTAAATAAAACTAAGATTCGTTAAAAAACATCGTTTACAGTGCACGGAAGCGACACGACATTTTCATTTGCTTTATGATAACATTCACATTTTTATTCAAATAAACTCAACCCAAATTGTATCAAAGACTTTATATTGTAAAAATGAATGAATATGTACTGGTTTTTCTTTCCTTTGCAATACAACGCTTTCACAAGATGAAGATCTTTGAAATATCTACAAATAAGAATTATATTAGAATACATTAGTTTCTCTTAACAAACTTTCTCATGTGATATTTACCAAAACTATGTGACATCATAACACTCATATGAAAAACTTTTCATACATATTCGTTTTGTTTTCATTAAATGGTTTAATAGCATTTTTATTATTGTAACGATTGATTAAGATCTATATAATCCAGTTAACGATATAGGTCATGTACGCAACGATAAAATATCGTATGTTCTAAAAGACAGCTCATAATTACGGCGGACATTTCTGAACACACCCTAACAACCTCCATTTAGATTCATTGCAGTCTTTTAAGGTATCGCAAACCGACTCTTAATTTCTGTTAACATTTTTACCTTTTGTATACAAGCCCACTTTCACAATAGTATAATAACAGTGAACATTTGGGTTTACTACAACTTGGAAACAGTTTTGTTTCTTTCAATTGAATGTAAAATTTGTGTAATGTTACATGTTTTGCATAATATTGTGTTATTTAAGATCTAGTAGATTATATAAATAGTACTGATAAAACAAATAGCAACAAGAAAAAGTCGTAACTTAGAAATACTTTGCGTAGCTCGTAGCCAGAGCTACGTATCGCGTAGCAGCCGCGCTACGAAGCTACGTTATGTTGTAGACATTGGATATAACCAGTGACGTACTGTGAGGATATTATTTTTTCTTTTGATTTTTATTTCTTTTTCCCAAGGAGGTTAATATTTCAAAGTGAGATATATTTTTTGTGAATGTTATATCAGACACCAACAATAACAAACGAATGTTATGAACTGTATTCTTAGTCCTTTGATTACAATACATTTTATTTACTCAAATCAAAAAAATACCTACAGCTAAATATACATTTAATTTACATAATATTATAAATAAAATAACATATTTCTAACAATAGAAGCCTTTTAGCATCCTACACAAAAGATTAATATAAATAAATATAATCACTGGAGAATTTAACAAAATATCACGTTTCTCACGATCCGTGATATTTCATATTGAAACAAAGGGGAGTCTTCAGAAACGGGTCAATGGGTCCCTGAACCTCTGCGGTCGAAACACTTGTAAGGGTGTGCCCTGTGTGCCTGTAGCGGTAGGGCCTGTGAGGCTATTGTGGGGAAAGATTGCCCATTTTTTATTTAAAATTTGAACTTTAAATATTGGAAAAACGTACATGCGATAGGTTTTAAATTTCAAAGTATAAAAAATGTGCATAATGTTAGATGGTAATGTGTTTGTTAAACTCGTTTTTTAAACAAATTTATATCCCCACATGTAAACTTGAGTTGTACTCCAAAACTAATCCAAATGAATTAGAAGTTATTTACAAAAGAATCATATTTTTTAATTACCATCGGAAAAACGGATTTCGTTATTCTTAATAAAATAATATTCGCATAAATCGTTCCCGCTATCGCCCAGCACCATGGCTGCACCCGTTACACTCTAAGTGCTTCGTGAAATCATATTTTTAATGGCAGTTTCATTTCTGACTTTAATTTTTTTGAAATTTTTTAAAATTTACACTGAAGAAAGTATTTCTTTATGCGTAACGTGGAATAATGAGAGTTCCGTTTTATGATGTTTTATTATAAAACGTAATAAATGCATTTTTCATTCATGCTAAAAGTTTTAAAAATATTCAACCATTTATATTGTACATAATTCTCATTTTATCCGGTCGTTGGAAGCTGCTATAAATCAGGAACCATTATTATTTCGATGATAATTTTCTGAAGTAAAAAAAGTAAGTCATAGCTTTTAAGAAGGAAAAGATTACCTAAAAGTGTTATCTTTGATTTTACATAAAAATAATTTCAGCTCTACAATCTACTCGAAAATCAGTAATTATAAACTTGCATCACTAGCACATGCATAAGTTATAAGCAATAAAACCAGAAGTTTATACATAAAAATCCACGCGAGACGCACACAGCTAACACTTTGAAACTTCGCAGAATTCCCATATTTACACATAAATTAACTTACATTATCATAATTAGAATTTTTAAAGTTATAAACTGTGTAATGCAAATTAACTGGAACGGTCCAGGTGCGAAAACTTATCTGTTACCGCGGAATACATAATTAATTGGCTTATCCAATTGTACTAACCTCTCGTTGATTTTGTAATTAGTTAGTATATCGAAAATAAATAGTTCAGATTGGCTGAAACTTCTGATAAGCGTCGATTATCACAAAGAGTTTTAATAACATTTTCTCTGCATATTATGTATTTGTATCACTTGTTTAATTGATAAATAAGCAGTTAAATTCGATTAATATAGAATTATAGAAATAGTAAATAGGTGCATGCATTATAGATATAGGGAAAAAATATTTCTTGAAACAAAAAGGTAGTAAAGTTTAAAAAATACATTAAAATCTTGCAGCAAACCTTTTTTTATATCATAAGTAAAATAATCCAAACTTTGAGTCACGAATTATGACGCTAAAAATCTCGACACAGCTTTTCAGTCTATAAATTTTCACTTTGTCCACAGAGGTATCAAAATTCAACTAACGCAGAGATTATCCTTGTACAGAAAATTATAATAAGATGCTATGAATATTAAGTTGTATAAAAGTGTACTACATTTTGTTGCTTGTAATATAATTATGTACCTACTTAAGTAATTTCAACCCGATATTTATCAATAAATAATTGAAATAAATACGAAAAACATCATAATAATCTACATAAACTAAACAAAACCAATCTGTTTATTCGTCAAGATCTTTTGATGTTAAGTCTATATTTAAAATTGCGCAAAGCATTGTTTCTTCTTATTTATAGAGCGACTTATAAATAAAAGAATGCAAGTTTCCAGTTCACTTTTACTATAGTTTATTATTATTTCATAAAATCTTGCAAATGCAAATGCATCTTTCTTTACTAGATTTTGCCAATCCAATATCTTCAAAACAATTAATAATTATAATTATTTTTTTTATTTACTTATTTATTTTACTACCTTTCTCACACAAATATTCTAAACAAGCAATACGCAGTCAGTCAGAGTGCAATAACAATCCGATAAAAAATTTAAACAATACAAATAACTGCAGAGCAAACAATTTAGATGAAACATTTTTAGTTATAAATCTGTGTCCGACTTGTGTTGGATTTATTTCGCAGTTCGTTCGATCAGCGGTGCCCAGTTTATTTACATATGTAGTTTGTAGCACGCAGTTATGCGAAATTCACGCAAAATATCACGGAAAATGTTGGACAATTTTTTAAAGTTTTTTTTTGTGATAGTAGGATATATGGGGCAATGTTCACCTGTGAAGTGATGACTTTATGTTAATGTGCATGTGCATTTGAAAAATGGTTTTTACTATTTTGATGAAACTTAAAAAAAAGATATATAAACTCTACATAGAGTAATTGGTTAAATATATTAATACGAGTATCTATTTTTTTTGCAAAACATAAAAAGACCAATGAAAATAATGTATTTATTTATGATAAACAATTAATATTGAACTTTTGTGTCTAACAACTTGTGTAATATAAATTTAAATGCCAGTTTTCAACAGATATTTTCATAACCTTCAGGTACATAAAATCCTACAACCCAGCTTGATAAGACAAATATTGGCTGAAAGTGGACATAACCCGCACGCAAACAGTCCTAACTCAGAAATGTGAAAAATAAACATGGAATTTAAATACTCACAGACATACTAACGATCAACACGACCCTACAAAGCTGGCTCTTGCCTACTTAGCTTATGAAAATACGCTTTGTTCGACGCGTTTACTTTAATTTAGACGCTCAAATTAATTAAAAAGCACACGCTGTGCACTATTTAATTATTACTTTGAAATGTATCCATATAGACGTAGGAAAAACACTTGGGAAGCTGCTCTGGGGCTTTATATTTAATTATTTTAGATCTTGTTTGTTGATTGCTCTAGTTCTCACAGATTTGCCTATCGCCAGATAATATATCTTCACATGAAAACATTCTGAAAATTTGCCAAAGAAAATAAGGGATTATTATTATAATCCTAAGTCACATGCGGTAAGTGAAAAGTTATCACAAGTCACCTGTGAAAATCTCTCTTGGGCGTCCAATATATCTATAAATAGGGAAAGCTTGTGATCCATAATAGGAAAACCATTTCGGGGCTGCTGCAAAAGGTGCCGCACAGCTTCCCTCACGGCCGCTGGAGTGCTCGGGGTCATGGGGGTCCCCAGCGTGGGCTGCGGCCCCATCAGCCCCGACAGGCCGTGGAAAGTTGCCGACATCTTCGGCGCATTATTTTGCACACCACCCGGTAAAGATAACCTACGCGATGTCGACGGCGGCACAGCACCATAACCGTTCGTCATAATCGCGGGTCTTTGCAACTGATAATCACTTCTCGAGGACGGTAAGAAACTCGCGCGAATCGGCACATTCGGCACGGGCCGGCGAGGGACGGGCTGCAGGATAGGCACGGGCCAGTCATCCTCGATCGACCCCAGCGAGTGCGGCCGCCTGGTGACTTCGGGGATGCTCTGCCGCGGCGACACCACGCTCTGCGGTCGCCGAGGGCGGCGGTCCGGCTGGATAGGGGTAGGAGGAGTGTAAGGTGAGAAGCCGCCGAAGTCGTCAGTTATCGGTTGGGGCGGCTTGGTGTCCGGTGCGGGCGGAGGAGGGTCGTCCCAGCGGGGCCACGTAAGGGTCAAGGAGTCCGGCTTACGGGGCGGCGCGGGCCTCGGCCTGCCCGCCCCCTCGGTCATGGCGGCCGCCGCCGGCAGGGTCACATGGCGCGAGGCGTGCGTCGCGCGCGGCGTCCGCCGGCCGACTGGCGGAGGCGCGCTGTCGCTTGCACTACCCCCCTGCAGCGCCCGTGTTTTGGTACAGCCGTGCGTCGTCGAGTTTACTTTCATAGGTAAATGGAACACGAATTTTGAGGTGAAGTGGGTTTCACGTAAACTTGTTAGAGCCAGTGACACGTTCACGTAATTAACTGAAGATTTCAAGTTCCGCGCGTCTAACGCGACAAAGGTGGGAATCGAGAACTCCTTAAAGTATTAAAATGTGAAAACAATGTCGGTTTCAACGTCTACGATAAATTTCTGGTGTACACGGTCTATATCGAGCCGTCGTAAATCAAGAGTTTACGATTTTTCTCTTCATTATAGCGCTTTCGTAGGTTTAGTGCTATATTATAGTGCCGTTATTAAAAAGCACGTTGAATTAAAAATTGTAAGTTCAATCTATTTTAAAAGAAGAGCGAGTAATATATGCGCGGATATTAAAAATTCCAAACTGTGCGATAAAGTAACTTTTAACACAATTTCTCGATATCATAGGAAAAATTTAATAAAAAGCTCCTCGTTTAACATCACAATATAAGACTATTATGAAATAGAGTCGCCAGTACGCTTAGTTCATGAATGTCTCATACATTATTTATTTAATATTAAACTATTTTATTTGAATTCATATTTTATTAGTTCCTTGTACGTATAATCTCTTCTTGTAATTACCAAAAATTTATCTCCCATCCTCTCTTCACTTACCAGATTGCTAAACTTGTTTATATATAAAAAAAACATTTCCGGACATTTCAAACAATTCTATTTAATTCGAAACTAATCATTAACTTGTACAATGGAAACAAAACAACTGTTTGCTATTTTAACAAGTTGAGGAAATATTTGAGATATATGTACTGATTCTTATTTATATGATTTCACCATAGAATATATATAGAATGATTATGACTAAAAAGAAAAGTCATTTTGCATTTTGAATTCGACGATTCCAACCTGAAGCGACGCGACGGGAGAGTTCCCTTACAAACTGTTAATTCTACAAAAACTGTTAGTACGTATGACTCTACAATCGACACACACATTGAAATGTATAATATTTAATTCTGACAAATATTATACATTTATTATTTCGTGTACAAACATTAAAATATAATATAATTTATTATTAAATTAATTCGACCTATAACCTCTCAAGCGGGTGTAAATATCTCAATATTACTTATTTATTTATTTTACTGTCAGCTATATTTATTGTAATAAGCTTATTTATAAAATAGAGCTTTTAAAAGTTTTAAACTTACGTCTCAATCTTAATCTATAGATTTACTAACACGTGAGCAACGCCGGGGGTGACACTAGTTTAATAACTTTAACTCTTCAAGTGTATCTTTGAACCATATTGAACCCGTTATCTCGCCCCGGGTTATTTATTTATGGAGAATAATATTAACCCGACCATTTAAGAGCTGTACAATGCTTCTGGATGCAGTGAACTTTTCGGGTGTGCACTGTGATGGTAGCGGTACCACACGCTGAAGCGATTTACTTGGTAAAACGTGTGTGGTGGTGTGATTAAATGGCTATTTAGTAATGAATATTGTATTAACATTTTTGCTGGTGATTAAGTTTGATGGGAAAGCTCGTGATGTTGTGTTAATTTATGTTTCTACCTCAAGAAATTAGAGTACCTATATATTAGTAAACTATGCTTAACCAACTCTAAGCTCAAGACTTATTCATTTCCAAAAATATTTAAATCATAAATAATTAAATAGACTCGAGACTATTCCAATTAACAACATCGATCATTCCTCATTATACATTTTTATTTAAGGTAAACGCAGGTATTAACGACCCCTCTAAGGCAATTTTCAAATCAACCATATTTTTTAAGTATACTGGTTCTTCTAAAGATTTATAGTTTCATTTTATATGCTAGTGTTATGTATAAAAAATGTTTTTATTGAAGCAAATACATTCTAATAAAGGATTATCTTGTAAAAAATAATTTACAATGTGACTTAGTCGATTGTTGCAATTACCGACCCATAAAAACGGCTGTGAAGCTATTAACGATTTTTATGCAGCTATTCCCGATCGTATGTGAGAGGAGGCCTTTTTCCAGCAATGGCTAGTGATGATGATGATTACCGATCTTAATAAAATGAAATAAAAATGCAAATATATTCGTATTTTTTTATTATAGTTATTTTTAATAAAACAAATGAGTACTTCTTAGTAATGAACTAAATAATTATAAACTTTTAAATTAATCAACATAATACTATTAATATATGTACATATATTCAATTAAGGATTTCAAACTCTAGGATATTTCCTTATGCTATTTGATTGATTGCTTCGGCGAGTTGTGTTTTACTGTATACTTTTCGCCGCTTCTGTGGCTCCATATTTCTGGAAAAAAATATAATTATATGTTTTATGTTAATTTAACCATGAAGAAGCATTTTTTAATAGGCACCTATTATGTCATAAAAGTATGTAGTAAAAATATATTTGCACGCTCAACTACGAGCAGAATGTTTAAGGATCGATATTATCTGTATCTACAAATATCTTTATTCTACATTCTGCAAATAAAGCAATTTGAATTTGAATTTGTAGATGAGAAACTAAACAATCTATATTCGATCGGTAATAGCTTCCTATAGTTGCTATTGCCGACCCACATGGGTCGGTAATAAAGTATGTAAGTATAAACCTAAATTGTATTACCGACCCATAAAAAAATGGTTATTTTAATTCATTTGACCATCAGACTATAAAATAGATTATAATTGATTAATGTCATACAAAATATGAACAAATGCATATTATTTGAACAAAAAAACAATGATTTACT